>JAQFVV010000021.1:12673013-13140418 GCA_028023455.1 Epiperipatus broadwayi | reverse complement strand
GTTCTAAAAGCTTTAAACAGAGAAAGAATGGGTCAACAATTACATGCTTTACTTGTTTGTGTGTTGATAGAAAGGTAATACACACATTTAAACTATTTAATATTTAATTTTTCTTTAAAAAGCAAAGTTATAATGCATACATATAGGCAATGTATGTGTAAATTATTTAATTGTTTTATATTTCAAATATTAAACATTTTAACTTTCTTTAAAACTAACCTATGCTTGATCAATTCTAATATTTTATTCTATACTTTTATTTTGCTTTTCTTTAATTATAATTGGGATTTAAAAGTTACAGACTTAATTAAATAATTGGGTTATAATTACTAAGCTAGCAATCATATTATTTAAGGTTAGTTTATGAATGATTTGAAAGAATGAAGGATGTGTGTACATTACATACAAAAATTTACATTTCCTAGATATTGAAAGAAAAGGAAGTATTAAATCTGTCAAATTATTTTTTTGTACAATTTTTTGTTAAAAGAGGAAATCTGTTTAATCAGATATCGATCTTTGTAGCAATTTTTTTTGTAAATGATTGTTTCACTTTGGAAGCTTATAATGGGTCAGAGCTCTAATTGTCTTATCTCAAGATCTAAAGAAGGAAGCTCAAAGATTTGAAGTGTTACCTGGATGTTAAAAAAAAAAAAAAGAGAAAAGAAAGGAAATAAGAATTGAGTCTATTTTTTTTAAAACAAAAGTGTCTGGAAAAAGGATTAAACTTTTCAGTTGAAAAATAATATAGTTGAAAATAAATTAGAGATCTAATTAAAACAAATTTGTCCAAAAATAGCAAGTGATGCTATTTCTGATTGGTTAAGTTAGCTAAAAATTGGATATAAAAAGCTGTCTTGAATTATTATTAGGATTATTGTTTATGATTCAGATTATTAAACTATCCAATTGAATGCTGAAAATATAACAAATGTCTGGCTAGAAAAATTATATGTATGTCCCATCGGTTCCGGGCCATCTGGGGAAGCTGCACATCACATAGGAAAGAAAAGATGTTGTGTCTAAAATAATATTCTACACCTTTCAACTGACAAGATAAATAAGATGTTTTTAATAGAAGGAAGAAAGCATTCACCTGCATTCAAACAAGATGAATTAATCTACTGATAAATATTAATCATCAAGTCCAATTAATTGTTACAACAACTGATTTTAAACTCAAGAAAATTTATAAATGTGAAAACAACTGCTGTATTTCATCCACATGCTTGACAGGAAGAGAAGAAAAATTAATATAATGATTTCCAAATTATCCACTAAAGCAAATAACCTCAATAGAGTCATCATCATCAAGTAGTTATACACCTCAGGAAAGAGATTGTTCCCACGTAAAACGGAAATGGTAGGTGCAGAAATATAGACATTATACAAGACAAGTTTGAACCCTTGGAAATTCGCCACAAACAAAAGATCGGTAATATGACTTTTTATATCTATTTTCTTTATGATATCAGTCTTAATAAACATTTTAGCAATAAAGTGATATATTTTATTTAAAGAACTTTTAAAGACTATTCAGATCGATTAAAAACAAGAATGTCTTACTAATAATAACTTTGAGCTTCATAAATGATCTTGAATGTATGACAATTATTTGTTTATTAATTTTACAATATTAATGTGTAAAACAATTTTTTTTTTATGGTATTATGATTTTAGTTTTAACTAATATATTATTATTTTGGTTTTAAATAATATTTTGTTATCATGGGATAAAACACGCACATACATAATGGTATTTTTATATGTGTATAATTGCGACTGAATGTGAAATAATGAGTAGTATTAGAATATTAGATTATTTTGTTTCAAGTTAGGTATAGATTTCAGCGCTTGGAAGGGAGGGGGAGAAAATAATTTAAAACTTGTTTCTAAAACTTGCTCTTTCAATTTTACTAACATTTTTTTTTACATTCTATTGACATGTTAGATTTTAAAGTATGTGTGCTAATGAGCAGATAATATTTTTTTTTCTTGAAATATTTTTCTCATGGAGTGAAAATCATGGTCAATGTGACGTCCAACTTAATACAAAATACATTTGAAGGGAAAGGGGGAAGAACTTAAAATTAATCTGAGGATTGTTATATAATCAATTATTATTATTATTATTATTCATGTCAATTTTCATATTTATCTAGAAATTTTTATGTATATGTTAGAAATGTAGTAATAAATATTAGTTTGTTTTATTAAACGAGGCGTATATATTTCATTAATTGTAGTCTTTGTTAAGTGTGATTATTCATCATCATCAATGGTTGAATATTAGTTATTTAAGATATAAGTAAATATGCTAAAATTAAGCAATAATTATGAATTTCTTTATAAAAATTAGTTTTATGTTTAGGCTTAGTCCTAGAGCTGTAGTTGAAACCTTTGTCATTATCGTTATTATTATCATCATCATCATCGTCATCAACGTTTTAATTAATGAGCTGTTTAACTGTTTAAAGGCCATAAATAAATATTGATTTTATAATATTTAGTGATCTCTTAGTATTATTATAACCACATCCCATCATCTATTTCATGCAAGGATGAGTGAATTGCCATCCTAAATTAGTTATATATAATCTGAGCTAGTGAACTTATAAAAAAATATTGAAACACATTTGTTATGTTAAGATCTGAGAAATGATTTATGTTCAATGAACTCCACTGTGGTTTAAAGATGTTTTACTTTTACCTAACTATTAGTGCTTATAGTGATATGGCTCAAAAAGCAAAATCTCTCATTTTTATTAGAAATAAAGTACCAAAAATGGATTCAAACCCAGTACATGTGAAAGGTTATTAGATATAACCGTGTCTAGATTCAGATAATCTAGTGGTGCCCTGCTAGACCATATTCACTTAGTATTTGTTTAAACATGTACTTAACATCAAACCAAGAAATGAAAGTGGATAGGATCTACTGCCTGTATACCTGAGTTATATTTTATTGAATTACGAGTGTACTCACTTCACGTGATTTCATATACCTGAGTTATAATACTTGTTATCATAATTTGTTTATAATTCTTATATATATATTTTGGACTCCTTTAAATATTTCTTTGAACGATCTTTTTTGTTACAATGGTTATTAACAATTTGCTTATAATTCTTGATATTTGGACTCCTTTACTCAGATATAATAATTTCTTTTGATCATCATTTAATTTTTGAATTTATGATTATTTCTTATATATTGTAGACAACTCAGGTATGGTAATATTTTTTTTTTGAACGACCATTTAATTTGTTACAATGGACACCCAACTGGGGCCCGATATTTTGCCATATACCTGAAAAAGAGAGTCTATAGAATGATGGGAGATGTGTGGTTAAAAATAGAGAAATTTTTTTTTAGTAAAATTTTTTTTTTCAGTAAAAATTTTTTTTTTTTTTGTCTTACAAAATTTTCTTGGCCAAACAGTCTTATTTTAGATGATGATGTTTAATATGATTTAATTTTTCATTGATGATGATAAAATGGGTACAGCCATAAAACAGCTTGTTTTTTTTTATCAATTTTGAAAATAGAGATGAATATCACAACTTAAGACAAAGGTGAAATAAATAATAGATTTTTTTTTGTGGAACATTAAAATAATTTATTGCCAGATAGGATAGGCATAGTAATAGTGATGAATTATGGAATAGTAGTCTCATGTGTGTTTGGAGAGTTCATTTTGTAAAAAGTCTATGATTTTAGAGGTTTGATTGGATGGTTGATCGTTGGAGTTTGGTTGGTTAGATTGCAGTTTTGACAATGAGTGGAGAGTTTTGTCATTGCCTTGAGAATGCTATGTATTTCGTGTAACTTATGAATGATCAAACCCATTCACTGCTCCAACCCAATTTATATGTTATCTTTATTTTATCATGAAGCAGTTAACAGCAGTCCTGTCATGATACCAGCCTATAAGTCTCCAAGAGAGAGAGCAAGGTTTCGTTTTTGTAGTCTATAATAAGCAGGGCATTCCTTGATACTTGCCACATAAGACTCCAAGAGAGAGAGCAAGGCATAGTTTATCTACTTTAGCCCCTAAGACTTAAAATACTTCTTTTATTGCAACAGAGTTTGTTTCATTCAATCAAGGGTTGTGGTAGATAATAGTGATCGAATTGGGATGATCTTCTGAGTGCTCATGATGCATTGTGTGATTATAGTGTTGTGACTGAATTCTTTCATTTATCTCAAGATTGTGAACTGCTAGTCATTCTGTGGACTGTCAATATCTGTCAGATTTCTGGGAGAATGGATGAATGTATAATTTGGGCTATTACAGACAGACATGTACTATATAGATTGTTGTTGTGTAGTTCATTAAATAAGGATATTAAAAATTTTTTTTTGTTGTATTTGTAAATGCATAATAAGGTGAAAATCAAATCAGTCAGTTGGTCAGAATAGGTGTCAGACAGGGAGAAGATGTGTAGATTTTTGATGGTCAGGGAAGTACAGATGGGATATATATAGTTTTATAACATGAGTGAACTAAATTATAGTATGGAAGAGGTTATGGAAGAGGAAGGTGCCCCAATACCAGGAATCAGTGATCGTTTTCATACTGAAGAAGAGGATGGGGAGGTTTTCTTAAAACAAACACAAGAGGAAAGAGAGGAAGTAGAGGAAGATGCCTTTAATGTTAGTAGCAATAATACAGCCTCAAGTGTGGAAGTAGATGAGGAGTCAGAAGTGGGCCAGGCTCAAATAGCAAAGATGGCACCATCAGACATGGACATGATAATGCAGATGCTCAGAAGTATGAGAGAAGATAGTAAGCAAAGTATGGTAAATCTAGAACAAAAGATGGAGAATCTAGAACAAAAGATGGAGAAAAATATAGAAGATAGTAAGCAAGGGATGGTAAATCTAGAACAAAAGATAGGTCAATCTGTAGAGAAAACTATAGAAAATTTGAGAGAAGATCTAAAAGCAAAGATAGATCAATCTATTGAAAACAACAGCCAAATGATCGTAGCCTTGGAAACTAAGATTGAAAAATCCCATATAGAGTACAAGAACAGGTTTACTTCATTAGAGGATAGGATAGAAGGAGTTTGTAGATCTATGGAAGAGGCAAAACAGGAGGGTTGTCAGGGACTGCAGTCATTAAAGGCTCAAGTGGAGCAGTCTATCGAAGAAAATAAGAGAGAAATTGAGTTAGTTAGGAATGAGGTCCATGGTTTGGTCTCCCAATCCATATCAGAATGCATAGAAAAGAATGCCGAAATAACTTCTGCAGGAATTCATATTAGATTAGAGGAGGTGGTAGCCAAAGTGGACTCATATAAGGAAGCCACTTTGGGCTGTGTAGATCAAACCATCACTATGAAAAATAGGTTTAGTGGCTTAGAAAAGGAAATACGAGAATTTAAGGGAAGCATGGCCAATGAGTGTGTACAAATTGACCAAAATCTTAGGAAAGAATTGGGGAAACAAATGGATAGCTTTAGGGAGGAGATAGTGAAAAGGGACAAGTCCAGTTCTTTAGAAGAGGGACCCAGAATGAATCAACATGAATTGGGTGTTACGTTGGAAAAGGTTGAGGAGAACCCGAAGGCCTATGTTGTGGAATACATGAACCCCAAGATGGATGATCTCTACCATAAAATAGGGGAATTAAAAGATCGTATTAATGTAGGGCTGCAGGATCAGTCAAACCCAAATTCAAGGCAAAATGATGTTAGCATCAGTCCAGATGACTGTAGGGATAGCTCAGAACAGAGTCAGTCAGAGAAAAGGATGCCTACTTTAGTTAACAATCCACAAGGTGAAAAAGAAGTAGAAAGGCCGATATTAGCCATAATACCAAATCTCCCAGTAAAGAAAGTAAATGAGATGATGACCAAAGAGCAGATTGGGATAGATCATGAAGTGAAAAGAAGGAAAAGAGAGTTGGAGGAAAAACTTCATGCATCCGATAAGATGATTGATTTAAGAGAGGCAATAAGGGAGATGAAACCAGTTATTTTAGAAAGAGAGCAAAAGTTTCAACAGTCTGTAGTTCTCAATCTAGTAACAAACCAGCATGTGTGGTTTCAAAAATCTGTCTTCTTAAATAGATTGGAGATACCTTATATATGGTATAGAGAGGCAATCTCTCTGAAAAATGTAAATGTCCAAATCTCTCTGAAAAATTCAACTGCTCTGGAAAAGTCAAAAATAAGTTATATCTGGTACAGAGAGGCAATCTCTCTGAAAAATGTAAATGTCCAGTGTGTATCAGACAGAGAATCAATCTCTCTGAAAAATTTAAATGCTCTGTTAAATTTAAGTGTGCCTTATATTTGGTACAAAGAGTCAACCTTTTTAGAGAGTTTAAAAATAAATTATACATGGCACAGAGAGTCAATCTCTCTGAAGAGTTTTAATGTCCATTATATATGGTACAAAGAAAATATCTCTCTGAAAAATGTAAATGCTCTGGAAATTTTAAATGTGCCTTATATATGGTACAAAGAGTCAACCTTTCTAGAAAATTTAAAAATAAATTGTATATGGCCCAGAGAATCAACGTCTCTGGAAGATTTAAGGATGAATTATATATGGTACAGAGAGTCGATCTTTCTGGAAAGTTTAAAAATAAAGTATGTATGGTATAGAGAGTCAATCTCTCTGAAAAACTTCAAGGCATATTACATAGGGTACCAAGAGTCCATATTTCTAAATGGAGTTTGTAATAGGAGGTTATATAAAATAAATCCTCCGGATATGTTTTATAAATATCCAGTCAAGATGAGAAATGGAAATATTAAAAAGGGACTGGATGTACAGGTGCATTTTTATGCAGACCACAATATGGTTTGAAAAGAAAAAGCCATTCCAAATTACCAAGAAAATAGGAGAAAATGCCTTTATGCTTGCTGCTCTTGAGGGGAATAAGGGGACCTATAATGCTAGGAGTTTGATCCCTTATACTTCAGCAGAATAGCCTGGCAAAGATCTCCAAATAAATTACTTTTAGGTTTTCTAATGAAAAATATATTTACCAGTAGTTAATTTTTTTTTTATATATATTATAAGTGTTTATTATTATTAGTGTATTTATTAGTTAGGATTTTTTTTTTAAATATAGTTAAAACAAAAGTGCTGATGATTTTATCCGAAGGGGGAGAAAGTTGTGCCATTACAATTTAGTCACTAGCTAAATTTATAGTAATGTGCATGTAAGAAAAGGTAAACCAAAAATCATCATCACATTTTTATATAATCATAAATGAAGCTGTAGGGCATCCAAGTTCAAACCCTACAAGGTCCAGTTCTAAAAGCTTTAAACAGAGAAAGAATGGGTCAACAATTACATGCTTTACTTGTTTGTGTGTTGATAGAAAGGTAATACACACATTTAAACTATTTAATATTTAATTTTTCTTTAAAAAGCAAAGTTATAATGCATACATATAGGCAATGTATGTGTAAATTATTTAATTGTTTTATATTTCAAATATTAAACATTTTAACTTTCTTTAAAACTAACCTATGCTTGATCAATTCTAATATTTTATTCTATACTTTTATTTTGCTTTTCTTTAATTATAAGTGGGATTTAAAAGTTACAGACTTAATTAAATAATTGGGTTATAATTACTAAGCTAGCAATCATATTATTTAAGGTTAGTTTATGAATGATTTGAAAGAATGAAGGATGTGTGTACATTACATACAAAAATTTACATTTCCTAAATATTGAAAGAAAAGGAAGTATTAAATCTGTCAAATTATTTTTTTTGTACAATTTTTTGTTAAAAGAGGAAATCTGTTTAATCAGATATCGATCTTTGTAGCAATTTTTTTTTGTAAATGATTGTTTCACTTTGGAAGCTTATAATGGGTCAGAGCTCTAATTTTGAAATTGTCTTATCTCAAGATCTAAAGAAGGAAGCTCAAAGATTTGAAGTGTTACCTGGATGTTAAAAAAAAAAAAAAAAAAAGAAAAGAAAGGAAATAAGGATTGAGTCTATTTTTTTTTTAAACAAAAGTGTCTGGAAAAAGGATTAAACTTTTCAGTTGAAAAATAATATAGTTGAAAATAAATTAGAGATCTAATTAAAACAAATTTGTCCAAAAATAGCAAGTGATGCTATCTCTGATTGGTTAAGTTAGCTAAAAATTGGATATAAAAAGCTGTCTTGAATTATTATTAGGATTATTGTTTATGATTCAGATTATTAAACTATCCAATTGAATGCTGAAAATATAAGAAATGTCTGGCTAGAAAAATTATATGTATGTCCCATCGGTTCCGGACCATCTGGGGAAGCTGCACATCACATAGGAAAGAAAAGATGTGTCTAAAATAATATTCTACACCTTTCAACTGACCAGAGAAATAAGATGTTTTTAATAGAAGGAAGAAAGCATTCACCTGCATTCAAAGAAGATGAATTAATCTACTGATAAATATTAATCATCAAGTCCAATTAATTGTTACAACAACTGATTTTAAACTCAAGAAAATTTATAAATGTGAAAACAACTGCTGTATTTCATCCACATGCTTGACAGGAAGAGAAGAAAAATTAATATAATGATTTCCAAATTATCCACTAAAGCAAATAACCTCAATAGAGTCATCATCATCAAATAGTTATACACCTCAAGAAAGAGATTGTTCCCACGTAAAACGGAAATGGTAGCTGCAGAAATATAGACATTATACAAGACAAGTTTGAACCCTTGGAAATTCGCCACAAACAAAAGATCGGTAATATGACTTTTTATATCTATTTTCTTTATGATATCAGTCTTAATAAACATTTTAGCAATAAAGTGGTATATTTTATTTAAAGAACTTTTAAAGACTATTCAGATCGATTAAAAACAAGAATGTCTTACTAATAATAACTTTGAGCTTCATAAATGATCTTGAATGTATGAAAATTATTTGTTTATTAATTTTACAGTTATGAAAATATTAATGTGTAAAACAATTTTTTTTTATGGTATTATGATTTTAGTTTTAACTAATATATTATTATTTTGGTTTTAAATAATATTTTGTTATCATGGGATAAAACACGCACATACATAATGATATTTTTATATGTGTATAATTGCGAGTGAATGTGAAATAATGAGTAGTATTAGAATATTAGATTATTTTGTTTCAAGTTAAGTATAGCATTTCAGAGGTAGAAGAGAGGGGGAGAAAATAATTTAAAACTTGTTTCTAAAACTTGCTCTTTCAATTCTACTAACATTTTTTTTTACATTCTATTTACATGTTAGATTTTAAAGTATGTGTGCTAATGAGCAGATAATATTTTTTTTTCTTGAAATACTTTTCTCATGGAGTGAAAATCATGGTCAATGTGACGTCCAACTTAATACAAAATACATTTGAAGGGAAAGGGGGAAGAACTTAAAATTAATCTGAGGATTGTTATATAATCAATTATTATTATTATTATTCATGTCAATTTTCATATTTATCTAGAAATTTTTATGTATATGTTAGAAATGTAGTAATAAATATTAGTTTGTTTTATTAAACGAGGCGTATATATTTCATTAAGTGTAGTCTTTGTTAAGTGTGATTATTCATCATCATCAATGGTTGAATATTAGTTATTTAAGATATAAGTAAATATGCTAAAATTAAGCAATAATTATGAATTTCTTTATAAAAATTAGTTTTATGTTTAGGCTTAGTCCTAGAGCTGTAGTTGAAACCCTTGTCATTATCGTTATTATTATCATCATCATCATCGTCATCAACGTTTTAATTAATGAGCTGTTTAACTGTTTAAAGGCCATAAATAAATATTGATTTTATAATATTTAGTGATCTCTTAGTATTATTATAACCACATCCCATCATCTATTTCATGCAAGGATGAGTGAATTGCCATCCTAAATTAGTTATATATAATCTGAGCTAGTGAACTTATAAAAATATTGAAACACATTTGTTATGTTAAGATCTGAGAAATGATTTATGTTCAATGAACTCCACTGTGGTTTAAAGATGTTTTACTTTTACCTAACTATTAGTGCTTATAGTGATATGGCTCAAAAAGCAAAATCTCTCATTTTTATTAGAAATAAAGTACCAAAAAGGGATTCAAACCCAGTACATGTGAAAGGTTATTAGATATAACCGTGTCTAGATTCAGATAATCTAGTGGCACCCTGCTAGACCATATTCACTTAGTATTTGTTTAAACATGCACTTAACATCAAACCAAGAAATGAAAGTGGATAAGATCTACTGCCTGTATACCTGAGTTATATTTTATTGAATTACGAGTGTACTCACTTCACGTGATTTCATATACCTGAGTTATAATACTTGTTATCATAATTTGTTTATAATTCTTATATATATATTTTGGACTCCTTTAAATATTTCTTTGAACGATCTTTAATTTTGTTACAATATATATATATAAACTTAGACTGCTTATAGACTACTGCAATGTAAATTTCAAAGCTGCATATCAAATGTAAAGAGAGATAGCAGTTGATGAAGCTATTACTAAATTTATGGTCATAATAGCATAAACCTATAAAGATAGGGTAAATAATACTACATTGCACTGACTCTAAACAACTAACTTATATACCTCAAGCTTAACTCTATAATAAATTTAGTATTTCATTCACGTTTTATTTTATTTTATTATTTTATTTTGTAAATAGTGACTATTTTAGTAATACTTTTTAATAGATTACAAACTGTGTTGAAATTCTTTATTATAATATTCAAATTATACTAATTATTGATCAATATTAACTACTTAGGGATGATATATTAATTGCAAACCCCTGTATGGAAATACTTTTTGAAGGGTTATTAGGAAAAATGAAAGATACTAATATCTTTATTCTACCAAGTGTTTAAGTGATGGATTACCTTAGGTAAGTGTTATTATATATCAATTTTTTTAGAAATTTTATGATGAATCCAACTAACCTACTAAAAAAATATTATTTTAAGTTGCATGCATGATAATTTTGAATTTATGAAATAATATGAAAATAATTATTAGAAATATTAACTTTTATTCTTTTTTTATTACTTTGAATATCAATGACTATTTTTTCAGCTTCATTAAATTTTTTAATGTTTCATATTTCAAATAATATATATTATGTCATTTTTGAGTAATACAAACATATTATGATAAAATTTGTGGTATAACATAATTTTTTAAATATTCAATATGGCCGCTTCACCAGTGAAAAGATTAAAAATGACTTTATATATTCTTACAGTATTATAATCAATCACATAATGCATAGTCAATGAGATAATAATTAGAAGAGTGTATAATTGATTATGATCTATATAAAATTATCTATTGTGAGTTATATTTTGAAAATTGTAAATGTGCCATTTTTATTTTGATTATTAACCTTTGTATTGGTAAAAATCCCTATTGGCCTAGTGAATTAAAGTTCTAAACTTTTGTATGGTCAATTACAGAATCAGCAGTAAAAATATATCTGTCTTTTAATACAATATTCATTTTACTTTTGTTTGTAAAAAGCAAATTAATAATTTATCAGATTATGAAAGTGAAAAAAAGTTTTTTCAAAAATAAATTTTTATTTATAATTACAAAAATAATCTATAGTGTAAAACTTAAAACAACATTCCATAACATATTAGAAAATGAAGTATACTCATTGATTTCTAACTCAATTTATGTTCATGTAAAAGTAAAGAATTTTTGCTAAAATTTTAACTATTTTTCTAAAATATATTTTCAGCATATTTTATTAAAATAATTTATAATATGTAAAAAATATTAAAAAAACCTCTAAAATATACATTTTTATTTTGAAAATCAAAACAAAGAACTTAGACCTGTCAAAATCATTGATGAGTGCTCACTTTTATTGAAAATGAGAAACAACCAATCAGTGCCTTGTAAAGTCCCCCTTCTCCCGTTGTTTTAGCTTTAAATTTAAATATTATTGACTTTTTACTTGTAAAATAATTCTAGAGAGAACAGCATTTATAGTCTTAAAATAACTATAAATTCATTATGATAATGTAAAAATTTTCAGTTTTAGAGTGACTTGAAGCTGTAAACAAAAGCTGCTGTATGATACACCACAAAGGTTAATGGAACACACTATCATAAATAAAAATTCTTAAATTTTAGAATGAGTATGATGATACTCAATTTTTTCTCTCTTTAAAATTGCTATCATTAGCTATGTGCACCAGGAATTAGGTCAAATAATACACTAAATATTTTACACAAATCAATTTAACAATCATCATAATCAAATCCATATTTTTTTATTAGTTATGTTTATAAATATCCAAAACTGTGATGACCCATCAAATAAGATTCTTAGAAGTCAGCGTTTCCCAATCTGTGGTACGCGTACCACTGGTGGTACGTGAGTTGCTGGTTGGTGGTACACGAAAAATAATCAATAATGGCGGACATAAAAAATAAAAAAAATTAAATCATAAAAATATCATAGAAACGTTTTTTCCTATAATTCATAAAAATTATTTTAATGAATAATATTATACAGTAAAGTTGTTAATATGTACAGTCGATGATCGAAAATCCAGCAATTGATATCGGTTTTTTTTTTTTTTTTGGAGTGCACTTTTAAATTTAGCCATTAGCCACCAGTAACTTGAGATTTCGCCGCCACTGTTGTCATAGTGCTGCACTCTCATTCACTTCACCGCATGACTTACAAGTGACAGGTTATTGTTTGTGATTGTATCGTCTTTGTTTATTAAAATTCATTGATCCCTATATAACCTGCTTATTCAAACTTAGACAAGAAGCACAGGTTTTTTTTTAAGACAATCCTTTTGATCTCTCTTCGAAATTGTATGATTTTGATTGGCTTCAGGTGCTTGCATATTTATCTGATATTTTTTGCAAATAAATGAACTTAAATTTGACACTTCAGAATAACTCGATAACGATCTTTAATGTTAATGATAAAATTGAAAGTATGATTAAGAAATTAGATTTTTGGAAACAGTGTATTGAAAACAATCAACCGGAAAAATTCGAAACTCTACATATTTTTTTGTTTGAAAATAAGGTTAGTCTGTCTCAAGATATACAGAAAATATAATAGCACATTTAACAGGATTAAAATTGTCTTTCATGGAATATTTTCCAAAACCCGAAAACACAAATGATAAGTGGATTTCAAACCCCTTCTATGAAGAAAATTTAGAAAAAGCTACATCATTATCAATAAAAGAGAAAGAAAATTTAATAGAATTATCGACACAATCTAATTAATTTTGGTTAAACATTAAAGAATATGAACAGTTTTCTGAGAAAGCTCTTAAATTATTATTACCATTTACTAGTATGGAATTAGTAGAAAGAGCTTTTTCTTCATATATTTTTTTTAAAAAAAGTATTGAAACAGATTGAATGCAGCTGTAGACTTAAGGGTATATCTTGCATCTTCTGAACCAAATTTCAAAAAATTATGTTTTCGAAACAAGCACAAGGATCTCATTAAATTTATTTTATAAAAACATTTGATTATGATAAAAAAATATATTAATTGGGTTTTTATAATTTTGTGTTTTTATTAAAACCATTTATTAGTAAATGAAATATGACAAAATAGTAGATAAATATGATACTTTGAACAAACACATACATATATGTTACAGTGAGTTTATAATTTCAGTGAGTTTATAATCCAGCATGACGTTTAGGCATGTTACAATGTAATTTGTCTCATTATGTGATGTGAATACATGGTCACCCTATAATATGTATAATGCAAATAAAATAACACACTCACAATAACAAATTTCACAAAATACAATCATTTTTATGAAGTGGTACAATTTAGCATGATATACTATCAAGTGGTATGTGAGCCAAAAAAGGTTGGGAAACGCTGATCTAAGTAAACAATCAAATTACAATTAGGACAATATAATGTTGGAATTAACTCTCCCAGAGTTAATAGTTTTTGATTTTGTTGCCTTTTTATCTTTATAAATAACAAGATTCTTGCCAAATCATCTTTCGCTTTTAAGATACTTTTTTCATATCAACCTGCACAAATAGAGAAATTATGCACAGAAGATGTATAAGTAATTCATAAATGAATCAGATGTACAGCAGCTAATTCAAGAATTCACCACTTAATGACTTATCTGATGCCATGTCTTACCGTCCTTGTTGGTTAACTATAATCTTTTCAAATAACTAAAGAAAGATTGGACTTGTTATGAAATTACACCAATTTTATTTTCCCTGATTTAACAGTAATGCCAGATGGATTTGATATTCCTAGGCATTATTGGACAGTCAACCAATAGATTATATATAACCAATAATCACTCTGCTCTGATTTTCTTAAGTAAAAATTAACAACTATTGACAAATGTAGTTTTTAGTAAATATAAACCAGAATTGTGAATGATTGTCAAATACAAAAATTTACCGATAGAATTAAAGGGTTTAAGAGAATATTCTTTTATGATTTTTGTTAAAGGATAAACAGTATAGAAGAATTCCATACATTAAATAAATAACAAATCTTGCCACATCTAGTTAAAAACAAAGTAATGCATCTGCAATGGCACAACAAATAAAAAGAGCACCAAACATTCATTTAATTACCTCATTTCAGAATAAAAGCCTCTCCGAAATCCCTTCCCAGAGAACTAGTCAATGCTTAGACAGATATGATTGGGTATAAAAAATGTTATCTTTAATTATTTTCAATCATACTTAAATAATTTTCATGCTTTATCCAAATCAGAGCAGCAGATCAAAAGAGTTATAGACATGTTCCATACTTAGTATTTATCTGACGGTGTATAATGATGGTATATTACATGTTATCCAATGTTGGACTATTTCCATCAACTATCAGTAAATGTTGAATGTATAAAAAATTTTAAACTTTTTAAATACAAACTTGATAGTAATAACATACAAATAGACAACATGGGTTAATAATTCCACAACGCTTTGAGAAGTATTATTTTCCACTCTTCTTCAGGTGTTGCTGACCTGACCAATGATAGTATTATCAAATGAATCAAAGTATTTTAGATTCTTGAATATTAAATTTAAGGCAAATGCTCTAACCAATGGAGAGTTTTTGCTTTAAATTCGATAATTGAGAATCTAAAGGTGGGAGTGTGACTCCTCACTGGTCAGGCCAGCAACACCCAAAGAAGAGTGGAGAATATTACTACTCAAAACACAGTGTTGTCTATTTGTGTGTTCTTACTAACAAGTTGTTTGTATTTGAAAAGTTTAAATAAAAGTTTGAAATTTTCTATACATTCAACATTTACTCATAGATGATGGTCATAGTCTAACATATTATTACATGTTTTATACTTGAATAATAATATTTCAATTTGTATTCATTATGGTAATAAGAACACAATCTTGTTTTTTTTAATATATAGTTTATCTAAATTGGGTTTGTAGATTATCATAATTAACATCCTATTTTATTTTATTAATTTTGGCACAAATAAGAATTCAAAAAACATTGAGTTAATTTAGTTTAATTATGAAGTCAAGTAATATTCATTCAAAAATATGGAAAGGCACTTCAGGATCTCAACATTTTTTTGTTTCTTTATGTAATTATCCAGCTATTCTAAACAATCATAAAATTTAAATGATTTAATTACTTAAATTGTAGAAATAGTTAGATTATTGTATATAGACAAATGAATTTTAAAAAAGCTTAATCGTGACGATAGCTTCCACGTGTCTTAACCGCAGCCATTGTGAGATTAGAATCCAGAAAAAAAGTTTTTTTTTTTTTTAAAAAAAAACGGGAATTTTTTAAAACAATTAACATGTAGTCAAATTAGCTGTTTATTTAATATTGGTTTAAAAATGAATATCTAGCTATTTTTAGTTAGAGGATAAAACGAGTATAGAAAAACGCTGTCTTATCACCAAACTATTGGTAAGCCTATTAAAGCCTTCTTTTTCCCTTTACGGTTTGTCTACGAGGATGTAACTCTCAAGTGGCTTGCTAAAAGGTCGTTTTATCTTTTTGACTTATATAAAGTTTTAATAAAAAATATTTGTCTAAAAAAAAAAAATCTTTTAATAAAAGATTTAATTTGAACAACATTTCAAATCAAATTTTTTTCTCTATATTTTCCCTCCCTTTTTCCGTTAACAAAATCATAACTGGGGTTAATCAATTTTTTTTTTCACTTAGCATTTGATCATCACAAAACTTTGTCTTCAGTGAGGAGGAAAAAACTGAGGTAATGTCACCCGATGACAATGTCACCTCTCCGGGTTCCCTTTATATAAGTCCATTAGACCTCAACAGAACTCAGTGGGTTATAAAAGGCATTTCGACTTTATTCAACAATGAGCTTGTTAATAAACAACATCATTTTTTTTGCTTTACTAAAAAGATCTCAAATTGAGTGGCTTTCTGGTATCTGAAGATAATGTGATTGCAAAGTATATTATTTCTGATACAGTATGATCTAAAGGGAGGGGGGTATTATGCTCAGTTGAGTTTTATTTCTCTCTTTGCCTTTTTTCTATAAGAGATGCTATAATCCGAGTTACTTCAAAGATTATAAAATTGGAAACAGTCAATCATGCATAATAAAGATCAACTTTATATTAAAGTATTCAAACTTTTCCAATTTTTAATTGATATTCGGTTTTATTTTTTATTTTTAAATGTAAATTAACTTAGTATAAAAAAACATTATTTATAAATAAAGTTATAATAAATATTTAAATGATCTAAGAAGATAGTAATCAATGACATAGTAATATATTAATTAACGTAGAATATCAACAAACAATAGATAATTGTCCCTCACCTACTCGTAGAGATAATCAGTAATAGTTTGTCGTTATTTTCTGTTAATTTATATATAAATTAAAAATTGTACGCGTTTAAAAATTAATTGTAAAAAAATCATACAAAGATTATATTCTCAACAAGGCATTTAAATGATAAAAAAAAAAACTCACTCATAATCTGAATTAAATGTAAAAAATAATCTCAATTCTATCCCATTCTATTTGGAAGTATCATTTAAATGTAGATTAACTTATTTTTCTCATTTTTAAATGTTGGCCCTTAAATGATTTCTAAGAATGGATCCTTGATAATTAGTGTTGTGACACAAATAATTTGCAGATAATTTTCTTAGCATTAGCACATTTCACTAATGAATACTTTATCCCAGTTTGGAGCCAATGTTTCTATAATAAACTTTTAACTATACTATTATCATGGCAAATGTTATAAGCAATCGCTTCTTGGCCATTTATATATCTCCAATCAGATAAGTTGCCTTATAGAAACTGTAAAGATGGGAATATAGTAAATTATTAATTCTAGATATAATTTACTAATTCCAAATCAAGATCTTTTTTTTTCTAATTGATTAATCAAGAATTTCCTCATATAGTTAAAAAAATGTTGCTGCAACAAAAGGAGCTGATTGTCAAATGAACATTTTCCACAGTTCCAACAATAAATCCAACCGGGTTTGTCTTTTCTACAAGTGGCAGGTGTCTGACAAATGATCCAGAACTATCCAAGATTCTTGTGATAATTTTTTTCAAATAAATAATTAACAGGCTTTGATCTATGACATTATGGTTAAATACAAATTATGAATCACATAGTTAATAATTTTTTGATCTAATGGAGGAAATGAAATTATGAAATCTTTATAGTTTTCTTTATGATATCTGTATCTAAAAATGTATTTGTTAAATATAATTAGAGACCAGTATATTGATATCATTAATTTGAAAATAGAATAAAGCTAAATTTATATTGATGTTATTAATTTGAAAGTAGAATAAAGATAAATTTATTCACTTACTAAAATTTTAACAAACTATATAAAACCAATGTAACATACTATTATTAGACCTGAATGAGACATTAGTAAGGGATTAATACACTTAAAATGTTGTCATTCAGAACAGATTGGTACAAAGAGTCTCTTAGTGACTATAGAAATTATAGTATTTTAATTTTCTATGACTTAGAAGTGTTGTGGCCCATAGTTCAAATGCAAATACTTCAGTAAAATAAAGTAGTTAAGAGGTTTGATTGATATTATTTTTATAATTCAGCACTCTTAATAATATTTGAAAAATTAATTACTATAGCCATGTGGTTTATCAATATGTGAAGTTTTTTTAAAATATCAAATGGCTATTTTATGCTTAATCAAAATATATTACCTTGTCAGTTCTATGATAAATAATTGATTCATATTATATTGATTTCACAGGGAGAGTGGATATGAAAAGCATAGTACATGTATTATTCAATAACTTATGCTAAATCTTTTGTTACTTTACTTCTTGATAAAAAAAATCATAAAAAAAAAGCAGGAGATAGATATACACTGAAGCGGAAGATTACAGACTAGAAGTATTTCTGAAAATAAGTATGTAAAAAATACCATAGAAGTTTAAAGATTATACATGTGAGTTAAATGAAGTCATACTCTCTAGAAAGCATAACTTTGACTTCATAATTTTATAATAATCCTTATAATGTCACTGCTTTTAGAATGAATGTATCTAATATATTTTATAGCACCTTTTCAAAATATGTAAGATAATCAATGCCTAGGTAATACAAAAATATATTAACAATAGACCCATTGAGATTCTAGATCTAATAATGTTATGTTCAATAATTTTGGCCTACTACAGTTTTCAATTCTAACAATTGCATTACTGTATTAAAGAAAAAAGACTTTTCACTAGTATTCATGCAAAAATATCATCTAATAAAATAAAATATTTCTTCCTTAAATTTTGATAAACAAGCATTGACAAAATGAGCCCATAAACCAGTGGTGTGCAACCTGTGGGTCACAATACCTCAACTGATAGCAAAAAAAATTGTTGGGGCTTGACAATTTTGAGAAATGTTCATGTTGGATAATAGATTTTTAACTGAAAAACAAAAACTTAAACACTATTACAAATACATGAAAACGGTTCAACTCATTATTCTATGTCTGACCACTTTTGTGTTTAAACAATCTGCTTTGCATAAAAATAGCACATCATTATGGCACTTTGCTTATATTGCTCTCATTTCTTTTATTCACTCTTGAAGTTTTGTTCTTGGTGTTATTCTCCTAATATGGATACACGGTACCATGTTCTTGAATGTGCACATTTTCTAAAACAGGATTAAAAAAATTGTAGGTTTGTAATTAAACATTTTTAAACCCTGTTTTTCATTTTTATGTATATAATAGAAAATTAAAATGTTTAATGGATAAATGGGTAATACAAACTAAACATTCAGAAAATGATAAAGATAGCAACAAGGAAAAAATATATAATTGTATATAGTAAAATGACATTATTATTATTCTTTTATGCTTATAATAGGTTGGTAACAATATATAATGGGTCATGTAAAATTTTAGATGGAGTATGGGGGTCACAAATGTAAAAAGGTTGCACACCACTGCCATAAATTATTACTTTTATTATTAATATTTTTGCAGATGGTAATCATAAAAATAAATTTCTCTAAAATAATCCACAATGTGGTTAGCTTTTCAAGCTATTCAGAGTTAAATTTGTTAGTAAAATATAAAATTTACCCATGTCACTACCAATTTTTCAACATTAATATTAGATTATATCAGGATATGATCAAATAAAAATATTTTCAATCTCAATGTTTATACACTAAATCAGAGTCCATATTTAATCAGATCAAATATTCATTTTATTATTGTGTTTGTTACCTATAGTTCCTCTTATGTGCCTTTGCCTGATTATAGTTTAAATCATCAGTATTTTTTTCTATCTCTTTTTTAGTGATTAAATGCACAAATGGCTTGCCTGCTAATAACTTTATGTTTTTGAATGATTAAAGGAAGCAGAAACTGTAGTCATTCTGATGGCTTTATTTTTAATTTTGATGTCAGCTGCCTAACATTGCTAACACAATATTCATGTTTATATTTTGCTGTAAAATCCCATATTTTGTCTCATTTTAAATTTTTCTAATAAGTGCTTGGAGTATTTTTGCATGTTCATCAATATATCTAAAATTGTTAATATTTTCTCCAACAATTTCTGTATTTTTCTGTTTTCATGTAATAAAATTACTACTACTACTACAACTACTATTACAACTACTACTACTACTACTACTACTACTACTACTCTATCTACTACTACTACTACTACTGCTACTACTATTGCTACTGCTACTGCTACTGCTACTACTACTACTACTACTACTACTACTACTACTACTATTATTATTATTATTATTATTATTATTATTATTATTATTAAGTTTCAACAATAGTAAACTTTATTGATCCAATAGTTACATAGTATTACAATGCCATAGCAAGCTACATGTTGAATCTTATTATTGTCAGTTCAATTTCAAGTGCTACAATATTCTTTTTTCTTTTAAGTACATATCTATATAGGTAATTTTACATGATTCTATCCACTTTAGCAATGTTAATTAATGACACTTTTGTCCAATAGGAGCATAATCTGGACCATGCTTTCTTTAATTTTTATTCTTTATAGCTTTGCAGTTTGTCTGAGCAGGGACCAAGTAGCTGCATAAATATCCGGGCTGGTGATCTGCTTGAAATTCAACTTATTTTCAATTGTGTCTGGATGCCTTCTGGGGTTATTACCCAATATGAACACACACCTAGTGCACCAAAGTGCATATAAGACAAATGTTGAGGCCCTTATGGCTGGTATAGACCTACCTTTGTAATTTGACATAATTAGTATCATTGTAGTATTTTTTTCTGTATTTGCCCTGAAAAATGCATCTAGTCTGCTCCAAGGCCTTGCAGTTGAAAATTATATGCTGTAAAGTCTCCTCAGCCATATGGTAAAGGCCACAGAATGGATCAACTGACCTGTACATTCTTCTGTGATGTAAAAAATATTTAGTTGGTAAAGCGTTCAAATTCATCTTGATTATAAAATCTAGGAACTTGGGTTCTAGTTGCCATTTTTTGTATTGCTTGATCAGATATTTGTTTCCTATTTCTAGTATTGATGGGATCTCCTCATTATAATTATTTTGATGTATAAATTTGTATATTTCCCAATATTTATATTTTTGGTCCAATTGATCTGGAATTGTTCTTTCTCTCCTGCATTGGTAGACAGTGATTGCCAAAAAACAATCTTTTGGAGGATGTCTATCTGTAGGTGTTAACTGCTCTAGGTGTCTTAATTTAGGAAATTGAGTGAGTATAGCAATTATAGCATTCCTTGTTTTGAATGTTTGAAATGTTTGTAAGCTATGCAATCCCAGTCCATTTGCTATAAGAGGGCGATTCATTTTGCCATTGAAATTTCCACCGTCTTTTTCCCCCAGATGAGTTTGCAACATATGGAATTAATGCATGCCATACATTTTTTTGAAAATTCAACTACAGGCATGTAATATGTTATCTTGGTTATTATAAGTTTGTTAATCAGTTGCACCTTTGCATATATGGACAAATATGCCTTTGAGAGTAATTCAGATATGCTTTTGACCTCCTCTTTGAGCTTCGCTTGGATCTGACATCTCATTCCAGTGGCTCCTAGAAAAAAAAGGAAAGCCTAGGAATGGAGCCGGTTTTGCTCGATACATTGGTCAACATGACTTTCCAGTGAGTAGCATCCAGGCCGCAGACTTTTCTGGGTTTATGCTCATTCCATATTGCTTTGAGAATTGTTCAAGCACTGCCTGAAGCTGTGGTATTTGCTTCTTTGATGTCAAGAAAACTGTGATATCATCCATGTATGTGAGACATGCAATCTTCTGTGTTGTACCAGGTATTTGAACTCCAATGATCGTGTTATTGATTTTTTCTATAAGAGGATTGATATAATAAATAAACATTAATGCACTCAGATGAGACCCTTGGAATAGTGATTGTGTTGTGATGAATGAGGGGGAATTCTGGCCATTCATAGTAACATACAGTTCTCTGCTCAGTATCCAGTTTGCAGTCAAATATAGCAGACCTTTGGGTATTTTAGTATGCTTGAGCATATCCAGTAACACAGGGATTCTCACTGAATTAAAAGCTGAAGCAATATTTATCTGCACCACTACTGTGCTGTGTTTCTTTCTCACCCTGGTGGCTATCATCATGGTCTTGAATAACAATGCTGCTTGCCCTGTTGAGGATGTCTTCTTTGCAAATTGTGATTCACTGATGGTTGGTAAAATATAGGGCTCAATCTTATCTTTTATAATTTTTTCCAATATTTTAATAGGAAGTGGCCCCATAGATATTGGTCTAAGCTCATTTGGCATTGGTATGCCTTTCTTATTATATGGCACTATTGCCATTGGATATATCCCTGTGGTTGGTTTAATTTATTGAGCAAGATGGTTTGCTAAATCCTTGAGGTATTTAGCTGTAAAAAAATTAAATGCTTGAAAATGAACAGTGGTATCCCATGACTACCTGGGTGACAAGCATTGATGATAGTTCTCATTTTCTCTATTATAATTCCCCTAACCTCTCCAAACATTTTTGGCTGGAAAAAAGGCAGGGCTCTGCCCTTAACTTATCTTGAAAATATTTAAACAATGACATAATCATGTTATGGCCAGTGAACATACCATCCTCAGTCTGTATGGCCATTGGCACTTTTATGTCTGGTACATAACCCAAAGCCCACTTGATAAACTTGTGGGTCCATGTGTGCTGTTGTGCCATGCAAAGCTTACTTTTCTTTATCTTCAGATATTCCTTCAGTGATTCACAGGCCTTGTTATAAGTATCAGTTGGCTTTCTTATGTGTATTTGGGTGTTGTGTGTTGGAGACAATTTCATTAGTCTCTGATGTAGCTGATCAGCATATTGCAGAAGCCTTGATGGTGGTGGTTGATTTCTTGTTATATGATCAACATTGAAAGACAAGAGAAGGAATAAAAGTCAGGTATTGCTGTACAGGATCGAGGCTCATCCTGTTAACCTTCTGCAACAGAATATATGTCTCTGAGAAGAGGAATTCTGTCGCATTTGTTGGGTTAAATACTCTTATTGTTTTTTTTAGGTTGTGATTAACTGCTTGCAGTTTTCCTAGATTGATTGTGATTAACTGGGCAGAATGATCAGAAAAAGTGCTCAGGACCAATTTTACTTCTATGAGGTGATGCAGTGATGGTGAGTAAATGACAAGATCTATTAATGTTGCAAACCGACCATTAATAAAGGAGACAGCCCCTTCTGGCAGAAAACCTTGTCCACTAATCAATGGTATGGCTATTTTATGTAGTGATTTCTGTATAAATTCTTCATAAGATGAGTTGCAGTCCCCAACCAGACCAGTGGGGCTTGCATTCATGGCAAGAATTGAATTTATATTACAAATTATAGATTCTATCTTTTGCTTTTCTACTGGCATATATACAAGCACTATATTCATTGTAATTATTTTTTTGAGTCAGTGTTATTATTAGAAGGTTTGAATCAATGTAAAGTATTTTGAAATTTTCAAAAGGACAATCTTGAGCAATTACAATTACAGTTCCTGCAGATGGGGAGGATGAATCTCTGGAACATGCAAAAGAAGCCCTGGCCCCTCAGGTAGGTAGCTGGGTTTATTGCCAAGCCTGCATATATCTTTGTTTCTAATAATCCTGTTATATGTGCTCGGATTTGATTTATCCAATTTCTGACTTTGAAATTTTTATTGATTGCATTAAGTCCTCTGACACTTAAAATAGAAATTTTAAGTTTCATTAATAGTTTTTTTTTTTTTTAGTTTAGGAATTCATGTCTTCCTATTTTTCTTCCTCGATTTCCACTGCATCTTGAAACACCAGGCCACTCTCATCAAACACCAGGCCACTCTCTTCATCCACTGCTACAGCTCAATTATATATTTCCTGCTCACTGTGAGGATTCTCTTGTTCAATTTTCACCTTTTTATATCTTCTATCTTGTTTTGGTGGATGCCCTGGTTTGCGCCTATATTCAGTGTGCATTTCTATTTGGTAGGCAGATCTGGAGTAATAGCCTCCATCATTTCAGCAGATGTTTTATTAATAATTGTAGGCCATGGTATGACTTTGGTTGAAATTTTGCATCTTCTATCTACATGAATCACATCTTCAGTTTCAGTGTCAAGTGCCATAGTTTGCATGTATTCTTTATTTGCACTCTTTGACTGATTTTGTTAGTCACATTTCATATGGCTTACATTTGCTGCAATTCTTTTATCCTCTTTTTCATTGTTTAATCTCTTTTGCTCATAGAGCAGAGCTGGTCTTTCCTGGTGTGCCATTTTAAGCTTACTTTGGTTATTATTATCTTGTATGTTGTCCAGTGGCTTATTTTCCACTTTTAAGCCAACTAGTTCATGGTCAGCTTCAATATGTTCGTTGTGTTTTATGTTTTTGTCTGCCATTGCTTCCATTGTATCTTCTTTATCTGTTTTTTGATTACTTTGTTTATTATGTTGTATGCCATCCAGTTCCTTATTTTTCCGTTTTACATCATCTACTTCTGGGTCACCCTCAATATGTTTGGTGTGTTTTAGTTTTTTGTCTGTGCTTGTTTTATTTTCTGTAGCTTCAATTATATCTTCTTCATCCAGTTGGTTTATTTCTCCACATTTTTTATTATTTTTTTGCATAATGTCTATATCTATTTTTGATCTTTGGCGTTCATCAGGTGTACCTTCTATTCCAGTCTCAGATTCCAGTCTTTGATTGTTATCTTGATTTCCTTTTTTTGATTATTTTTTTTGATGAGGCTTTATCTGTTTTGGACTGATTTCAATTCTTTTGCCTTCTTTTTCAGTGATTAGTTTGTCTGTCTCAAGCGGCTGTGATAGTGCTGAGTGATCAGCAACTTTCAGCAAACTTTGCTTCCTATTTCTTTGTATAATCATCTATTTGTTTATAATTTTTTTGCATGTAACCCATCTCTTGGTCACACTCTTCATGTTTGATGTATTTTCTCTTCTTATCTGGCTTTGGCTGATTTTCTGTTCCTTCCTTTGTATATTCTTTATCTGTCATTTCTGCCCATTTTTTTTTATTTTTTTGTATGTCATCTATTTCTCGGCCAGTCTCTGGGTGTTTGGGATTTTCTATCTTCTTGTCTGGGTTTGCTTGATCTTCCAGTTGCTCTGTTGTGTATTCTTTAATTAATATTTGCTGTGTTTTAACTGTTGACTGGTCATTGCTGTTGTGCTTTCTTCCACAGTCTATTGCCAGGTGATCTCTACTTCCACACACAAAACATTGTGGCCTAAGCCCTTTAATTTGTATAGTCAGTATTTCTTCCTGATCCATTATTATGCTTGGGATGTCTTCAGGTCTTATGCCTTCATTCATTTTGATTTTGAAATAAAACCTGTTTGAATAAACTAGTGTAGGCGTGTCTGAGCGATATATTGGCTTCATGTATATCGGTTGCCCAAAGGGTTTCATTAATTTTGTGAAATCATGTATATTGTACCCAAAATAGGTATTTTTAATAATGGCAGTGTGATAGTTTTGCATCTCTCTATCTACAATCACAAGAGCATAATTTTCCAAAGTCTTATTTTTTTCTTGTAAATCTGTACATTGTGTTTCATTAATGAATTCTACCGCCAGATATCTTGATTGGTATGCTCTCCTATGGTTGAAACTGAGCTCCACATTTTGTTGTTAGATAACTCTTTATATAATATTTCCTTTGAAAACTTGTAGAGAGAGAGATTTCTGTGTGTTGCTGCTAAGATGATCGACTTATTTGAAAAAAATCTTTTAAATGACATGAATAATTTTTTCGGTATAGTTCCATTAAATCTGCGATTTATTTCTTCCACTTCTTCTTTTAACCAAACATTTTGTAAAGGCACATCGGCATCATATTGATTCATATTTATATCATTTACTTCATTCAGGTCATCCTGATTGGCCATTCTAAATCTTGGGATTTGTTTTGCATTTTGCAAATTTAATTCAGCTATGTTTGCATATGTTATCTGTGCTCTAATGTTGCTATATGTTCATGAAGTCTGATTTGCACCAAACTTTATCTTGGACTCTGATGTGGACACCATATTGACAAAATATAGCATTTGAATAGCACTTAGAAAAACAAAATTATAAGCAATAAATTACTTACTTTGTGAGTAAAAAGTCCATTTTTCCTGATAGATGTGAATATTAATTATCTTCAGGTGATGTTGCTTTCGTTTTCCCTGATAGGTGTGAATATTAATTATCTTCAGGTGATGTTTTAAGCAACTGTTTTTTTGGAATTCAGTATTTTTATATACTTTTGTTGGAAACGTTTATCTAATTCATCTAACTAAAGACACCTATTATTATTATAATTATAATAACAATAACAATATTATTATTATTATTATTATTATTATTATTATTATTATTATTATTATTATTATTATTATTATTATTATTATTATTTTTATTATTATTATTATTATTATGATGATGATGTTTCAAAGGTAGCTTTATTCAATAATAAGAGGTTACATTTGTTGTTGATTATACATAGTGTTATATATAGGTTTGCACAGTTATTATATTACAGTTTGTATGTTTGACTAGAGTCTCTTTGCACTTCAGATTTCCCTGGGTTTGCCTTTGCCCTTTTTTATTATATCTTTTATTATAAAGTGGCCTGAATTTTAAAAAGAGACCATGTTGCTGCAAAGATATCAGGTGGTGTAATAATGCTGTCTCTTTCCCTTATTTTTTACAATTTGTTTTTATATATGTTAGGGTGCCTTCTCGTGTTGTTCCCTAGTGTAAAAGTGCATCTGGCACACCAGAATGTATGTAGGTTGAAAGTGGCTGCCTTTATTGTGGATATTCTATTATTTTTGAATGTTTGCAGTATCTCATCTATTGTGGTTCCATTTTTTCTATATCCACCAACCATCATCTGTCTTACTTTTTCAAGTCCTGAACAGTTATGTATGAAATGGTCCTATGTATCCTCATCCCTGTGACACAGCATACACAAGGGATCTATATTTATGTAGAATCTTTTGTATCTTATAAAATGACTTGTAGGTAATGCTTTCAAATTGATTTTAATTATGAAATTGTAAAATTTTTGTTCCAGGTACCATTTCCTAAATTTATTAAGTAATTGGCTGTTATCAATTCCTAGTACAGATATTCGGTTATTCTCAGATTGTTTTTGTGTTAAGAAATCATGTATTTTCCAATATGTATATTTTATTGGACTTTTAAACATTACTTTGTTTTTGATGGCCTCAATGCTTTCAAGCAATGTAAAGAAATAATTGTTTGTAGGTGGTGGGCAATCTGTGGATGTGATCTCCAATATTGGTTCAATATCTGGAAACTTTTTGACTATGGCTATTAGTAGATTTATTGTTTTCTGTGTCTAAAACACAGATATTGAGTGAAGTCCCAGACCATTCCATTTTGTTGGTTGGTTAAGTTGCTTTATTGAAATGGCAACTACTTTCCTGTTCCATAATAGTTTGTTACAAAAAGAGTTAATTGAAGCTATAAATGGTTTTGTGAAACTGATTATTATTATTATTATTATTATTATTATTATTATTATTATTATTATTATTATTATTATTATTATTATTATTATTATTATTATTATTATTATTATTATTATTATTATTATTATTATTATTATTATTATTATTATTATTATTATTATTATTATTATTATTATTATTATTATTATTATTATTATTATTATTATTATTATTATTATTATTATTATTATTATTATTATTATTATTATTAATGAACAGCAGAATAAAGCAATTAAAGTGAAGGTTGGACAGTCAGATATGAAAACAAATGTAATGTCACACAAATCGTCTGGGATTTCTAATCAACATAACACATCTAAAAAAATCAGATGCCTTTTATTTGAAAGATTGTGCAGATAAAGAAAAGGATAGTTTTAAAACTGTATTTTATGGAAAAAATAAGCATAAAAATATTAAAATACAAGTACTTCTCCTATTATAGAAAATCAGGTTAATCGTGTTTTAAAAGCTGTTAAGACAAGAAAGAAATTTAAAAAATTTTTTCCAACTAGAATGGATAATGATACCTCTGCTGAAGATGTGATTGCCCATTTGAAAAATGTTTTAGATACAAATAGTGTGTTATAAACTGAATACAAAGTTTTAAAAAAGTATTCTTCATTTTATTTATCTATAGAAGAATCTGAATCTGATAAAGTTTTGGTCTGTAAGGTTTGGCCTTTGACAGTGGTCATATTGCCCTTCTATTGAGATTTAAAATATTTAAGAAATTTTAATGTTGATAGTACACAGGATAATACTATATTGAATATTGGTAACATTATTGAAGAAAAGGCACAAGATATTATATTGACTGATAATGTTAATGAAATTAGCACTATAGTGCAAGATATAAATTTGCAAAATAATCTATGTAATAAATAGCAATTCATGAATTGTTATTATCGAAATGTTCGTGGTCTTAGAACGAAGATAATTGATTTTAAATTCGAATTGTTACTAAATGAATATGATATTATCTTTTTAACAGAGACTTGGTTAAAAGAAGAAATTGATAATATTAATATATTTGATGATAGGTATTGTGTGTATAGATGTGATAGGAATTATAATAATGAAACAAGAGGAAGTGGTACTTTGATTTCTATTAAAAAAGACATAAAGCATAAACGGATAATTATTAATGATAATAATATTGAATCTTGTTGGATTGAAGTTAGTTTAAAAAATAAAAATAAAATATTGTTAGGTATTATATATCTTCGACCTACTTTGTCAATGAATGATTTAGATGCATATTTAGTTAAGGTTGAGGATATATTGGTGAAATATAAATATGATATTATTATAGTTGGGGAATTTAATGCAGCTGATTATTCAATACATATTAATAAGACTGTTGATAATTGTAAACTTTATAAATTAAAATTTTTTGTTGAGTTGGTTAGATTGATTCAACTTAATACTATTATTAATTTTAGGGGTGGTATGTTTGATTTATTGTTTAGCACTAAGGATGTTTTGAAGTGCAAAGAGGCTGATCAAGCTCTTTTGCCCCCTGATCCTTATCAACCACCTTTGTAATTTGTAATAGGTGGTTCTCATAAACATATAAAGCTTATAGTAAATAGTAAGAGAGATTACAAACATGGTGACTATTATGGCCTTTATAAAGCTTTTGGGGATATTGATTGGAATGAAGTTTTGATGTAAAATAAATCCAAATATAGCTGCAAATAATTTTGTTGGTATAGTTCAAAATTGTCTAGATCAATATATTCTTGTTAGGCATTATTTGAATACTAATAATAAATATCCTAAATTTTTTTCCAAGGAATTGTGTAAAGGTTTGAACAGACAGCATAAATATCATAGGTTATATAAATTAATTAATGATAAAGAATTATATAAAAAATTTAGTGGTTTGCATGCTTATACTAAGACTCTTATGAAAAGAGATTATAATAATAATTTAAATAGAGTTGAGGAAAATTTTAGAAATAATCCACAAATGTTTTGGAATTATATAAAAGATCTTAATATTGTTGGAAGTAAGAGTTGTAGATATAATGTAATTAGGCCTTCTATGGATGATCTAGTCAATCATTTTACAAATATGTATTTAGATACTTCAGGTAATGATAATATGGTTAATATTAAATTTAATAAAGAGAGTTTTTGGAATATATATGTTAATAAAATTGTAATTCCTGAAGTGTTTACTGCAATTTCTAAACTTAAATCGAAATCTTCTATGGGGTATGATAATATTCCTAATTTTATTATCAAGGGTTGTGCTGAAAGTTTGATAGTACCATTGCATTATATCATTAATTTATCGATTGAGAAAACTATTATTCCTGATATATTTAAGATAGCTAAGATTATACCAATTTTTAAGAAAGGGGATAGATCTGATTCTGGTAATTATAAACCTATTTCAATTCTGTCACCTTTTGCTAGGATTTATGAAAGGTGTATTTATATTATTGTAGATATGATTAAGGTATTACCAAGTTATCAGCATGGTTTTTTACCTGGTAGATCTGTTGAAACTAATTTAATGGTGATATCTGATCATATTGCTCATGCCTTATCTGATCAGAAGCAATTATATGCTGTATATTTTGATATGACTCAGGCATTTGACAAAGTTTGATATATTAGACTTTGTGTAAACTTAAAATGTTGGGTGTTAGTCCTCATTTAGTTGAGTGGTTTTCTAATTATTTGAGGGGTCATAAATCTTATGTGCATATGGATAAAACCAATTCTCTTTTTTTTTTTTTTTGATAATATGATAGGTGTTCCTCAGGGTGGAATATTGGCACCATTACTTTTTAATGTTTATATGTGTGATCTTGATCATAGCATAAAAAATAGTATGATACTTACTTATGCTGATGATTGTAAGTTATTTAAAAGAATTATTACTTATAGTGATCATATTGATGTTCAAAAGGATATAGATAGTTTTATTATATGGTGTAAGTATAATATAACAATATGGAGATTAATATTAATAAAACATGCATTGTTTCCTATACTAATAAAACTGAAAAATCTGTTTATCAATATAAAATTGAGAATAAGGTTATTAAATATAAAGAGATTGTATCTGATTTGGGAATTATATTTTGTAGTAATTTTACTTTTAATGCACATATTAAATATATTATTAATAAAGCATACAGAAAGATGGGCTGCATTTTGAGATATGGGAAAGATTTATCTATTTCCATAAAATATAGGGGTTTTTTTTTCTCTTGTTGTTACACTTTTTAGAATATAATTCTTGTATATGGAACTTCAATCTGATTAATATTCCATCTAGAATATATAATATTGAAAAAAGATTTAATAAATTAATAATGGGAGAAGGTCAAACTGTTAAAACAGTATTAAAAGAGAGAAGAATATTGAAAAATATGATATTGTTGAAAAAGTTGATTGATGGGGAAATTGATGTCAGTAACTGTATATCAAAAATAGAATTGAAAGTACCTAATTGTTTATTAAGAGAAATGCAAACTTTCAAGATTAGTATATGTAAAAATACTTTCTTTTGTAAGTCAGTTATTAATAGATTGCAAATAGTATATAATCTAACTTTTAATAATATTGATATTTTTGTTTTAAAATAAATTTATTAAACATAGTAACATAGTAATATACAGTTAAACTTTATAAAAAATTACATAGCATTCAGAATGAAACTAGCAAAAGTCAATGCAGAGAAAAGGATATCTTAATAAGATTAAGAGGAAAATAAAACTTTCACCCAAGTATCATCATGTAGACTCACAGGCGAAAGCAGAGAGTCTCGCTGCTTGACTTGGTCAAGAAGCTTAATAAAGACACTTAGAGCTGAGTCCTGAAAATGATCAAAGATGAGCCTGCAATGCGTCAACTATAAAGAAACTCTTATAAAGATAGATAATCTTATTGCTGCGAAAGATAAATTTGTTATGAATGTTAGAAAACAACTAAATTTATAATTATGAACATATATATAATCTTATGTATGTAGTTTGTATTTGCTTATTTGTTTTTTTTCATTATTATTGTTGTTTTTTTGTTGTTGTTGTTGTTTTCTTTATTGTCTATTTCTGTTAAAGTGTAAACTTGAAATGCACATAATAAATGGATATTGAATTGAATTGAATTATTATTATTACATAGTCAGTTTACAAATCTAATAACAGTTTGAAGCCCTGTATTAATATGGACAATATGAAGCCCTGTGCTAATGTGTAACTAATCCATTTTTGAAAAAAAAAAAAAAACTAGTTTCATTGCTAGTTTCTATTCTTATATAGATATTTTATATATAAAATGAAATTTTTGACACAATCTATTTTTTAATATGAGTTGCATTTATTGACACATGTAAGACTTATAAGAATAAAAGATACCATATTATCCTTCATAATAATCAAATCGCACACAGTAATGTTTACTTGATAAACAAAGCTTATAAAAATCACTTATAGTTATCTATTTATTCATGGACTTACGTTATTCACAACAAACTAACTACTTTTTTCTCTAGAATCACTTTCTGAGTTTTATATCAGTGCTAATACTGATATTATGTTTATTTATACTGCTTGCACAAATAGTACAAATGGCCCTAGTGATACTTTATTATGAGATCACCTTTTTGATTTTTCAAAATTTGGATTTTTAAAATCAAACTGATCAAACACGTCATCTTTTAGCAGTAATATTTCAGTCTCAAATTTAGTTTCAGTGATCAGAAAATAAAATTCTTATTTTTCTATTTTACTATAGTTCTTTAGAAAATGACAAAGAATGTTAAAAACTGATGTATAGCTAATATTTACTCACTCACTCATTTTGTGATGGTGAATGAAATAGGATCACATTTTTTATATATATTACGAGACCTTCAAAGTCATTAAAGGATATATCATAGGTAGCTAGCTATACTGTTGTGTAAAAGAAGAGAATCATTAGAAATGTGATGAGTTACTCTCTACAATCTCAAAAACAAATGCTTTATTGAAAAGTCTGAAAAATCAAACAAATGATATTATTTGTGAAAAATGATATTTATTTATCATAAATATAAAAAAAAACTTTCAGATTCACTTTGGTCTTAAATTCAAGTTATAAATTTTGTTGTGTAATCATATAAGCAAAGTGTATTTTTTATAATAATTAGGCAATTAATATTTCTTAAATCTATGAATTTTTTAAAAATAAATATATTTTATAGGTAGATACTTAGAATTTAATGTAAAATTTGAGAACTAAAATAACATGGTAACCACAATTCATTTTAATTGATTCCAAATAGAATCACTCTAGGAAATTTTAACTCTTTAAATTTACAACTTTAGTCACTGAGACCAATGCTTAGGGTATATATAAATAAATTATAAATACAAGTTATTTTTCTTCTACAAAAGTTTTATAATTAAATTAATTTATCAATTATAATAATCCTGATAAGAAATATATTACCTGGTAATCATGTAAATATGATAATCTCCTCAATCGCATTTTTCTCATTTTTTTAAGAATATAAAATGGAATTGTATTTATTTCTCTTTCAAGTCATTTGCAGTGATGATCGTAAAGGAGCATCTATTCTAACTATCTAACTTTTTCTTTCTATCAAGTCTAAATCAATTTGTTTTCCTTTCAGCTTCAGTGAATAGAACAGTATATTTATTCACTTCAAAGAGGAAAAAAATATTGCATTAAATTATCAAATACAGTTTTAATGATTAAATATGTGGAAGGCAACTTCAAGAATGCCAAATTATTAAACAAAATCTTTTTCTCTCTCTTTCTCTCATTTTTTTAAACAAATTCTAACAAATGAAGAATGAGTCATTTGTAGAAACACTCCAATTCAAGAGTTGCAAAGACTCTATATGATCGAATAATAAAGAAAGAGTTAAAAAAGAGGGAGATGTAGGAATCTTTTCAAGAAAAAAAATATTTATTATAAAAAGTAAATTACATTCCAGAACATAATCAACACTTAATTGTTCGAAGAAGTATAATTTAAATATTAATAAAGAGAAATAAAAATAGTATAACAATAAATAAGAAATTCGTGATAAATTATATAGAATGTTAATAATAGAATTCAGGTGATATTTAAATAAAATTAAGTTATTATCTATTCCAGTTAATACCGTCTACAAATTTTTCTCATCTACACGTAAATATATAATGGTAATTAAAGTAAAAGAAGTCATAAATTGTATAGTTTATTATTATGATTGCTTTTTTCTACTATTTTTTAGCTCTAATATTATGACTTGCAAGCAGTTTTCTTTTTTTTATGATTACAAATGATATTTATTTTTTAAAAATACCAATATAAAACATTGCAACTAATAAAGAGTAAAATTATTATCATGAAATGATACAATATAATGATAATCAATTTAGTAAAATTATTATCATAAAGTATTATATAATAATACCCAATGTCAGTATATAAAAAAATAATGGAAAAGTGAAAAAAGAAAATGAAACTATAGTTGAAATACTTTGCAAATTGTAATTAATTTACCTTTTAAAACATCATATGGTCACCATTTCACATGCTTCCACCTGCTGTTATTAAAAGTACCAAGCCACACAATACAGTAATGTCACCAATTGCAAGCATTCACAGTGAATACAAGAAAGTTTATGAATAAAATCTGTATCTAGTCCCTATTTCCAACCCAAGTTTATTCTATTATATAGTCATATAGATCTGAACTCAGTTCTGCATCTATACATTTTTGTGTCTTTGGTTTTTTAAAAATCACAGTCACCATTAACCTATGGGCAGGATAAAAAAAAAGCCATCAAAAATCACATGATCACCATTTCATATGCGTACATATCCTGTTAATAGCAGTACCAAAACTCTCCATACAATAGGTAAAAGATGGCTGCTGGAAGATTGCATTACATCCTAAGATCTAGGTGCAGTGCCCTCAAATTCAAGGCTCCTCACTAATAAAAGCCATCAACTAGAAACTACTCTGGGGTAGTGGATGAGTAGACACTAGATAGGGTTTTATGCACAAACTTTCTTGCATCCATTGATTATGAAGGCTTGCATTGATGGCACTACAGTATGGAGAATTTGGTACTCCTATTAATTTACCATTTTTTAAATAAAGCTGTCTAAATTATTTAGCAAATAAAACTGCCCATTTTAAAATGATTTTTACAAAATTTGAATAAAGTTTTGGTTTGAATCCTATTTAAACTTTTTTGGTGATCTATTTTCTAATCAAAAAAGTAAGTTATGTGGAAAAAAGAACATATTAATGAAATAAATACCTAAAGTGGATTTTGGACCCTATATACAGATATATGCACACACATTAAAGAAGAAAAAATAACTGAAGTCAAATACAAATCAAATTACTATTATAAAAACCAATAGACTGAGTTACAAATGATATAAAACAAATGCAAAAGGAATAACTGTTTGGTTTTTTTATGTGGAATCTTAGCTCACATGATAATCAAATAACTGACAAAAACGTTCAATATTTATAATGGTGACCACATTTGAAAAATGCATTACCAAAGTTGTAGTTTTGTGAGAATAAAACACTTTGAAAAACTGATTTTAATTTGTTTTTCTGTTAAACACTATTGGTCATGTGAAGGACCTACCAATTTTAATGAGGAATATAATTAAATTGAAAACAATTGATTACATAATGTGTTAGATCTGCCAATGTCAGAATAAATCATATTGATAAATAAATATCACTTCTATGTTCATCTTTTTATAATTGTAACTTTTTTTCTCACTAGTGGATAAATTTCTTATAAAGAAAAGATAAGTATAACATTTTTTTTTCCTAAATAACCTACAGAAGGGAAAATTCTCTGTAAATGGTTCTTAAACTGGGGCAATAAAGGGAGAAAATATTTGATGAATTTGTTAATTGTCAGTGATGAAAACTTGACCACTTTCCTTTTTTTTATTTATCATCTATCTAAATAATACCTAATTATATATTTACAGATTAATATTGGCTACATTGGCTATAGTCTAACTATCTGAAAAGAATCCCAAATCTATGAAAAATTTTCAACTTTATTTGACCAGACTGAAGTCTAAATTTGAAGGCATTTTAGACAGCTGTATTTCTATTGTACTATGAGGACCTTATGAGTACAGACAAAATGATAAAAAAATGTCATAATTACTAGCATGTATGGAGCAATCATATTGTAATATGCATTACTAATTTTTAAGTCATCTGTAAAAAATAACATTAGCCTCATCATCATCATTCTAATCAATGAGTTTTTCCCATTTTTGTCAATTTAATTAATGAATATATATATAATTTGTGATTAAAATTGCTACTTATTGCTATTTATTTTGTATATTAAAATAACTTTATAAATTACCAACTTCTGAAAGTTATGTAATATAAATTAGGTTAGTCTTGAAATCTACATAGGTGCAGACAACAAACATAACTCCTAACTTTGTTAATGTAGATTATCAAAGTCAGTTTTTCAGATTGTATTTGCAGTTTATACATCCAAGGATATACAATATTCTTTTGACTTTTATCATATTAATAATTTTACAACAAATCTGATCACATAATGTTAACTGAAAACAATCATTTAATTCTAATTGCAGTATTTATTTCTCTACTCCATTGCCATCCAGTGTACACTTGAGAAGTAAATGATTCAAGCAAGTAAAAGACTTAGATTTAAATCTTTTTGGATGATTTGAATTTTAGGTTGATAGCTTGAATAGTAAATAAAGGAAATGGTGGTTATTGGGCATACAATTGCATTAATCCCAACACTGAATTCCAAGCTTCAGTGATATAGACAAAAGCAAGAAAATAGTTTCAGTGTGGATATTCATATTGTAATGAGATATCTTGTAATCAGTGGTTATTCAAATAGAATAGAAGGCTACTCTTGTAGGGCTAATTTTAGTTTATAAATCAGTTTCCAACTTAGAAAAGTATATATATATATATTGTAAGAATAGTATATATATATATATTGTAACCTCCAATAATATAGAGTGCATGAGAATAATGTTAAAATAAAAATAATACTATCTCAAATCAAATATGGCTCAATCTGAACCAATCCAGAAAAGTAAGATAAGACAAATAAGATTAATAAATATAAAATATCAAAACCATCTCAGTACTCTAACATAAACAAATTCAAAGAAGTAAGACTCGGCTAGCATATCACAAAGTACCTCCAATACATACATATGCATAAGAATAATGTTAAAATAAAATTATTACTATCTCAAAACAGACTTGGCTCTAACATGAAAAAATCCAAAGGAGTAAGATATGGCTAACATGAATCCATAAATTAAGGAGAGTCACAAAATATCACCCACTAATGACCTCATTTTCCTACTACCTTATATCAACCTTAACCATCAACTACTAACAATAATAAATATATTAGAAACCAACATGAATAATATAAACACGAGTAAGCATAAATAAAGGTTACATAGTACTACCAATTCTTATACTACCGTATATCAGCCCTACATCTCCTATGGCTAATATTAAACATTGATTAAATTAGCTTCAAGATCTAAAGCAAAAATTATTACAAGATAAATTTAATTTATGATGACAATAAATAATTAATGATCAGGTCTTTGAAATGAATATGGAATTCAAATTATGAGATGGGTGAAGATGTAGATCATTAATTGTATGATGAAAACAAATAATTATTAATTAATTAAAATCAATGAACTTAAAAGTGAGGTGAAGAGAAATGTATTAGGGTGATGAATGATTAAGGTGGTGATAGAATAAGGATTAATGATGGATGAATAAAAAAAAGAAATATGAATGAGATATGATAACAATGTTGATGATAAAGAATGAGATACTGAACTATAAATCTATTATTATGTTAAACAATAGCAAGACAATAACAAAATAAAGTAAGGGTTCTAAGCCTGGCTAAATATATATATATTTAACCACTTAATTAGTATGGGTTGTGAGTTTTGAACTAGAAAAGAAACTAACATTTTAAAATCACACTGAATCAATTGAACAAAAGAATAAACATAAGAAATCAAGGCAAAGCATAAGAAATAATTTAAGAAATGAAAAATTATAATATTCTTTCATTATGTTGTTTTACTCACAACATATTTAAAATATATACATTGCATCTTTTAAAAAATATTTCCTATGAAAACATAGCATCAACTGAAGGTATTAATATAAATATACAAGATCAAGAACTTACCCCAGTTAATACATGGAACTATATATGTTTTTGTTGACTCACACAATAATTGTCATAGCTAAATAAAATAACCAACAATGAACTAAAACTTTACACCATTTACTTTATTGAATGACTACTGCCCTTAAATTGAGATCATTTTAACAAATGAGTATTCTAAACTTTAAATGTCTTCTTTTAAATTTTAAAATAATAAAAAAAAATGATAACAAAGACCTTTAAATATTTTTTTTAAAAAATAAAAATGCATTGTTTATTTTAAAAATTCTATTACAAATAAAATATTTTTAACTAACAAATATTACCTTTTAAAATATTCACAATTTTAAAATCTTATACAATATACCTGTATTTTAACAATAGTCCAAACATTCATATATATATTGATAGACACATATGAGAATGTAATTTGTCACTTTTCTATGTAAATCTATTGTCTTTAAAATATGTAGATAAACATAATGTTAATTTAAATTTATAAAGTACATGTCTTTAAATTTATAAATAACTTTAAAAATAAGATGTTAAGTTTCTGTGTAATATTTTTAAAGAGAAAAATAAAAGAAAAAACAATTATGAGTTGCTTTGTATTTTTGATGTGTCTATAATGATTTCAAATTTAAAATAAAAAAATATTGCTTGATAACTTTAAGCAACCAGTAAGCCATAAATCATAAAAATCAATTTAATTTATATATATATGACAATGCCCTTTGAAATTCTTATCAAGAATAAAATAATATATTTATATATAATTTGCTTATATTGAATGTACTCTAAATTCAATTCTTATATATGCAAGTATAAGGATTTGAATATAAAATTTTTTCAGTCTTCAATTATCCTCCATTCTATCTCAAGCAGAACCAGCACTTATCAGTTGGACAAGATCATAATCTCCTACAAAAATATACAATTAGTAATTTGAACTTTAATGAACAGGCTCCAATGTTCACCCTTCAAACTATACAACTGTCAATTTTATTGAAAAACTAACAGTGAAAACCCTTATTGGATTTGATAATGTAGTCATATCTATGTCAACATTGCACCAATCTAACCAATCATTTTATCAGTTCATTACATATCCATATATTGAAACAGACAGATCGGAGAACCGATCTTCGTTTCAAGTGTTTTTATGTACGGTAATTCAAGCTACTGTTCGCCCGCAGTGAGATTTTGTCTATTTTAATTTATAATAAAAATTAATTATATATTTTATAGTTTATCAGTCAATGTGTAAAGATGCCGTATATAAATGTCGCAAACCATGAAATAATATTTGTGTGTGCGTGGTTTGCGAATTTATATCATTTAATTTAAAGTTTCAGTGCGGGCGTATTTGTTTTAAATTTTAGTTTTAAAATTGTATAAAGTCGTTTAAAAATACTGATCAAAAATCACATTCCTTTGATCAGTGTTTTTAATTAAAATCTAATTGCACAAATGTACAGAGCAATTAAGTTGTATTCAAAATTAGTAAGGAATTTTGATATGTAATTACTGTATCGATTTAAAAATAGGATATTAAATTAAAAGATTGCTAAAAACAGATAATTGATTGTTGGTCAAGCTGCATCGCTAGAGGCTAGAGAAAGTAGGCGGAGCCTAAAACAAAAACAAGTCGGAAAGGTCAGCAGTGGCAAATTCTAGAGAAAACTTACATTCTAACTTTGGTCGTGTTTGAGAGAGGTAGTCTCGAGATAACACAGCAGTTAATAATAATTCAAAGATCTTATTAAGAAGTTTACCAGTGAATCGCCATGTTCATGGGCTAATTGCCAGGAGCTGATCTCTGCCCGCCAATATGGATCCTCGTGCCGCTGTTTGATCATGTTTCATATACTTCAGAATTTCCAACTTCCAATCTCAAAATTTACTATGCCTTACAAATAACTTTCAAAAATGCGCGCCTACGTTACAAGCCAAGCTGGATGAAGAAAAAGAGAACTTTGTTACATGAACTTTAATTTTCTTCCGTGCTTAATATTATTAATCAAGTGAATCATATGTAAGTCTTTATATCATTTATAATGCTATTATTTAACCTGTCAGTAAATTTTCTTTTCTTTTTAATCCTCTGCTCTAGTCTTTAGAAATAATTTATAACATTTGTAATTAATATTAATAATCATTTAAATGAATGCATTTATATTTTCTTATGTTGCTTATTTTATAAACAAACATTGCCAATAGTAATATTTCCAACTATGTGTAAACTAGTGTGTAATAATGATCAATTTAATTGAAAAGTAATTTCATTTCCTGAATTAAATATTCTTTCACATTCCGAGTTGATAAATGTTAAGTCATTTTAGTAGTCTATGTTAATTTGTCCTAAAATTACAATCTAAGTTTCAATCTTAAATATATATATAATAGTTTCAAAGTGTTCATTAATGTTATGTATAATATGAGAAATAACTCCCTGTATAATTTAATACTGTCGCTACCGCCTGTCAACCTGAAGGGTTAGAGTTTCAGAGTAAATTTAACTAATTATTGTTCTCACCGTCAGTTTAATTTCGCTATGTTTTTATTGGGATCAGGATCTCAGCCTGTGGCGTAGAAACAGACAAATAGTTTCCAGGTTTTATATAATTTCGTTTAAAAATCCGCTTCAAGTATTCGTCCTTCACATCTGTGGCAATGCCTTCCCTTCGCTGAAGTTAGCGTCTCGCCATTCTACCATTGGGGAATGAAAGCAGTTTTCTTTCCCGGTAATCTCTTGGATCACCGGGGTTCGAAATGATCCCGGCTGGTTGTCGTGTCCCGGAACTACTTGGGGGCATTAAGCCTTGTCAAAGAACAAGCCGCCCGGTATTCCGTTAATGCACCGCAATTGATTACTGTAGGGCACTTGAATCCAGGCAACCACCAGTTCATATATTTTCCACGTCGTATTTATATAAAACCACCAGTTCATCTATCTTCCACGTCGTATTTATATAAAACCACCAGTTCATATATTTTCCACGTCGTATTTATATAAAACCACCAGTTCATCTATCTTCCATGTCGTATTTATATAAAACCACCAGCACATCTATCTCTTATGTCGTATTTATATAAAACCACCTCCACTGTTCGTCTACGTTCCGGCTCGAGCCTATTCTAATAAAATAAGTTAATAAAAATCTTTAGATAAATATTTTTTTCAGTGCTCAAATACTCTGATTCTCTTAACCACCCGTCAATCATTTAACTACCCAGCTATTGGCATAAGTTTGTTTACTAAATAAAACGTTTACTAAAGACTAGTAGCTAAATACAAGAGGATTCATGGAAGTCTTACCGTACTGTTAACATTATATTTATATGCTTTGTATTTTCATGTTGAATACTATATTTATCCGCTTTCTATTTGTCTTATTTAACACTATATTTATATGCTTTATATTTTGTTCATTAAACACTTTATTTAATCTAAATTTTTGTGTCCTCCACCTTATTACTCTCTAAGTCTATTTAGCCACTTACTGTCTGTATTGGCAACTTAAATATATACGTTACATGAATGACCGTCCAGTATCTAGAGTCTAATAAACTTATATATCATTAACTGTAAGAATTTTGTCCATGTTCTAAGCTGAGCTAGGAAAGGGATAACCCTGTGCTGGTGTAAAGTCATCATCGGTTAGTCATGCCGGGGTTTGGGTTTGAATTCAGTTGGCGTTTTGGAATTTATTCTTAAACGTGGACTGGGTTTGAACTCGGGTACTGGGTATGAGTAAGCGTGGTGGATTTATACCGGTACAATATGTTAATAGAAGAAGGGTGTGCTGAACTTGTAATATATTTCTAAAGCAATATGTAATTTTCTTGTATTCAATGTACTCTGAATTACGCTTTATTCATCCTCTACTCTATCTCAAGAAAATAATGCACATGACCATATACATGTGAAAAAATTATATAATCCCCAATATATGTATTTTGTGCAGAACCAGCACTCATCATTTGTGCCAAATCATAATCTGTCATACATATATAAAATCAGTGCTCTTAATATAAACCAAGCACTGATTGCATAAACATGTGGAAAATTATGATCTGGGTCACCTGATGAGTTGTTGGCTCTGCTAATATATATATATATATTGGGGATTATATATCTTTTTACATATATAATAAAAGATAAATAAAGACTGAAAAATCTTAAGTTTAAGTCTCTCTATTTTATGTATAACAAATGAATCTAGAATACATTCAATATAAACAAATTACATATTGTTTTGGAAATATATTACAAGTTCAGCCTTTCCATCTTCTCTTAACATATGGAAAATACAAAATAGTCTGATAAAATGAGGGGTTAGATTGATATAATGTCAATATAGGTATGACTAAAATATCAAATCCAATAAGGGCTTTGAGCATTCCATCATCAGTTTTTTCAATGAAATGGATGGCTGTATAGTTGAAAGAGTAAGAAGATTGAAGCCTGTCTATTAATGTTTAAGGAATGTCTATCTTAATATAAGCTGGGTACTGATTGTATATATTTGTGAGAGATTATAATCTGGTACCAACTTATGAGTGCTAGATCTATACAAAATGCATATATTGGGGATCGTATATATTTTTTATATGTATGTGGTCATATGTATCAGTTGCTTGAAATAGAGTGGAGAATGAATAAAGACTGAAAAATCTTATGTTCAAGTCCTTCTACTTATATATATATATATATATATATATATAAGATATATATAAGTATATATATATATATGATATATATATATATATATCAATGATTACACAATGCTAGTTAAAACTCAATTCAACTTTAGTAACCACAAACAAATGCTAGATTATTGCAACAGCACTGCATGAATTTACAAACACTAAGTCTGAATCAAGCAGCACTATTGAAATAATTTAGCATTGATTTGCATTTCATTACCATATATATAATAGAATATCACCAGTGCATATATATATAATATCTGAGATTAAGACTCAAGGCATATAGCATTAATGCTTTAAAATACTCTCTAGCCCAGCATAAGAAAATAATTAACAAAAAAAGAGAGAGAAGCATTTATATTAATAATCAAGGCACAAAAAGAGATTGTTGTACATTTCTTATTAATTATTGTCCTATGCTAGGTGAAAGCATATTTCAAAATATTTATTCTATATTGGCATGCATCTTAATCTAGAATATTATATAAATGTATGTAAATATTAAATAATATAAATTTACATGTGAGATGGATGGATGAAATAAGAAAGTGTGCAGGGGTGATGTGGAGAAGAGAAGCTAAAGATCGGAGAAGATGGATTAAACTTGGAGAGACCTTCATCCTGTAGTGGATTGATAATGGTTGATGATGATATATATTAAATGGCTTTATATATATGAAAACTGGAAAATCATAACGTCTTAGATATTTTCACAAAAAAAGCTTTAGCTGAAAATAATAATAATAATAATAATAATAATAATAATAATAATAATAATAATAATAATAATAATAATAATAATAATGAACAGACTTTTATAGACCTTATAGGTGTAAATATTGAAATTATAATAGACGTTTTATGTATTTATTTTTATAAAGTCTGTGAAAATTATATATATATTAAAGTGATATATATGCTTAAAAACAGTTTTTGAAATCTTCATTTATATTATATAATGATTTTGATGAAAATCATCGGTCATTTATCTTAATAGAAAATACATTTTAATAGTTTTGACGTTATTAGAAATTACTACTGAGGTACTCATTTTACTCAAATAATGGCAAGGGTAATTAATAAAATTGGGTCCTAGTTTGACTTTGAGACATTAAAAACTTTAAACACTGCAATCATATCCAGAAGTGTAAAAATTTAACATTTTTAAAATCACTTTATTAATACTAAAAATATTTCAAAAATTGTGCAAAATACCATTAAGGTTAGCCCTAATCAGCTGACTTAAGTGTTTTATTATATTGAGCTAAAATTTATAATGTGATTTAAGATGAAACTAGCATAGATGTATATAAATTGATTATAGAATTTGCTTTATCAAAGAATTCAGTATTTGTTATTATTTGTATTATGTGCAATTAAGTCAATATTGATTTCTACTCATTAATGGATCACATAAATGGGAGTTATTCGATGTAGCATTAAAGAAATATTTGTCTGATTTTGCATGCCCAAATGATTTACTATTGATATAATTATAATCATCTGTTAATATCATCTTAAATTAATATTCCTAATATTAGAAATAAGTCATTTTTAAAAAAAAAAAGATAATTATGCTATTTTCTTAAAAAAGAAGCAAACTTAGTAAAGATGAAGAAATTATCCAGAACATAATTATTAAAATTACTAGAAAAAAATATGCTTTTTTAAATCTGACTATTATACTTAGTTATGATTCCAGTGTTTGCAAAATCTATACTCAAAATTTGTGGGCTGACAAAAAAAATTACATGTGTATTTGTATAGAGGTGTATGTGTGTATACATAAATGAAAGTAAAACAGAATTTAAATTTTCATTTAAAAATTTGACTTGTATAATGAAATTATGGTAATTAGACTGAGATTTGAAAATAAATTTTGCATTAAAATAGTTAAATTATGACATGTCTAAATTGCCTACTTTATAATTTATTAGTTCAGTCCATTATTTCCATAAACGATCCATCAGGGAGCTGGAAAATACAATGACTCCACATACCAAAAGAGACTGAGGAAAAAAAAACATTAAATAATACTTGGAATATAACTCCTGATCTAATAATGTTAAAAGAGTAGAAAGAGGGAGGTAGAAACTTTTGAATAGAATTTATAATAATTGGTTCTCATATCATTTTCAATTCATTAATTTTGTAAAATACATTAAATTGATTTAAATATTTTCAATAACTCATTATTCAAATGAAATTTCTAATTCAGGTTAGTGGTGAAATAGACTAATAATTCTTGTAAAAGACATCTGTTGTGTGAAGATGTCATTTTTCAAATTTAATTTTTCACTAATAATTCATTAGGACACCACATATAGAATGCACTTAATTCCTAAAACTTAATTAAGTTATCTTTGGTTACTTAATTGAAACCACAAACCAAAGAATCAAATATCAACTAATTAGAAATAATTCAAATTTAGCACGTTTTAACATTATACATTTTTGTCATCATTAACATAGATTGGAATTTGATTTTTTGAATCATACATGAATATATATATATATATATACAAGTATTACAAAGATCAAATTTATTTGTGTAAGAGTGTATACTAAGTTCTCAGCCCAAAACATGTACAGAGTACCTGTGCAAAAAGGCAGTATAATTAAAAAATGAAGCTTAGTTATCATCAATGGAGGGTTGCAACTATTTTCCATCCATAATTAATGTGCATGAAAATAAAGTAATAACCTAATTACATCTACCTTTTTTTTTTTTTTTGCAATAACAATTTAAGAAGAATATTCTGGAATATATTTTTCTGGTTTCACAAAAGATCTATGACATAAAATGTATTAAAATAAAAAAAAAATTATTAAATCAAATATAATAATTAAATACAAGTGCATTATATATACTTTTAAGATAGATTACATGGGATTTGAATCCAAACTTTCAAGATACCTTTAGTTATCCACTCCATCTTATACAATGGATACACATGACCACATACATGTGAAAAAGATAAATGATTTCCAATAAACATATTTGATACTTAACCAGCCTTCATCTAATGGTCCAGATCATTATCTCCAACACACACACACACACATATATATATATATTGTAATGGTTTGTACCCGGCGTAACACGTATATAGGTGGTATATGTTTATTATGTATTTCAAATCTAAGTTTCTGCTCTTTTTCTTTAAACGAAAATTATGATGCGAACACATATATATATAGTTGATCCTACACTGTACTCTTATTACTCACCCAGCATATTTATGGACGTCAATTTGACTCCAAGCGCCAATCTTACTTACGAGTAAGTAAGAATTATGCTGGGAGAGAACGAGTATCTATTTCTAGTGGATAGAGCTTATACCTCTGGCTAGCTCACTCAGGGATAGTGGTTGTTGACCATGGGGAAAAGGTGGAGGGAACAGATCACCTGCATATGGAGCGCATAAATGATTCATTTTACTTTCTTACTTTTATTCTTAATGCTACCCTTTAATTGTACTATGTAATCTATGCTTTTTTTTAAAGAAATTAACACTAAACACACACAATTATATTTAAAACACTACTTAACATTTATTAATACAAAAAAATAATAAAACCCAATAGAATCCCATAATTGGATATTGGTTAGTGCCTGAATACTTAAATGACACGCATGTAAATACACACTCGCATAAGTTCATAAAAGTAACCAACAAAACATATATCATAGCATGAAAAATAACTGCAATCAGACATTATCCTGTCTATTTAGGTATATAGTTATATAGGGCATTATTTCAACTGTCTCTTTATTTACTTTTAACCCTTTTACGCTTTATTTTACTGAGATATGTTCTCATTCAAGAGGTTACTGTCATTTACGAAAATATTTGAGTTACCTACTTTATCTCACCCAGGTATAGATTAATGGTAATTTTCCACTGGCTTCATGCTGCGATGTTATGAGTAAATGATTTCTTTCTTTGTAGGCTTCCGTAAGGCAATCAAAGGCATCCGGTGAATGCTGTTCTTTCCATAACTTTAGGAAGGGCTTCGCTCCTACATGGACAGTGACAATAGTATCTCCACAGGATGGTTGGCATAGCCCAGTCCATTCTGTTCTTTTACCCCAGACTGTTCATGATTTTAAGATATATATATATATTTTTTAACTAATTCTCTTTCGATCCTGCTCGTGGCAGTCCCAGTTCTAGAATTCTTCTTCAAAGTTCAGATTTCCAACTCCAATTAATCATGCTATTGTTCTCTTCTTTTTAATTCAACCATGTGGTTTGCAAATAGAAAATCTTTTCAATAACTTTTCTTTTCTTTGTTTTTATCTATGTTCAGGAATTTCAATTTTACCTTGAGATCCACACTCGACCATTCATTGTCTCTTATATATAACATTTTCTTTTATTAATTAAAATGGCTTTGCCTCAAGATAGCAATCTGCAACTTTTTGGGTCCTTTCTTTGCAATTAACTTATCTTTTAGAATTTGTAAAATCTTTCCTTAGTCGACCGTCTTGGAATCAATTTCTTTTTAAATTAAAATAGCTTTATTCCTTGAGATAGCGATCTATAACTTTCTGAATTCTTTATTTCCAATTAACATATCTTTTAGAATTTGTAAAATCTTTCCTTTAGTTGTCCATCTTGGAATCAATTTATTTTTACAAAACTATTACATTTACTCACTCATGCAGCAAATATAAACACGCGTATAAACAAAATATAAGAGCACAAACCATATAATCCTCCATCCCTCTTATGTTTCAATCTATTTTTATTTACTTACTTAAAATATATACACACACGCATACAAAACAACAACGAGAAAAAAAAATTTAACTTAATATTACGCTTGATTTGAGTATATATGTATGCTCGGTGGTATCGCCCTATGACTTAGAACAGGATTTGAAATCAGCCCTATTATAATATATATATATATAATCAGTGCTCAGTTTATATTAACATAGCAAATCATCAAACTTTAATGGACAGGCTTCAATCCTCTCCACTCTGCAACTCTTCAGCCATTCATATTATTGAAAATCTGATGATGGCAAGTTTAAATTACCTATTTGCCAATTATGTTGTCATACTCATGTTAATTGTAAGTCATACTGATCCCTCATATGCAGTTCCTTAAGCCCATTTAAATATGCAGAAGAGGAATGGGCAGAATACAGGCTTAACATGTAATATTTAAATGCAAGTGTATTATATGTATTTTTAGCTAAATGGAATTAGAGGGGATTTGAACCCAGATTTCTATGCTCCTATTAGTCAACCATTCCAACTTATACAACCAGTACATATGACCACTTACATGCAAAAAATATGATTGCCAATATATGTATGACATGCTGGACCAGCACTTATTAGTTGTTCAGGTCATCATCCTCATATATATATATATATTATAACGTTTTCTGTTTTGCTAGGCCTCTACACGCTAATATACACTGCATGCGAGTTGATCAAGTTATGTCAAAAAGAAGAAAGTTGTATTTCTATTTTTAAAAAAAACATAACTATATTTCTTGATCAAACTCGGCCTATTAATTGTTGAGAATTATGCTATTGACGAAATCAGCTTTTAATTTATTCAATATGGGTGCCAGGTTTTTTTATTCTAAAGAGACCACTGAAATCTGTCGCCAGCACGTCTTGCAAATAAAAAAAAGAAAATACTTTTAAACTAATCGGTATTGCATCATACCGTAATGAGAATTATTTTTTTAAAATATTATTATTCCTGGAATTTATTAAACACATTGGCAAAGGTAAATTATATATTTAAATATCACTAAAGTAATATTAATAAATTTAATAATAATTAATAACTATTATTAATAACGCACAATGAAAAAGGTTGATAAAAGTAAAATCTCTTATTCCAACAAACTAAAAATATTTGTAAGTTAAATTACGAATTAACTAAATTGGAGAAAACATGAATCAATTTATAAAAAACAGTTGGATAAAGTAATTTAATAATGTTCACTTATTACAATTCATTTCCATGATCTTGTATACAATTATTTAAACGAAAGTCTCTTTAATAAGAAAATTAATGTCTATATGGGGATTATTTTAAGATTTGTTTGCAAACGCTTAATTTTGTCACAATCAGGAATAAGTAGTCTTACCGGTAAGTTTTAATGAATTCACGATGGTTGTAGATAACTATGCATAGTTTTTCGGGATTGAATTGAGCTCACGGCCTTTGATTATTAGTTGATCTTGGTGCTGGTTCCATAGGTTAATCATGTAAGCTTCTCTGGTGTCCATTGGTAATGATGTCAACTAAAGCTCTGGTCTACTCTCGTATGAATAACTTTTTCATCGTAGAGTGGTCTGGATTCTTTAATCCAAAACCAACCAAAAGAATATCAGCTAAACCAAGACGTTCCTCCAACCAAATCCCTCCTTTTTATACTAGAGGTCCAGTTTTCAGACTTCTGCACATATCTTTTGTTTGTCAAAATATACATTGATAATCTTATATATTCTTTATAAAATTTATGTTACAAAGTCTTTATTTTTTCAGCATAATTCTGCCATCTTTAATTAGTTGAAATATTCCTACTTTCTCTTATCTAGATTGGTAATATGTGTCTTTTGTTCTCTCCAATTCTAACTTTTTCTAATTACATAAAAAAAATATGGAAGAATAATTTAACTTTCATTGTACGTTATTTTTTTTTTAAAAAAATTAGTCAAAAAAAAATCTAAATCTACTTTTATTTTTTAGCTTTTACCAAATGCCAATTATTTGCAACATATATAAATAAACGTTACAATATATATAATCATTACTTAGCTGAAAAGTTGGAGAGTGGAGATCATTTATTTTTTCAAGGGTATGTGGTCATGTGTAATGGTTGTATAAGATGATGTGGATGACTAAAGGAACCATGAAAGTCTGGATTCAAATTCCCTCTAATTGAATCTATCTTAAAAGTATATATATATTATATTTGTTTTTAAATATTACATATTCCACCTGTATTTTGCCACCCCTCTTTAGTGTATTTAAATGGACTTAAGGTACTGCATATGACAGGTCAGAATGACTTATAGTCATCATGGGTTTTGGAAAATAGAGAATTTGAACCTGCTCTCATCAGATTTTTAATAAATATGGATGGCTGAAGAGTTGGAGAGTAGAAAAGATTAAAGCCTGTCCATTAAATTTTGAAGATTTTCTATCGTAATTTAAGCTGAACACTGATTATGTATGTGTGTGTGTGTGGGGGGGGCAGATGATTAATGAGACCAACTGATGAGTGCTAGTTCAGCAGAAAATTCGTATATTGTAAACCATTTAATCTTTTTGCATATATGTAGTCATATGTATCAATTGTTTAAGAGGGAGTGGATGATTAAAAGGAGGTTAAAAGTCTAGGTTCAAATCCCCTCTAATTAAATCAAACATATAAAACTGATCCTAGAAATGTTATTTGTAATTTATTACATAAATTGGCAAAACTGAATCAGTACATAATGAAATGTGATTTGAATATTCACAAAATCACTAAAATCATCAGTGAATGAAGATAATTCAGAAATATCAGTCATTAATATATTCTGTAAGTAAAATATTTTAAGATAGATATTCCCATAATTTTATGTTTAGCCCTGATAAAAAAAGACTTGCAATTTTTTTTTTTTTCATAATCTGAATGAAAAAGACAATCTATAACAAATAGTAGTATATGTCTAATATTATAGGTCAAATTCAAATAATTAAAGTCATATTAAAGTTAACTTTCCAAAATGCTTTGATCATGTGTTCAAAAATGCAGAACATCAGTGTGAAATTTGTGGATATGCATAGCTTTAATATAAATTGTTTGTATTTTGGTTCACTAGATATATATAATTAAGTTATAAATTTTTTATTATACATTATTTGGTTAAATATATAAATATCAACAAAAAGTTAAAATTAATGAAGTTTATTATGATAGTTTATTCATTTAAATTATAATAATACCAAAAGTTGTTATATATATATATATTCTGACCTTGTCATTGTGTGTAGCTCCACTACACATCAGGCCAATCATGTTGAGGGCCATAATCTAACCACCCCGTTCTCGCATCTCCACGTCCCCCAAAATAAATATAATATAGTGAAAATCACCTAACCGGGTTCTAGCTCTAATAAATAATGAAATATTCAATTAAATGCTTTACTAGCTCAAGTTTCTTAAAATTAACTTAGGTTCTGTTTTAAACTAACTCAAATAAATATTCAGGAATTCATGAGACTAGAAGTGGAAATACGGGTGACAAGGTAGATTACATTGAGACAATATCCCACAGGATACCACCTCAATGGCATAAGAACCCTATCCCCCTTATACTACTATTACACATAATAACTACATAGTATTCTTATGACTTCTGCAACTTCTAATCACTAAGACTCATTTAACAATTAAAGTATTAATCTTTTATCTCTAATAATAATAATAATAGTAATCATCTAGCTCAAATGAAATAATCTCAGGTTCTTAAATTTATTCATATGTTAATAAATGTATGGTAGCAAAATATGATAAGGGATTTTATGTCATAATCTACTACTCTGCAATTAGATTAATAATAAAAACAATAATAATCACAATCTTCATTGCTTAATCCAACTAGTACAGCTTTTCTTTCATCGCAAATTTATAACCGTAATAAATTAGTTAATAATCTAATATCCCCTTTTTTATCTTTAAGTAATAAAATAAATTAATAAGTGGCAGTGTTTAGATAATCTGATAAATAAAGCAAGTGGCAACTAATAGCATATAATTTAGCAAAATATTATGATAATGGATTGATGACCAGTAACGCAATGCAATTTTATAATTATTTAATTATAAGAACATCAATAAATATTTAAGATTAAACATACTTCTCTATTTATCTTTTGTGCAAACAATCATATACTTAGTTTAATGGTTGTGAACATACCCTGTGGATTCATGCAATGATGTAGAAAAAACAAAACTCAGACACAAGTTTTAATAAACAAATTTTAAAATTTTATTAACATCAATAAAATTAAATAAAACAAACAAATCCATCTACATCTATTTACAAGGGATATCCTCATTTTTCTTTACACTACAATAGCTGAATTATACACATTTATATTTCTTTTATCGTTAATTAAACTTATTATGCCTTTTAAAAGTTATTTATTTATTTCTCATTAGGTTTATCATATCACTTATTTTAACTATTTTATGGGTAACACCATTCTTTACCTTTTAATATTAAAGTTACTGTATTATAAATTCTCTATGTGGATAAACATCATTTATAACATCATAATTTTACAATCAATATGGTTTTTAAAAGAAAATTACATTTTCTTGTAACTTTATATAAGTCACTCCGCATATTATTCAAATATTATTATTACTTTTAACGTTTGTTCTCCAATGCTCGTAAACTATAATACGTTTATTCCATAAGCCATACTCATGTATAATACTATAACACGGGTTTAATTATCACCTGTTACAGTTTCACATATACTATTCTTATCGAATGTTATTGTATTTTTTTTAAATATGCAATACTTATATTTTTTTAAAATATAATTAACAATAAGAAAACGTGAAATTATATTTAATATTTTTTGTATATTTCTATTCGGATATACTTTTATAAAATTATAGTTCATTTCTTAAAAAGGAATTAAAATAATTCACTAACTCCTTCCCTTCTTAGGATATCTGCATCTTTCTTTCAATAATCATAATCTATTCTTCGTTAACACTTAACTATTCTTATTCCAAATAATAGCATGACATACATTCTAAAATATCTATTGTTTCCCTTTTAATAGACTTATCATATAACGATGTAGATGCAAGAAATACAGATAAAGATAGCGAAAGATGTATAGGATATCGGGAAAATAGATAGATAACTTATCCGCAATATACTTCAAAAATGTATGGAACAGTGTGAATAGGTCTGGCATTCATTGTCTAATAACCTTGGCAATAAGCATGATGTGGCAGCTATTTACTCAGCTTTACCAAACATCTAGTATGACTCACAAGAAATATATAAAATATCACTGTCCAAGACAACATGTGTACCAGTCGTAGGGCTTTGTTAACTATGCTGATTAACATCTAAAACTACCTATTATTTCACTCCCTGTAGCATCCTAGTGTTTAATACATCCTCTTGGTTTCCGAATCACCACGTACTACCAAGTCACTACCCAAACTATCTCTCGAGATTTTTACTGTATCCAACATCGATAAAATACTAACTACTTTTTAAAAACAATAAACAAAATTCGCTAATATAAAAACATTTTCCTATTCCATAAGAACAATTTGTCTTGCTTTATTACACTGTAGGTTCAACATCTACGTTTTGTTAAAATAACATTTAAATATCCCAATCGGAAAATTAACAGAAAATATCACATAACCATCGGTTATATTGAACTATATTAATAACACATAAAATGATTATCGTATGCATATTTTTTAAAAATCTAATCACATCTCAAAGTGTTTTAGAGTGTTGTTTTCAAAAATGCATTTTACAACAATAATAATAATAAAACTTTTGCGCTACATTCATTCGATTCTCAGCTGATCTAAATAAATAAAACATACATTATATATCATTAATAATTATAAATGTTACCAAAAACAATCTTTATCTTCCTATCAGAGTTCATAGTAGGTTTCTTTCTCTTCGAGCATCGCAAATATACAAATTTCCACATACATACAATTTTATTTTAAAATTCAAAATCAAAACATATTATTTCATATAATGTTATATTACGAATTAATGTATTTTGTTTTCCCTATCACTATCTAAAACTTAATGTTTAACTTAGATTAGTAAAGAAAATAATTCAAACCATAATCACATATTTTTCTGACGGTAAATCTTGGTTAGTCCCATAATATTTATTATTTTTTCTTTTGTCCGAATGTTCTCCTTTATGCTTATTAAAGTTTTAAATAAATTAGTTCATTTAATAAACTGTTTAGATGATCTTTAGTTTTAGTGTTTAATCCAAAATTATTAGAAAACATTTTATTTAGTTATCCCACGAAGCTTTTTAATGTTCTGGTGAATATTACCTCGGCGCGTTGATGCATTTTTATTTCTAGTTAAACTACAATTATTTAATAATTACGGTACCAATTGCGTTTTCCATGGATCCAATATTTTATATTTCTCTTCTGTAAAATATTTTTTTTTCTTTAGGCAAGTGTTTTCCTTGGTAAACTTCACTTTCATTCATTATTATTTTATATACACTACTTTCGATCTTTAACTATTTTCTAGAGTATTTTCTCAAGTCATCTTAAAGAAAGCAATTCAAACTATTTCAATATTAAAATTCCTTTTGTCCATTTATTCTTATACGAATAATACTTATTTTTATTTTCCATTATCTTCATTAACTTTGCGCACAATGTCCTTTCATTGATTTTATACACACGAAAACAGCTTTCATAGTGATACGCTATATAAACTATATCAACGAATAATATTAACATATTTGGAACATTATAAAATTTACAACTTGGTTTTAAGAATCTATCCATTTTCTATTGAAAACTCTGATTATATTTCGATAGAATCCACTGGCAGGTTACTGTAAAGTTAGTGAAACATTACTATGAAAAACTTTTTTTTAAAACATTTTATTCTAAGATTCTCTTCGGATGATTTTTAAATTGTCAGTTGGTTTCTTTCAAAGATATTATTAAAATTGACTAATAAATTGAAGAAAAAAAAATTAGAGAGCTTAAAATTTTACCTCTGCTCTGGAGTCAACACATTTTTGTTCTCCCCCATTTATACAATTAGTTGGTGCGATTTTGGTTGTCTGCCAAGATCTATTTTTTTTTCATTGGTCAATCCCTACTTGGATTTATAAACAATTTCTAAAGTTTTAAAATCATGACATAATAGACTTAAATGTTAACTAATTATTATTTTTAAATCAATTATTATCTATTACAATTTAACTACCTTTAAAACAATTTTGAAACAATAATTAATAAAGGTGTATACTACTTATTTTTATTATGATGTGTGACAATTCCATCCACTTCTATAATATACTATTTAAATATTTTAATTATTAGTATTAATTTAAACCGGTGCTTATACATAGAATATTCCAGACAGTCACATAGTCATTTCCGGTGTTTAGTCTATTTTTATCTGTCTTAATAAATTTGCTACTTATATTATATAAAATAATTATATAAAATTTTGAAAAACAATTTAGAAAAATATAGAATTAGATACAATTCTCACCATCACAATATTTATTATTAAATATATCATATTAATCTTTTACTGCTTAATATAATCTATAATTTTAAATACTATATAATATTAATTTGAAAATTTTTTAGTAATTGACCATTTATAACTATCATTGACCTATAGAAAAGGGCACAATATATATATATAATACACAAAAGTAATTGGAATTTTATAATTAAAAAAATGGTTATTTAATTTACGTGCTATGAATTCAATTTTCTTTAGAATGCCATACATTTTATGCAATGCATCTGACAAAATGTATTTTTGACTTTTCAGAAACAGTCTGAAAATTCTTGCAAAATGATGTCTTTTAATGCCTGCATGGTTTTTTCCTTCATTTTTTCTCAGTCCACAAAAATATTTGAGTCATGTTTTAATTCAAGATAATAATAAAAATTTGCATAGAGTGAGATCAAATGAATATGGCTGATAGATGAACTAGGACATGGTGAATTTAATTAAAAATTGCTTCACATTCAAGGCTTTCAGTGCTGATGTATTGTCATGGTGAAACTTGCACTCCTTACTTTGCCATTAATGGATCATTTACATTTACTCACATCACATAAATATTTGAGAACTTGAAATAAGATGTCTGACCTTTATGAACTATGTCTGATAGAAATATATTCCATTTGTGGTAAAAAAAAATTATCATTATCTTGATATTGAACTTCATTCATCATGATTTTATGAGACATGTGAGTTCGAACCCTTCCATTAAATTATTTATAAACTTTTGTTTTCTGTTTCAAGCATTACTTTTGTTTTCTCTGCTATTTTCTCTATATAAAAAACAGAATTTCACATTGTTTCAACTTTTTAGTCATTATAAAAATTGACAAATATATGAAATATTTTTTACGAAAAATGTTCTACATTGTACCATGATTTCACCTGTTGATGTCATTTGGCAGATTGATGTAGAACAATCCCCACAAAGAGGTATGTAGCTGCAGATAGCATAGTTTCTTAAAGAAGGATTCCGGTTATATTTGAGTTCCCCATTGTATGTTAATAATTATACCTAAAACTCCTATTTGGCACATGATTTATTTCCTTCTCAAATATTTAATATCTATTTTAACATTAACCAATTATTGAAGATAGAACATTTTCTAGTATTTTATAATGGAAGTAAAATAACAACTATAACAGAATAAAACATGAACATCACATGATCACCATTTCTTATGCTTGCTTATAATTGTTATTAAAACAGGCAAAACTCACTATATATATTGCCACACACAGCAAGCTAGAGTAATCAATGGATGCCAGAAGGCTTGTGCATAAAATCCCCAACTGGTGCCTACTCATCCAATATCCCCAGACCAGTTTCTGGCTTGTGGCCTTCATCAGTGAAGAGTCTTGGATCTGAGAGCACTGCACCTAGATCTTAGGATCTAATGCAACACTCTAGCAGCCACCTTTTATCTCCACTAAACTACAAAACTATTAATCTGAAATTGAAAACTCCTTAATATTTTTAATCCAAGCTCATTAGCTTATATAGTCATATAGATCTGAACTCAGTTCAGAACCCATACATTTTGGGGTCTTTGATTCCTTAATAACCATAGCCACCACTATCCTATTACATAATTTCCTATTTCCTTTTAATTGACCTGTTATTACCTAAATTTGTTGTAGTTTTATTAATACTAATATAATTATTTAAGTTGTGTTTAATACAATGTCTCACATATTTAACTTCTTTTTTGGATCTTTAGTATAATTTAAAGGGTTAATATTTTTATAGCATCTATTTTATGTTCATATGATAAGTCATAAATATATACAGCATATTTATTATCTTGTTTATTAATTGCATTGGTATATTCTTGTCTCATGCATCTAGATCATATTACAGTGATCATAATTAATTTAATATACGATCCATTTTTTGGTATTTTGTATCATCTCTTTTTTTATAATTATCTATTAATTTTTTTACACTTTGCAATATGACCATCTAATATTTATATGTTTATCAATATACTTTTTTTTTCATGTGTCAAAGCATTAGCCAGGAAGTGAACCCACAAACCAGAGTACTCTAATAATATGCTATAGCTCTTCTTCATACTACTTATCTAAATTATAAAATGTAAAAACTACCATATGTATAACTAAAACTGAATAATTAATTTAATATGTAAATTTCTCTAATAATCTAGCTTGCCTCACTCTGTCTTTCTTTAATTAAAAACCAACAAAATACATTGATTATCCTCAGGGCAGATTAAATAGAACCTAAAAATACCTTAACAAAAATGTGAGAGATCAAGATAAAAAAAGAGGCCATCTTAGACTTGCTGGAGACATTCACTTAAACTTTAGCTTTGCTCTCGATCATTGAGAGTCTCCAAAAATAATAAAATAATTTGTTCCTGCCAAGGTATGACCGAGTAAAGCACCTAGATTATTCTCCATCAGGAGGTGGCCCATCGGATGCTGAACTTTTCATTGCCCATCATAAATTCACCATGAAGATCTGCTGCCTGAAATAAATGAAAAAGCTGCTGCTGCTATGAAATTAAATGAATATCTAAATACAAGAAAGAATTGCCACACATGAACTATTTGCTACTTAACCAATGGACTCGGAAAACTTCTTATAAAACAGGTACCTGTCTGTGTTCAAACTCTAGAGTACTCTAATAATATGCTATAGCTCTTCTTTATACTACTTATCCAAATTATAAAATGTAAAAACTACCATATGTATAACTAAAACTGAATAATTAATTTAATATGTAAATTTCTCTAATAATCTAGCTTGCCTCACTCTGTCTTTCTTGGGTGCGTATTTCTATAATCTACATTTCTATCTATAGTTATTATTTAATTATTGCATGCTCATAATTATTTCAATTTTCAAAGTTTAAATCTATGATCGCTTAAAACAATGAATGCGTGTCAAATTTTCATTAATATTTACTTTCCTTAATAACTTCACTTTCATATAAATCGACATGCATTCAGTGCCTCATTTATTGTAATGCAGGGTCTACTACTTCGCAAATGGCTGGCATATTAGTTGTAATAACTCCCAGTTTATATATATTTTGTATTTATTAAATCTAATGAATAATTCTAGAAAATTACATTTCTTTGAGAGTCGCCAATGTTCTTTAATAAATGTTGATAATGTAGGACCAAGTTAGAAATCTGTTGAAATCTCATCATAATCGTTTATACAGTATACATGTGTTACGTTTTAGAGACACGATGATCTATTCCACCATAAATATTCCGGATTCTTCAGGGTTGAAATTAACCCCCGTCGTCCTACACATGCGGGCATAATGGGTGCTCCCGTAGGACTTGACAATGTCATTCAGCCAGCTGGCAAAACTGCGACATGGACCGCTTGTCCCTGGTTATGCTTATGTGACACCTTACTTCGTCGGGCCGATGGCAGAGACCAGCCCGGCATCCTTATAAACCCATTCGTGGCATTGCAGTTTCGATATACTGCCATTCCATATCACCTTTCTAAAGTGTACCACGTGTTCCTTCACTTAATCTTATTATTCTATATATCACTTCGCCTCTGCATTATCTTCATAATTCACTCTCAAATAAATGTTTGCCCTTAGTCATAAAATAAATAGTTTAATTAAATAAATATATGTCTGCCGCTACTCTTAAATCTTACTTTAGACTCTTGCATTGCAAAGGTATAAATTCCCCAAGGCATGCATTAGAATACTCACTCGAGAATTTTAGGTAGTTAGATTATGCCTTCAAATAAATGTATTCCTTTTGTAAACATTTCAGTATCGGAAATACCGCTACTGAAATCCTCAATATAAAATAATGTCTAAATAAATCAATGTATTCTTTAAAATATAATCATGTCACAAATCCCGCTACTGAAGCTTTAAATCCACAAATATTATTAGTAAATGATTGTTTTATTAAAATGTATTAATAAATAATTTTAAACTATACGTCTGCAGTTACGTTTCATTCATTCCATACCCATTCTATATACTATTTCCTCGATTATGTAAATATGAATGTTTAATTAATATTAGTTTGATTATTGGCTAACTCGAGAATAAAATCATGAGTCTCTTGCATATCCCTGACCACCGTGCCTAAGAAAATATTTACTAATGTCGCATCAGATGCGTTGTTTCGTGGATTGTATCGTGGAACCGATAAACTATGTTCGAACTCAGTCCCACGGGTGGCTTCACTACTTGATGGTACTGCTGTTCTGTATGGTGGTCGAATTCTGCACTATGCTTACGAGTCACACGTTTTCTGACTGTTACATAGTTAAATTTTTTTTTTTGCGTTTGGCGCCCAACATGGGGCTTTCGATATAAAAAACCCATATATACCCTGAGCAAAATATAATGCATATAAATTTCTTTTAGCGTTCGTTACTCGAGTTAGCTAATTATTCTATATATATATACGATTTTGTTTTGATAAAAATAATGGAAAAAAAATAAATCGAGTGAAATAATGTGGGTCGAGTGAATGAAAGGACAGCAGGCATAATAACAAATTTAAGAAAAGCAGGGATGTGTGTGTATTTTAAGAAGGAACGAAAATACTCGGATCTAATGAAATATTTTGCTTTATATATATGTCAAAAAAAAAGAATCAGTCGTTAAATGAGAAAGCAAGTAGCATTGAATTTTTTTATTAAAACATCGTTATATATATAGCATAGACAGCAGAAGCTTGTTATATATGTTAATAGTAAATATTTTGTTAAAGTACAAATATATATATATATCATAGACAGCAGTAGCTTATTATACGCGTAACCAGTAGTTCGCTATAATATATATGTTAAATATGTTAAACGCAGCAATATAGAGATAGGGCAATGTAGAGTAGGTGAGGGCAGTGAAAGAGTGTTATAGGGCCAATATACTGGTGGGGAGTAGTCAAATGCTAATAGTATAAAGAAAATAAATAATATTAAGAAAAATGGAAGCAGAAAATGACAGAATAGCATCAATGAACTTCAGTCTAAGGTTACTTGAAATATTTAGACAGAATATGCAAGAAATGAAAAAAATGTATGAGGAGGAAATGAGAAAAAGTAGAGATGAAGAATCAAGACAGAGACAAGAAGAAGAGATAAGAGTGAGAGAATATCAGGAATTTAAAGGCCTTATGTGGAGAGAGTTAGACACAATAAAGGAACATATTGGAATATCCCCAGCTTGTAAAAAGAAAGAAGAAATTAAAGAAATGGAAAAGGAAAGGGAATTAGAAATACTTGACAAACCTATGATAGTAGATGAGCAAATAGACCTTATTCCAATAGATGTAGGCCCACAAAAACCATTGAGTGAAAGCAGTAAAAAGGAGACAAGCATGGACGGGGACAAAAGAATAGGACCAAAAGTCACAGAAGAAAACATGAAAACGGACAGTGGATACCAAAGCCACTTAACAAAAGTGGTCCATGTTAAAATATTTAGAGTGGAAATAAGGGAAAAACCTCAAACCTACCTAGAGAGCTCACAGAAGTTCTTAAAATTTCATAAGAAAGGGCAAGATGTGCAGATAGCTATAGCTAGTTACCATCTGCAGGGATCTGCCAAAAACTGCTTGACTACTTTTTTGTTTTTTATTAATATATTATACATTTTGGAATAATATGAGTTTGATACATTTTTTAAAACTAGTGTTACTACCATCATTATAATCATTTTGCATAAATATATTATTTAATATAGATATTTTATCTTTAAAAATAATTTCTAAATATATTTAGGATTATATCCATAAACTATATATAATTTAATAAAGTGTTAGTTTTATAAATTAGTTAGATTTTTATTTTTATATTTATCATATCTATATTTAACATTTTAACTACTGACATATTTTGTACCAATGATTGTTATGAATCTACAGGATATTTTTTCTTAATTTATCTTCTTTAATAAAATATTTTAATATAATTTTATTATCATCTAAGCAAATTTCTATATCTAAATATTTAATTTGATCTTCAACTTACACTTTTGTAAATTTATTACGATACAAATTATTATTAAAATCATTATAAATATTATTACCACCCTTATGACCAGTAATTAAAATATCAACATGTCTAGAATAATTTAATATTTCTTGATTAATTATTATTTTCATAATCATAATAATTTCTAATCTGTTTTATAAATGTTAATGACATTAAGCCACAAATTGGCAACCCAATAAACCATCCATTATTTTTATATTCCAAAATTTGGTCTTAGATTTAAAATATAAATTGTTATATATAAATATTTCAATATATAAATTTACATGGGTGATAATACCAAAATTATATTACAACATTTTATTAAAGAAAAATTATTCCTAAAGATTTAAAACAAACATGGGTATTAAAAATGGAAGTCAATAAAAAGTTTAAATATATAAATAATAAATATAATATAGTTAAAAATGTAGCTGATTTACAAAAGGAATAATTTATTAAATTTTATAAAAATTATGTGTATAATCCAAAAAAAAATTAAAAAATTCTTTTTTTAATTGTAAAAACTCTATAAATAATATTTCTATGAAAAATTTATTACAATAATCTAACTTTCATATTATCCTAAAATGTATAATACAATAATAAAAAAAAACAAAAATTATATTTAATGATAACCATATAAATATTGGATGGTCAAATATTAAACGTCTAGAAAAATGAGTAGATAATTATAAAATAAAAGACTATATAAAAATACAAAAAAGGAATAGTAAATAAAACTGTTACCATTGCAAACCACTTAGATGTAAGAGCTTAAGAACATAATAATGCAATTATAGATGGAATGGTAAATCTGGTTCATACATTCACTACTTAACAGCAACATTATCATCATTTTCAACCATTACCTGCTTACTGTAAGCTGAAATGTCTTTTCAAGTCAACATACCTTTCTTAGTCCATAACCACTCTTCTCCACATAACCTCAGCACATCTTATTTTATCCATCCATTTTACATATAGTCTCTTTCTAGATCTTTTACAATCTCTTGGAATATACTTTAAGATTTTAACTGTCCATATATTATCATTTCTTTTAGCAATATATTCAGCCCAAATCAGTCTCATAATTCTTTCAATACTATGACTAACACCTGCTTTCCCATTCATCCATGTATTTTGAATTCTCTTTGTTACTCTTAACTTGTATCTCTCCATACTTTTTTGAATAATCAGAAGTCTCTATATAATAGAAGATATATTTTATTTACATTATATAAATTTACACATAGATGGAAGAAGTAAAATATTGAAGGGAAAACATGGATTTTATTACCATATATAAATAATAGAGAGAGTAGTTTAATTAAGTCATTGGTTTCTTTTAATTTTAATGTTGAATTTTATGTTGGATCAAATGCTTGTGGATTAATTATTAATGAAAAGGATGATATTGATGAAATCAATAAATATATTATTATAGTGGTGTACTAATGTGGCTCATGTTACATGGGTAGGACAAAATGTGCATTGAAAAAGAGAATTCATGAACATAAACTTTTATATAATAGATTGTAATATTCTGCAGATAGATTTAAATTGGTATTTGCTGAATATTCAGTTGTTGGTAATGGAAGTTTTTGCTTTGACAGTGTTTTTGTTTAGAAAATGATTGTAAAAAAATGAAAATCAAAGAGGCATATAAAAAGGCAATTTTTGAACATCCAATATAATTGTGTTAATATACATAATTATATAAAATTTGTCATTTGCAGGATAATGGATAATGTTAATGTGCTATTTTAGTGAGAAATAACATAACCAATAACACAACCCAATTTAATTTTATAAAAAACATCATCACACATAAAATACATTGAATCTTCTAACAGCAAAAACAAATCATGAGTAATTTTAATCTTATCTGCAGAAAAACATTCATTTTTTTAAAAATTGAAAGAAAACACTAATGCTTTTTAATATATCAACTGATTGATACATATTTTCGATGTCTAAATTACCAAAAACACAATTATTATCTAAAACAAAAACATTTATTTTATTAAAAGCCTCAAAAGAAGGAAAAACACAAAGTTGAAATTAAGTCTTTAAAAAATCTTATTAAAAATTTTGATGTTTTATCAACAATTAATTCCTCCTGTAAAAATCAAAAATACATCTTTAAGGAAAACTATCTTTATGAGACTTCAAATTAAAGAAAACCTTTGGAGCTACATAATCACTAAGATAACAACTTAAATAAGTAGCTCTATCAAAAATAGTTTTATTTTCCATAATTTTCATAATTTTAATCAATTTACATTTTTTTTTAATCAGAATCAGAATCCAAAGTAGCATACTTTCCATTATTTAATTCTAAAGAAATTTTACTTTCAAAATCAATATTATGTCTTGCGTTGTTAGCCGAGAGGTATCGCAACCGCCATGCAAGCAAGTAGTTGGTTGCAGACGGGTGTGGGTTCGCATCCCGGCAGATGCTATGACATATGAAAAAAAAAAAAAATCAATATTATTTAACAATACAAATTAGCCAATTTTTATCTTCTTTTAACAAGATAACATCATTGACTTTCAATCTTTTTTTCAAAAGACTAATTTCCTTAGGGGCAAAAACAAATTTTTCTCTTTTAAGTAATTTTTTTTTCTCATATGTCATAGCATCGGCCGCGAACCCACACCCGTCTGCAAACAACTACTTGCTTGCAAGGCGGGTGCGATGATCTCTTGGCTAACAATGCTTGACTCTTTTAAGTAATTGACTATTCAAAATAACCTGCAAAGCCACTTTATTTTCATTACAAATATTATTACTAATCAAGCATTGGTGGTCGAGTGGTCAGCACAGCTGCCTTACAAGAAGTTGTCTCGGGTTTGCAGGTTTGCTTCCCGGCCGATGCTTTGACACATGAAACAAAATATTCCTATTACATTCAATAGCAGAAATAAAATCAAAAAGTAAATTTCTATTAGTAAAATGAACAAAACCAGAACCTTTACCTAAAATAGCCAAATCAGATAAATTCAAACATAATTGGACAAATTTAAAACAGAAGAAACATCAGTTTTTTTAAAAAAAAAAACACCCCAATTTATAGTCTTTTTGTTTAACAAAACTTTTTTACTTCCAGACTTATCAATAAACCAATTGAATTTTTTAAAATATTTATTATTATAAGTGATTTCACATTTTCTCCTAAACCACTTTAAAAAAGAATTCAAAATTGAATAATTAAAATTACTCCTAAAGTCTAACCCTCTTCTAATCATTTTAAATGTATCATTTAAATTAGATAAACTATCCATAATCTGCATAATAAATTGTTCTAGAATAAATTTTTTAAAGTTTAAAATAAAATTACAATTAGAAAATAATACCAATTTTTTATCCAATCTAATATTACATGAATTAGAAAAAACATTACAAAGCCTACAAGACTTAAAAAAATTTATCTGAGCCTTTAAAGACTCTATTTTATTAGACATATTAAGTATTTTTTTTATTTCTAAAATTTTTGCAACAGAAAAATTATCATACAAAACCTGCCACATACTGAAAGTAAATTAATAATAATATAATAATACAAATAAAAAATAAAAATACAATTACAAACAATAATAACTAAAAGAAACATAAAATATGAAATTAACAAAATCATATAACACTATTTAAAATATTAAATAGTAAATGTAAATAGAAAATTCAAAACTGTCTAACACTATACTAGTAATAAATAAAATACTAAACCATAAAACAATATACTAGATAAAAATCCAAATTTTCCCAAAATCTTTACACGACCATGGTTTCATCTATTTAATGAATAATAATTATTTTAAATTAACTAATATTTTATACTTGTGGTAATATTACCAATTTGTTTTCAATCCTACACATCATTTCTTTTGTAAGTACCATTAATTAATTAAAACTAAAACTATAGTTTATAAGCTATAATTGAAGAAATTATGCCAAATGTTGCAAAAAGTATGTAGAGAGAAGTATCACCAAATATTACAAAGAGTAAATAGAGGGATCTATCAAAAACAAAAACCATACATATACTCTAAATTGGATGTTAGATGAAAAAAGTAAGTAGTTTTACTTTCTTTTTCTAGTCATTGTTTGAATAATTAGTAGTACATTTGAATAGTATAATAATAAAAAAAAAATTTTGGCTAATAAATGCAAAATATATATTTCCCCTCTTTTTTTCATGGTATTAAGTTGTATTATTATTCAATTTTGATGAATGTAATACAATGGTCTGTATACTTTCGATAAATTTTTGTTATGTAAAATATTTGTTGCATAAGTTACATAAATCAAAAACCATTATAGGTAAATGTTATTTCATATAATTGCAAAAAATTAAAAAACACTTCATAGTATTAAACAATTGAGCTTTAAATGTATAATGGTAAAAAATATTTGAGCTTAGAAAAATCAAGCAAATTTAAAGATTCAGTGACCTTTTTTTCTTATGAATATGTGAACACATATCAGTTGATATTTTTGATTACTATAGTATTCTAATTTCATCTATTGCAGATAGGATTAACATATGATTCTTTGTCACAGATTTACTCATGCAATTATTTGAGTTACTCATGAAGCATTAATGTAAATAATTATATAATAGAAACAATTTTACAAAAGAAAATGCAAGGTAAAAATAATTAAATTTGATATTTACTCAAGGAAAAATATTAAGCATATTTAAAAAACACAATCATGGTATGAACATAATTAATCATTAATAGAGAGGTGAATTGCATATGTATATAAAAAAATTTGCACAATCAATTAACCATAAATATTTTTATTTTATGTTGATCTTGTTTCAGAAACAGATCACTTAATAAATATTAATTTGATTTAGTATAATATTTATAATATTTTCAACTGCTAGCAAGTATGTAATTTTTGTCAGTTTGCTTCTATTTTAAATTAAATAATATATGACTGTAAATATTATTTCTTTAAATATTAAACTTGTTAGCAATTAAGAACATAAACTGAATAAAATAATATAAAGCATTGTTTGGGAGGTCATGTAAATTTTTACAACAGCAATAATTAAGTTGATTCCTAAAATCTGGGTCTTTTAACTCTTGACCTGAGCATTTTACTATTGGAATAAGTGACAAATCTTGATATTGCCAATAATTGTTTGCTTTTCTTATTATCCCCTTAATATACAGATATATTATTTATTTGTTTAAGATTCAAAGAACATTTTACAGGTTAGCAACACAAACAAAAAATTATTCTATTTTCTTTATTAATTAGTATATAAGTTGTTATTTGAAAAAAAAAAAAAAATACTAAGATTTAAAAACAGTTTGAAAATATAATTTAAAACAACATTCTAGAAACTAAGAGTTAACTTCGAGTTTTATTCTTCTAGTTAAAAAAAAGTATTTCCTTTTTCGTTTCAGACTGTAGAACCTTGTCCTTATTCTTCCAGCTGTGAAAGCAATGTTTACATAGAACTTTACTAAGTCAAGCCATTCTTTTGTCCTAAAAATTGATTTTTCCAATTACTGGGTTAAAACAGACTCTCTGATCAGATGGTCTTTATATTCCACTGGACATCATGTTGATCTTTATAACAATGATATTAGAGATAAGTGAATAGTCAAATTTAAAATGAAATTGAAAGAAATGATGAATTTGAAAATATATTCTATTATTCTACAAGAATGTTATATACAAAGTTAACACCCTTCTATTAATAATAAGCCAAAATATTAGGTTTGTATGTAAGGGCGTATAATATCCTCTATATATATATATAATGCCAAAGATACAAATATCAAAATTAATTTTTTGTTTTCCATTGTTATCTTTTTTCATTTTTTTTTCTAAAATTAGAATCGCCCTATTCTTTTATTAGTGATTAGGATGTTGATTATACATAGATATATCATAATCTAGATTAAGCCATCTTTGAACTTGTTTAATTTTTTCCCACCTTTATCCCAAAGAAAAGAATATTGTAATCACACACAAATATTCATTTTGACAAAATCTTGATTTGCCTGAATAAAAGCAAAAGATATATATTTTTGGTGGCAAAGTTCAATATATATAACATGTATTTAGCACAATGCATAATAAAGGTTTAAGAGGTAAAGCTTAATAGATCAATTCTACATTATAAATATATATATAAACTGAGTTCAATTGTCACTGAAGACGAATGGTCATCCTGAATCCATCACTTTGATCAAGGACTGGCCAATCAATATTAGCAGTTAAGCCTTATTCCTGAAGAAGTTATTAGTACTTATTTAAAATAATCTATTGAATAAATGAAAGGATATAATACAGAAAAATATATATTAAGGGAAAAAAGTATTATTTTTAATATATATATATTTAAAATAGAATTTCTTATTTTAACATATGTAAAAAAACACCTTAAATTAATTTGCATAAATTACTATAGCAGTACTAATAATAATTAGCCATGATATATAGTCTTATGCTCAAAAAATCATGTAAAGTTTGGGCATCAATAATAGGGCCAATATCTTAGATAATGCAATGAGGAAACTACCGCAGGTGCTGAATTGGAATAGGTGATAAAACGAGGTATACTATTTTAAAATATGTACATATTAAATATAGTATTTTTTATATATGTTTGTTCTATTATATTGTTGACTTGTTTAGTAGATCACTTTAATCAAGAATTAAGGATGAACATTCTACTCAAATTGACAATCAATTTAGTTTATATATATATAATATTTCAAACATAAGTATATTAACTATACCAAACTTAATGCAATTAGACAGTATTTGAACTTAGACTTTTAAACTCCTGCAGCTAAGCACTCCATCTTATACAATTGATATATAGGACCAAATACATGTGAAAAAGATAAATGATCTCCAATATATATATATTTCATGCTGAACCAGCACTCATTAGTTGGTCCAGATCACCATCTCCCACACATATATACAATCAGTTGTCACTTTATATTAAGATAGCAAATTTTCAGATATTAATGGACAAGCTTCAATCTTTTCCACATTCCAATTATTCAACCATCCATATTATTGAAAATCATACGATGGGACAATATTTAGAAAAAGCTATTGGAGAATAAAATATTTTTTAAAACTTCTCAACAAATAAAATTTATGAATGAAAAGAAAATAACAAAAGAAAAAAAATAATGATTTTAAATCTCACCCCACACATTTTATAATTTGAGAAAGAAGAAGATCTAAGGAAAGTATTTATTACTGTACTGAAATTTCAGCTGTTTAGCTATTATATTTTTATTACAAGGAAACTTTGGAAATATTACTATAAATGCATTTATCTGTGAAAGTATTAAAGTTAATATATATATAACTGGGATTTGATTCAAGTATTAAAGTTAATATATATATAACTGGGATTTGATTCACTGTGTTTTACCTTTTGAACTATAATAAATACATAACATTATATATATATGGTTTATATTTATACTGCACTTGTGAGATAATTGGATATTGTTCTCTCTCCTGCTTGTGATATTATTGTGGTTAGCTATGAACCATGCCTTTTTTATCTTCCTTTTAGTAGCATCACATTCTAGGCATACTAAATAAATGATTTGTTGATTAAAGCTATGGATTGTGTTTTTATTTCATGATTCCAGAAAGCAGAAAGTATTCAAGAATTTTTTTAGTGCAATTGAAACATATTTATGCTACAATATTTTAGTGATGATGATGGTATTGAATTTACTGTAATATATCCTGTGTATCCTGAATCATTATATTGGACATCATAGATTATTTCACTATAAACTCATCAACACTCCTTTAACACTTTAAGCAAATAATTTTATTTATTGTAACAGTACAGTCGAAACTGTTATAATAAATAAAATTATTTGCTTAAAGTGTTAAAGGAGTGTTGATGATTTTATAGTGAAATATAAAAAGAAGCAAAATATAGAGGGAGAAAGAAGAAATAGATAAGAGTTATATGTGAAACATAGATTATTTCTGGGATATTCTCCTTTTATAATCTGTGTTTGGTTATATTAATTAGTGTATTGAAGCTGACTATGGTTAGAGAGCTCACATAGATTTGCTTGCAGATATTTGTTATTTATCTGCCAGTTTTTGATAAATAATGCATGCTATTTTACAGTTTAACATTTTGTGATCGTATATATATTTTTTTTATATTAATTTTTTTTATTTCTCTTTTAATGTATTATGGTTGTAATCTAGACTGAATATTCATTAACATTTTGTTTCCTATCTGTTTTCTATTTGCAGAGAAGCTGATTGCTGTAGAGGAATGCTTTGAATCTTGTGATCTTGAATGAATTTGATGTTTCATTGTGTATAAATCACACAAGCTTCCAGGATTCAAAATATTCTTCTAAAGAAAACCTCTCTTCAAGTACAAAGTAGATAGGCAATGCAATATCAGTGAATATATAATCCTAAGATACAATCTTAAAACATTAAATAAAGAAATCAAAAGATTTAATATAAAAATGAGGTCAAATATAAGACTATTAAATGACAATTAACATAGATCAGCATACCTTATATATAAAACAGATAAAATTAAAAAGATCTGCTAACAAAAATACTACATGAGTTATCTGAATATAAGTCAGTTTCAATAGACTAATTAACAACAACCAAGAACAGATTACCAAAGGAAAATATCTAAGAAATATTCTTTGAGGCATAGTGCAATAACTTAGGATGCACGATGATATATTAGGGTGAATCCAAAACCAGCATCACCAACAGAATGAAATAGCATAAATATTTATACAAATATTCTAAAGGAGATTCTTGAATGTAGCTCCATTTCCTGGGAAGACACCATTGTCACAGTGTCAATGCACAAACCATTAACCAAGAATGCCTAGAATGTGACAATTATAATAGGAAGATGAAGGATGCATTGTTCACAGCTAAACACATGAACATCATAAACTGATGAGAGAACAGTATTCAATTATTTCACAGGTTGAATATGTAAATGAGTCATTTGCATAATTATATAAAAAAGATTATATATCAAGCAATAACACAATGAAATAAAAAGGCTATGATTATAGTGCTTCCACTGAATGTACAATTATCCAGACAAAGATGAAGAAAAAAACTATATTCCATTTTACCAAACATATATTCACATCCTATGCCAAAGTATTGCATATATAACAATGTATAAATTAAATATTATATATTTGCATATAAACAGTAAAGTTCAGTTAGATCATTAAAAAATGCAGTAGTAATATAAATATTTAAATATATATATATCATTATTTATAGACCTATCTTTATTGTTTTAGTTTTATAAGTCATCTTTATCAAGATTATTACAACTTATCTACAAATTACTTTAGAATAATGCACCCAAAAGACCAAGGGTGATTTAAAAATAGTTATAGCATAATAACTTACATTTGAGTAATAAAATAACTGTAGATAAATCAACATCTATAATTTACTACTTTATTAAAATAAATTTGATTATAAGGTTTTTGAAGTAATTTATCCTTTAGAATCATAAATCTATATTTTCAGATCTAGACAAATAATTTGTCTAAATTTAGTAGTTATATTATATGGTGAAACTAAATAAAAATTAACAATTGATAATTGAATGGTTTATTGTATGGAAGTTCATAAAATGTCTGAACATTGGGCATGATACATATTAATGGATATTGTTCTCCAGAATATGTCATTATAACATTGCACAAAATTGCACAGAAAAAATAAACACATTATTCATTACTTCATCATCATCATCATCATCAACCATTATCAATCCACTGCAGGATGAAGGTCTCTCCAAGTTCAATCCATCTTTTCCTATCTTTAGCTTCTCTTCTCCACATCACCCCTGCACACTTTCTTATTTCATCCATCCATCTCACATGTGGACTCTTTCTGGGTCTTTTACAATCTCTTGGAATCCAGTTTAAAATTTCAATTGTCCATCTGTTATCATCTCTTCTAACAATATGTCCAAATATGGCCGAAGGTGGAGGGTGCTAAGAATTCATTACTTATGAATTTATAAGAAGTCATAGCAATAGATACTATAAAATTAAATCATGATCCATATTCCTTTCAAACTTGGCCTCAATCTTTTCTGGCATTTAACAATTTACAGTAATTTATTGAAAGTATTTTGGAGATAAAATGGGAAATTGTGAAAATAAAAATGAATGTGGTTCATTTTAATCATTTAAATTTTAAAAATGGTAGTATTGTTTTTGAAAATAATGGTTCAGAGCTTTAGGAAACTTGTTAAGAACTACAGATAAAAGGAAAAAAGTGGGAGTTTAAAAAATGTTAAAAAGATTTGAAGACAAATGCTAATTCAATATAAGCAACCAATGCAATATGAAAAAATAATAAATTTAGTAATAAATTAGAAAAAGATAATAACTATAAATATATTAAATAATAATTAATAATATAGTGATTTATTTAAAAGTAAAATTGTGGAAAAAACTCTTCACTCATGATAGAAAATTGACATTGACATAACAGTGTGTGTCAATTTTCTAGTGCATATGAAAAGACAAATTTCTTCCACAGTTTTACAATTTATTAGATAGTAAAGTTAATGTGTATAGAAGGACCATGACTGACATTAATATAGACAAAAATTAATGGAATTAATTATAGAAACAGCATAATATTAAAATTTGAAATGCACTGCTTAAAATGAAAGATTTTTTAATACTTTATTTAAATTGTGTCTATTTATAAGTTTGAGAACTGAATATTTAATAAAGGAGTAATACAAGATTTTCACAATAAATTATCAATATACATATTTTGGAAATAAAGAAGACTTGAAAAATAAAATACTAAATAAAAGAACAAAGATTTAAAGACTGAAAAGGTGTTTCACTGGCTGTATTTTGGGTAAGATGATGAGAGATCAATAATAACAATTCTTAAATTAAATAATAAAATTTTATAAATGACATAGAAAAATACTAAATTAAAAAAGATGGATGAAATGAGGATATTGTTTAGAGTAATATTTGAAGAAAAGAAACAATTAATTAAAGATACTGGTTGAAATTCAGAGAGTTTCCACTTGTAATAAACTTTTAATAATTAAAAATAATGTGGTAGATTTTTAATTTCTTTCAAACTACATTTTTAATAATATAATGTATTATTTTTTAAAGAAATAGGTATATAGCTTAGATAATTTGATATACCATTTTGCTAACAGAAAAAATGATAAATGTAATAATTAATTAAATAATTGAAAAAAAAACAACAAAACAACAGTCGTTAGTGCAGATAAAGATTCTTGGCTATAGTGAAAACAATTTATCTATTAAAAAATAACTTTGATATGAAACCTTATATTCCATGCTGTGTTTGAAACATCAAGCAAACTTCTCAATATTCACAAAAAATTAAATCTTAAAAATTCTGATGTAAGATATTGCAATGGAGCAAATAAAATGGCAACTATTAAATAAGACTATGATTTAGAGATTGTGGACTGTTCTAGTTTTACCCAATAAAATGTATAAAGTAATAACAAAAATTGAATTATCATCTTACAGAACCTAAGAAGAAAAAAATATTGTTTAGAAATTTATGCAGATTATAATCATTATAATAGAACACACAAAAATTAAAGTATCTAAAGAAATTAAATTGCTTGGTTTGAGATTTTAATGGAAAAAAAAAATAGAAGAAAATAGAAAACTAGAGGTAAATATAATGGAGATATAATAAATGATAATGGAATAAGTATTAATACAAAATAATGTGAGTATACTAAATAGTTATCAACATAAATAAATTATTATATATACATGGGTTCAGAATACACAAAACATTATAACAGGTAACATTATAATATGATAGAGAATAAATTTCAAAGTATTACATTTACAAGTATAAAAAGATGTCAAATGATACCAATCACAGATTTTTTAAATGAAGATAAAATTTCTTTAAACAGAACTCAATAATAAAGAAAATATATAACTTAGATCATTTAAAATATGAGAGTGTTCTGAGATTATATAACTCATGTGAAAAGTTACAACTAAAGAACAGCTTTGAATTTACAAAACATTATAATTATATATAAAATTTTATAGGTGTAGATACAAAACAAGCATTGAGTATATATAAAGATAATGATTATAGAAAAATCTATAATGATATAATGAGATAAATAATAAAGTAACAGAAAAAAGACAAATATATCAGGAATATTTGTGCACTAAAACCAATGAAGATAGGATTATATATAAAACAACCATGAGAAAATATAAAACAATAATGAGAATAAAATGAAATAAAAGAAAGAATTGTAAAATGATTAAAATTTGGGTATAAAAAAGCACAAGAATGAATAAGATTTTAAAACAAGAGTAAAGAAAAAATATAATAATACCAATTACGATAAAAAAAATAAAAAAAATATTTTCAAAATTGTTATCAGAAAAGAGAATAATATTTCAGAAAATGGATGATGAACAAAATGTACAAATGACAGAATATTTTATAACTTTAAGGTATATTTACTTACATAATCAATGTGCATTAAATAAATTTATAATTACAACTTTAAAGTATACTATGGTTAATTTAATTTGAATTAATTAAAAATGAAAGTAAAAAGTTATTTTAATATTTAACCAATGTGTTCCCAAACTATTTTAATAGTGGTAAGATCTTCAATAAATGGAAAGTATCATATATTATAATAATTTATATAAAGGACAGAAAGGACAATTGTGAAAATTATCAGGAAATAGAAATTACTTATTTACTGAGATAAATATATGTGAAAATTTTGAAAAATAAAACAGCATATGACTATACATATTTTAAGTAGAAGAATAAATAGGCTTCAAAAAAGAAATTTCCATAATGACCCCCTGCTTTATATGAACCAAGTAATAAAAAATGTCAAAAAATGAAGATATGTGTTTTTATTTGTAGTTGTTAAAAAAGTATATGAAATTATACCTCTCAACATAGTTCTGAATTAAAAAATGTAAGTCCAACTCTTATTAAAGACAGTTAAAAATTATGTAATAAAATATATGCAAAACAAAAATAAGAAAAGGATTCGAGGTAATATAAAGATTACTAAAGTATTCAAAAGGAATGTTGTCTCTCACCTACATTATTTAAATTATAATCTTAATATATGTAAAAATGTGAGAGAATAAGAATTTATTTGCATAATAATAAAATAATTTATATATTGAGCTATATACAATAGTGTTGACTCAGAAAAATGATGATTTCAGCTATTTGTTTCAAAAATTAATAGAATATTGAAAATAAGACATGAAACATATAATGAAAACAAAAATAATATGTATTGTATGAACACTGCAGATTACAATATTAGAATATCTCCAAAAAGATCGAAAAATATGAGAAATGTAAATATCTAAACATAAAGAATATGAAAGATAAACAATAGATGAAGCTATAAAAAAAGAAATATATTTATATATTAAGTAGAAAAAATTTCATAATATTAAATAAGAAATTGTATAATCAGAATATATTGGAAATCCAATAAATGATCAATACATAACACAGTATTAAAAAGATTAGATATGGAAATGGGGTATGACACTTGAAGATAAAAATGAAAAAAAAAAAGATTATTACAGATATGAATATTGAAGATCTGATCAAAGCTAAACAGGGAGTGCATAAGCAATAAAAGAATTTGAGAAATAATAAACATTTAACACACTATTGTAAATGATTTCAAGATAAGACAATTGAAATGATGTAAACATGCTCTGAGAATATCTCATAAAAGATTATAAAAACAAATATTCAATTAAATACCATGAGAAAAGAAAGAAAGAGAGTATTCAATAATTGTTGGAGTGAGGGAGTAGATAAATATATTAGAAACAGAAATTTGCAGGAAGATTTATGAATGACAGAGAAGCATACTGATTAAGAATCAGAATATGTAATAGAACATTATAGACTGATAACAAGAAAAAAGTTAACTATTACAAATCTTTAAATATACCATTTTTATAACCCTCTAAGCAGTTCATGCAGTCTTCAGTATTCTCATATACATGATTTCAATATATGTGTTTTCAGTTATCTCTGTTTGAAAAATGTTATAAATGAAAACATGATGATAAAATAAATGGTAAACCACTTTTAAGATGGAGTAAATTTGGGTATTGTTATAGAATTTGATATAATTTAAGTTTCATCATCTATCTTTCTGATGAATTTTTTTAAAAATATATAAAATATGAACTGATAGATTAATCTACACTAGATTTTTATTTTTTCAAACAACTGAAATGCAAACCAATAAAAGAATTGGAAAAAATAAGTAGAAAAGATAATTTGTACCAACTGGTACTATGTAAGGCAAATGTAATATTATATTGTATCTGTAAAGATATCAAATATTTTTTATCATAATTACAAACTGACTTTTTTTTTCTAGAGTTACAATATTTTTTTCAATTTACTAACAAAATAGCAACTGAAAATCAAGATTTATAATGAAATTAAAATATGAAATATAAAAGGCTAAATGAATAATGAAAATTCTAATTTTGAAGTATATAAGCAAGTTTAAGGTTAATCTTTTAGTATATTATTTTTGAAATTATATTTCAATCAAGTATTATTATCATTGCAATTGGAGAAATAATTATGTGTATATAATTTTTATAGGTTATTTTTTATTGCTCTTATTTGACATGCTTATTTCCACTAATAAAATTTTTATGGATTGCTGCTTTATAATTCTTTGTTTATTAAGAGGTTACTTAGCAACCCCGATAGGAAATATATACATTTATAAAATATAATTCATAAAAAATTAATTAATGTTAATATGTGTACAAAAGTATAAAAAATGAATCTTTATAAAATTGCATGTAAGCATAGGTTTATTCAAAAAAAATGCAAAACAAAAAAAAATCTAACAGACAGAATGATGATAATAATATTTAAAATATAATTTCAAAAATTGCACACCTTTTTTTTAAAAGTAACTTTAATAAAATCTTGATGTTTTACTGCTATTTGATGTTTGAAAATATTTTCATTACTCTAAAAGAAGACTATTTTAAAATCAATATTATATATATATAATATATACAAATCAATATATATATCAAAATACAGTACAATTTATATAAATTATATTCTTTTAGAAGTACTTTTGACTATATACTTTGTAGTCTTTATCAACTATATAACATTGAATAATCAAAACGAGACAACCTTTAACAATACCCATAGTTCAATTCAGATTTCCCACAATTCTGTTATCTTAACATTTGATGACTGGCAATAACAGAATTGTGGGAAATCTGAATTGAACTATGGGTATTGTTAAAGGTTGTCTCATTTTGATTATTCAATGTTATATAGTTGATAAAGACTACAAAGTGTATAGTCGAAAGTACTTCTAAAAGAATATAATTTATATAAATTGTACTGTATTTTGATATATATATATATTGATTTGTATATTACATATATTGTGAAACGAATACAGATTTCAAACTTTATTTATTACATATATATATATGTTAGTGTTATTGTTACAATATAACGAATTGCATTTTCCAAACTTACTATTATGATTCAACTTGAAATAATTTTTTTATTATTAGTTTGAAAATTTTATTTCTACAGATAAATGCATATTGTGTATTTAATTTTGTTGTTTTTTCTCTAAAGCATTATCTAAAAGGCAAGTTGTGTAAGTTAAAAAAGAAAATTGTTCACTGAAATTTATTGAATGAAAGAGTTCAACATATAAATTAATTCAACAGACAAAACTATCAACAATAGTGATTAGAAAAAATATTATACAAATTATGTCTAAAATATATATTTTTAAATTTATTCTTGAATATTTTTAATTTTTATTGCATCAAATGCCATATAAATGACATATCGTTTGCCTACTTTTGATGTTTAATATAAATGAAATTTTGTAAGGTAAAATATTTCTGTCTTCTGAATAAGATAATGTGAAGTAATACAGATCATTTGTGATGCTTGAAATTGTAAATTTCTGAAAAATAAATTTTTCAGTTATTTTGTCTTTCTAGTTTATGTGATACTAAAGTAGTGAACTATAGAATTTAAAATCCATAGTCGATGGGTTCCAGTGTTCAAACTTTTTATGAGTTCTAAGAAATAAACTGTTTGACTATTTTATAATATAATTCCAATATATATTACAATAAAAATTTAATATTGATGTTGTCTTCCTTTTTCTTATCTTATTTATAATTAATTACTTTGTTTAAATGTTTTAAACATTAGCTAAGTAAACGTTTATTCTGAATATTAATTTTGTTAACTATAGCAGAATGCAACTTTGGCTAGTGAAGCCAGATTCGTGAGTACTATAAATCTGGATTCACCAGCTGACAAAACACTCATCCACAATTAACAAAATTAACATAAAAATAAAACTTTACTTAACTAATGTTTGAAACATTTAAATAAACTAATTAGAATAAAAATCTATACATTTACTTTATTAATAATCTTAAATAATAAAACCAATTATTTTTCTGATTAAACTTTCAGAAAAGTGGGTGGCTAGTTTATTTAAAGTTATTTAAACATAGTCTGTTAAGAATATTTCTAATTTATTATTAAGCATTGTGTGTTTGTATTTAAATAGAATATATATCTTTTATTAATTTCTGGTACCTGTGAGTTTTCAAGTAAAGCAATATAACAGCCCCTATTTTTGATAAATCTACAGTTTTGGGGGTTCCAAAATGTTTATTAAAAAAAAGCCTGCTAGGAAACGTTGCATTTAATAATTATATTTTATTTTTTATTACTGTCATTTTTTTTTAAAAAAGTCAACTTGGAAAAAAGTTAATTTCAATATTTACAATCTTGGGTTTTTTACTTCTGTCTTTTGTTATTTTGTTTTAATACAGTATGATTTAATGTATTATATAGAATATATTCTGATTTAGTTTTTGTTTAAAATTCAATTTGATTTTTGGTTTAGTATTTGCAGTTAGTGACATTTGTAATAATATGAGAGTTTGTGAATCATAGGTGTAGAAGAAGAGCATTATTTGCTTGAAAACATGTTACATAAGATAGAATGATTGAATGAAGTTTTACTTTATTCATGATTTGTAAAAGTGATTTCACTACCAAATTCATTAGTTGACATATCTAAAGAAATTAAAATAGTAGTTTATTAAGATTATATATTTATAATTTTTATATACTTATCTATCACAAAATAGTATGATGTAAAGGGTGCACATCTATTCTGACATGCCTATATTTCAGTAAGTTAGTTTAGGTTAATTTTTAAATAACTAGTTTTAAATAATCCATATTTATATCCAATATTGACTTATAAATAGGTATCTGCTGATTTTTAGTTAGAGGGCAATACTTAACAAATGCTTAAATCTTCGACTTATCACATTTAGTGAATCTGCTAACAGATTCTTTTTTATTATTCCTTTAAAATAGATTTTTGTAGAAACTGTTGTTCTGCATTCAGGTTTTTACGGTCAGTTTTTATCTGTATACACACAACTTATACACACACAGACACACACACACACACATATATATATATTGTAATGGATGTTTAAGACACCATTACAAAAGTTATAGTTTTATAGAGGTGAAGAAAATAAAATAAATTTTTATATAAGATTTCGTTTGTAAAACTTGATTAAAAGTTTTTTTTAATGCTTGTACAAATATATATGTATGTGCGTGGGAATTATATTTGGTTCTTGTGTATAATTCAACCAATGACGTATTACCCTGAAGGCATATCAGTCTAATCTTGTGATTTTTAAGATAACATCTCCAAGTGATCTGCGGACACATGTAATCGCTAAAATGTGTCCGCAGATCACGTGAACACAGTACGTTAAAAATCGCAAGATTAGACTGATATGCCTTCAGGGTAATACGTCATCGGTTGAATTATCCAGGTCACATGCTAAAAAATATTCAAAAATGCAAAATATCTGATGCAGGTCAGGCAAATACTAAATTAAAAAAATGTACATGCATGTGTCCAAATATTATTCTCAATTTTAAAATACAACAGCGCGTAGTGCTGGAATTGGCAGGGAGGCCTCCGGATGTTTTTGTCGAGCCGCAGGCTCGGCATACACGTATATCAGACATTGTATTACTCTCATAGCTGTATGATATAATTCAGAAATTAAAAATAAAATTAAAATGTAATTCAATGTAAGTTTGAGAATTGTAGAAATATTAACAAATATTTTTTGTAAATAAGTTTGAGAATTGTAGAAATATTAACAAAAACTTTTTGTAAATTTTAAATAAACACCTAAATAAAAAAGACGCGATCTAATGCAAATCTGGTATTAATGGTGTCCAGAAAACGCCGCACTTTTACATGCATTTGGTAATTTTAAAAATGTACTGCATATTGCAAAATTGATTTAAAAAATTATTTCAAATTATTTACACATTAAAAACGTAATGTAGAAATATTAACAAAAAGTTTTTGTAAATTTAAAATAAACAAAACACTTTACCCGAATTAATGTGAATTTGGCATTAATGGCGTCCTTGTTATCACATGCATTTGGTAATGTATATTCCAAATTTGTTTTAAAAAATTATTGAAAATTATTTACACATTAAACGTAATTCAATGTAAGTTTCAGAATTGTAGAAATATTAACTAAAAATTTTTGTAAATTTAAAATAAACAGATAAATAAAAAACACTTTACTGGAGAATAAATTATTTACACATTAAACGTAATTCAATGTAAGTTTCAGAATTGTAGAAATATTAACAAAAAATTTTTGTAAATTTAAAATAAACAGATAAATAAAACACTTTACCCGAATTAACAGCTCAAAAAAGTAACTGTGATGCCGTGGATAGCAAAATCGCAATAGACAGAAAAATCAAAAAATTTCCCAAACCTCTCTACGAATTTTAAATCTCGCGGGTGAAAAAAAAAAAATTGACTCTCTGATGGATTAATCACGCCAGTCACTTGGTTACCATGACAACATTGTCATGCAAAAAACGTCGATGTCTACCGGAAGGGAAATCGGTAAGTCAAAAACGTCATCGGTTGAATTATACACAAGTACCTTATATTTTAATACCACAGTTATATTTGGTTTTTAATTTTGATTTAAAAAAAAAAAAAGAAAACTAAGATTACTTTTTTTGTTAAATTTATGTAAAAGTAAAGTGTACAAATAGATTGCTTTACGGATTTGGGATTTATATTGATAAGAATAATTAAAAAAGAAAGAAAACAAATAGAAAAGAATTTTTCATTAGTTAATTCCTAGATCTGTAAAGGGCAATCTATTTCATTAATTAGATAACTATTGTTATCTAGATAGAGAATTTTTAAATTTTAATTAAAAAGAAAAAGTTTGGTAATTGTTTTTGGGAGATATGATTCAGATATAACAGGCTGAATCAGGCCATTGGATTATCTTTGACTAGCTTTCAATACTTGCATGAGCTAGAATACTTACACCAGTGCAAAGAGACAGACACCCACTCTGACAGGAGAATTGCACAACTATTTCTGCCAAAAATACTTGGAAAGAATGATTCCTGCATATTCTGAAAGCTGATCTGGAAATTATTCTACCTAGAATGAACATTAAACCTACAGCAAGAATATTTTCTTAAACCATGATGTGCTAAGCTTTTCACCAGGACAGGTTCGACATCCTGTGTCTCCATTAACTGCCTATAATGCCATAAGAACTGGCTCCAAAGAAACCACTAACCAACTCGCCCAAGCCTACTGTCAGTGAATCCCGAGTAACAAACTATACTTAACAAGTCTAGTGCACTAGTGTTTAACTAAATTATTAAGGTACCTTATGCTCCACAATTTAAATAATTTTGTTGTCTTAGATTTGTTTTCTTTTTTAAATATAAATGTTTTTTCAAGTTGTATATTATGTAATTCGTTTTCTGTGTGCTTGATAATTCTTTTTTTTTTCTCTTTTAACGAGTGTTAGTTTCAAACCTATTACTGTCCTTCCTATGTAAGTCTTAGTAAGTAAGATAGTAGCTTATTTTAATCTCACATTCCTTGTCATTACAGAGTGCAGTCTGGATATTACAGATTAATTTAATTGGCTTTTGGCTTGTGACCCATTTTTATTAGCCGTACTTATGTCACGACCTTAATTATTAGTAATAGACGATTACAAAATATAATAGTCTTTAGTTTTATTTCTTAAAGCTTCCAATTCGTTTATTAGGGGCATGTAGATCATTTTAACCCTTTCTATAGGTAGATCGTGAGCTCCTAGCCTGTCTCACTCAGAGGGAGGTCAATCGATTGAAAGTAATAACTTTCAACACTCTTTTTATTATTATTAATGTTTTGGAAGCTACCTTCGCATTTCTTCTGTTTTGACATAAATCTCTTTTCCTAACTATGGGTTATAAGCAGGAAGCTAACCTCCCTTGTCTGACGTGAGATCACTGTATACTTACTAATACTTCTGCTACTTCCAGTATTTTGCACTCTTTCACACACAGGAAATCGCTCTCAAAGCCATATAAATATTTTAGTTTAATTTTGCGAATGTACGTGTAGTACATATTTTAAGTGTGCTTTAAAGATTATTATTTAGATTTATGTTCATTTAATCATACTTTTAATAAAATTATTGATTTATTCCTTTACTTAGTTGATTTTGTTTTCTGTTGCTACCTTTCCAACTCACTGAACAAAACATAGATCTCATTTGCTTGATTGAGCTAGTCCGGCACATTCGATTCGCATATCCCGTAACCCCTTAAAAATAAATGTCTAGTTCCAAATTTCGGACTAGTGGCGCCCTGGCGGTCAGTTTATGCGAGTCTAAAGCTTTTGTCCGGTATAATATATATATTAATGTTTATGATATAATTTTATAAATGAAATGTTATGATACAATATGTTGCAAGTGTGATAAGCAATGGCTAACTATTTTCAATGATGATTTTTTGTGATGATCAATTATTATTACTTGGTTATAGTATTCTTCAAAATTCAGAAGTAATTAAATTATTGGGAGTGATAGACCTGAAAAACTGATCCATGTATTTTGAATTCCTGAATCTACTACTCTATCATTTCTCTAAACTATTCAAGACAAAATCAAATAATTTATTACTTAAGAATCTATATGATGATCAAACATCAGAAGGAACAAAGATTGAACCCTAATTTATGATCTATTGATCTTGAATTTTATAACCCACCAATCTACAATTAAACTAAACAATATAGGACAAATAACTGGTTTGCAGCTTAAAAGATTTATAAAACATTCAAACCATGAAAGTGATAAGAATGTAACCACAATCCATGAATTGTTTTCCAGAATCCATTACCATACTCAGGGCAATAATTCAGTTAAAAAATTATACTTGTCTTTTATAATTTCTTTATGTTGGATGCACTGATATAAACACCATAGGGCATATTAGTTATTAGTTATAAAGTTTAAAAAAGTCTTGAAAAATAAAAGAGCTCTCCATGTTCAAACAAGTTTTTTTTACCCATTATCTTTTCCTTTTCACTCCACAAATATTTTTTGTCTTATACATATACCTTTCATATAGTCTTACTTTTGGGGTTTATTACAATATTTGCAAATCTACTTTAATATTTATTCTATTGAAATTCATTCTAATGAAATTATTTTACAGCCTCTTAATTATTTTAATATTGTCAATATTAGCTGATCTCCTTTTTTAATACAAATGTATTTTACTTCAAATTTTTTCTTTGATGCACCCAATAGTCAAATTCCTATAGTTTGGGGGGTTATTTAATGGCTCTGTATTGCTTTTGTATTTGGTTTCTAAGTCTTGTATCCAAAAAGAAGCACTAGTAAAGTAAAAGGTTTTCTGTTCAAGTACATTGGCATAATATTTCATAAAAAATACATTCTCCTTTTTAAAAAAAATATCATTAAACATTATTTAAGTCATCTAACATTTATCTTTATTTTTGGTTTTTTTAATTTAATAGTTTTTGTAATATTTCTGATTCTCTAAAGTGATGCCTGTACAACAACCATGTCATCTAAAAATCCAAAAGATATACACTCTATAAAAAAAATTTATTTTCATTCTCTTAATTTCTTCATTTTCACAAATATTTTCTGTATATTTTTAAAATATTTGACACTTTTTTAGATTTGTGACATGATGTTCCAAATTTTTTTCATCATTGCTAAAATATGCTTATAGAATCAAATGACAATTCATAATTTGTAAGTATAAAGTAAAATGGTAATCACTTATTTATTCTATAATTTCCAATAATATTTTAGTATGACCACAGTGCTACAATCATTTTCAAATCTAATCTGAGGCCAAAGTTCTCTGTAAATAGGATGCAGTCATTTTAATGAAGATTTAATTGACAGTAGAATAGAAAGTCTGAAAATTATATTATTCCCTTTTCTTTCATCTGTTTTTAATATCATATTAATTTTTTATTTTATTTGTACTTATAATTTGATTGTGAAATATTTTCACACCTGTGATATAAAATGGTTTTTATCTTTTTCCAATCTAGCTACAGCTGAATGCACTTTTGCTAAAATCCACCAGAATCATACTTTTCAATTCTGATGGGCCTCACTGAAAATTCACTCAATCATAACTAAGTTGCACACACACACCCCAAAAAACATTTTGCATTGCAGATGTGAAATCATTTTTAATATCAATAATATTATTTCATTTCTCAATAATTTACTATTTTTATCATTTCAGTGTAATAAATAGTTCTTCCAACATTTTTTCATTTGTCATGTACTTTTTTCTTTCAGAAATAACTATTTTCTGGAACTATTTTGATTTTTTATAAATTTAATTGTATGTCTCATTTTTTAAACATGTAATTCCAGAGGACTTATTTATTTTTACCCCTCAAAATAATTATTTGTACAATTTTCCTACATAATATCATTTTTTTTCTTTAATAATAGTTAATTCTTTAATAGTTCAGAATCCATATTGGCAGATTCAATTAAAGTTTCAAACTTTTGATTGGTCAATTACAGAATCAGCAATAAAATATATATTTATTTTTTAAAACTATATTTGTTTTAGTTTAGTTTCTAAAATGCAAATTAATAATTTATTAGATTATTAAAGTGAACAAAAGTTTTTAAAAAAATAAATTTATATTTATAATTGATGAAAATAATCTATAGCAGTAAACATAAAATGTAAGTTTGTTATCCAAATATAAATTGAAGCTGTACATTGTTGATCTTTCATTGTCAATTTGCCTTTATGTAAAAGTAAACATTTTCTATTAAAATCAGAATTCATTTTCTAAAATAATTTATATTTCACATATATATTGTGAAAAAAATTATTAATGTGGCAAAAAAGGTTCTAAAACATGTTTTCACTAGAAAAATCAAAATGTAAAATTGAATCATCAAAAATTATTGATAGGTGAATTCTGGTGGAGAACAGAAAAAATAATTAATCATTGACTTGAGAAGCACTGCTTACATCATTATTATACCATTAAATTTAAATATTATTGAATTATTAGTTGTAAATAAATTCTAAAAGTGGTAGCATCATTCAGTATGATTTTCTTGGCAAAAATAACCTGTAAAATCAGTAAAATAACATTAAAAGTAGTGGCTTGAGAGTGAGGTAAAGCTACATAAGAAAATGATTGTACAGGGCAGTTCACTGGATAGGATCATCTTGTTGTTGAACCAATTTTATTTCCAATACCAAGACATCATTGTCATTTTTATTTTTGCGAGTTTCATTGCCTTCTAAAGATTTTTTTTATATCTGACTATTATATTTTTTTTATCATGAAATTACACTTATTTCATTTTCCTAAATAAAAACATTGTTAAATATTTTTAGATTACTTTTGTTTACAATATAGATCTTTACCTCTGTAAAAAAATTTCTATTAAATTATTGTAGTATAAATATAATAATTATCAAATATTGTTATTAAATTTATGTTTAAATTAGATATAATCTTTTATTTTTAATAAAATTATTAGTAAATTTTAGTTTAAATTAATATTAATTTTTTTAAACTATGTTTTAGTTCTATAGATTTGCTTTAATATGTATTTTAAATCTTTTCCTATTTAATGAGACTTCAGACTTTTAATCTATTAAGTGCATATCTGATTTAAAATACATATTATGTATTATTTAAAATATTTAATTATTATACCTTCATTTGAATGCCTCTATATTCATTTCAGCTTTGGATAGTTTTTCCAAAAAGGCATTCTGAAAATTCCCTAGTCTTCATAAACATATTTAGCCACAACCCATTTAATTGTTTTTATGTACATTTATGATGTATTTGATATCATCTATTAAGTACAATAAATTTCTTACTTTTTTTGATATATTATCAACATATACAACGTTGTTCTTTCATCATTTATTTACAATAAACTTTATTCTGTTTGTGCCTTCAATATATTTATTTTCTTTGCAGTAAAGTACATGCCATTTTTTAAAATATTTATTTTCATGTTAAATATATAAATGTTCGGACATATAACCCAGAAAAGGAAAACATATGTTTATAAATTTTAACTTTTGTTCATGCTTAACATGCTTTCAATATAAACTATATATCATAAAATGTACACACATGTTTAACTTTTCTGTGTTAAATGGTCAAATATTTATATATTTAACATTATAATTGGACAGAAAAGATAATAATTCTAGTTATCGAATTACATCGAAAAATGGAATCTTTATTTTTATACTTTTTTTAATATGCTTAAACATTTAATTTCCACATGTACTCCCAACACATTAATAAATGCATCTCTAAAAAAAAAAAAAAAAAGTAAGTGTTGTGAATTAAAAGTTTTGCGTATATTCAATATATATATGAAACAAAAAATTGCATTGGATTAATGATAACATATAATTGTATTTAACAAAAATTGATAAATTAATCTTTAAATTAAAGTTTATATCAGGGGTAAAAATATGCCAGTCATTTCTAACTAATAAATGCTTAGCAATAATAACAATACTGTATATTTATTTAAAGAACTATGATTTAAAAAAAACATTTTTTTTTTTTGGCATTTACAGATGTTATTATATATATATTTGACTTCATAAACCCTAAAAATGTCAGAAAATATTTTATTTAATATTGCAGTGTTTTAAATTCAATTTTAATATTATTTCTTTAATTAAAAGTAATCGGCAGTTATGAATCACTAAGAAAAGATCGTCATTTAGTATTATCCTATATTTATAATCAGAATATCTTTTGCTCTTCCTCCAGCATTTGATGCTGATTGGTTAACAGTCTTACGGCTTTCAGAAATTAAAACGACTGTCTTATATTTCTTTCATGATTCTAAATGTAAAAAGAAATAAAAATTCACAAGTACATTTACTCATTCATTCTGTCTTCAAGGAAATCCAACTGATGTCTAGGTTTAAGATTATCAGGAATATGCAAAGAAAGATCGGATATTTATTGCTTTTAAAGTTAAAAAAGATTGTTAATAAATTTACCATGCAGGCTGTTGAAGATTACCTTATACATATACATTTTCAATACTTTGGTAATAATAATAACAAAAATAGATGAAGGGAACATTATAAGTTGGCTTAAATATATTTTAAGGTCTTAAAGTTGAAATAGAAAGGCTTCTTTTATTTAACAGAATTTTTTTTTACTAAGCTGTAATAATTATTTTTTTGTTAACAGAGTTAGCATGATCAATTTACCACATTTTAAATAGTGTATTAAACAAAAGAACGAATGCAACGGAAATATATTTATTAAAAATCACACAGTAAAATATTATAAAGCAAAAAAGTGAAACAAAATAATTAAAAATTTAATAATAAACTTACAGGCGTTTACTAGAGCGAATAGCCATTATTGTTATAGATGTAGCATTTTCTATAGATATTATATAGATATAACAAATATCTCCATATTTCCCCATTCTTTTTAAATTCACTTAAATAAAGATATAATAAAAAGACAAATGACCCCCAAGATGCATTTCCTACCGAACCAGCACTCATCAGTTGGCCCAGGTCACTATCTCTCATATATATCTTTATTATATGAAAAGTATTTATCTAGAGTAAATTGTTACATTTTCATTTCCCACTGTCAAACTCCCTCACTCACAACGCCATCCTTTTCAGATAAATACAAAAATAAATAAAAAATCAGATATATTAAACTTTTGTCTGAGGTTAAAAGTTTATATCTGTGCTAGAGATAATCTCTAGTTTTGATAATGATTAGTAAGGGTCATTATTGTATTTATCTGAAATGGATGGTGTTGGAGTTGTGAGTGGAGGGAGTTTGGCAATGGTAAATGAAAATGTAACAATTCTATAGATATTATGGCTTGATCACATAATTGATCTTAGACTTTCACTAGTGATAAATAATTTTTTTTTTTTTCAGTTAAAATATACCTTATTTCAAAAAAATATTATTCAGAAAAATTTTGAGAATGAATGAAAAATTTGTTCAGAGATCTAATTACTTTTGATAAAAGACAAGAGGAAGCATTTGTAGATATAAAATGATACCAAACTTTTTTTATAATTTTATTTAAATATTTTTTGATATGAACATAACAAACACTATTTTTTCTAATTTTTATATCTCCTTTTAGTATCCTGCGTGGTTTGGTACAGTTGGTAGATCATTCAACTGTGGATTGGGAGGTCCCAGGATCAATTCTGAAACTCAAAAGTCAGGTTCTCAAAGTTCTTGAACTCTCAAGCAATAAATCCACATGCTTTTTTTTTCTCATTTTAGTGCCTACTATGATTCAGCATATGAGGCATCTGTCTCATCCATAGAACTGACTTTGTTTGTTAATAAAAACTGATGCTAGTAACAAAAATTCCTTTTTAAAAATGCAACATAATAAAACAGGTTTTATTAGTAGATATTATTTATAAAATAAAAAAATGATGTAGAGAAACTAATGAGGTACATTCTCAGAGTTAAAAAAAATTATCCATGATTTGTTAAAAAAAACTCTGTGAATAATATAAATAAAAAAAGAAGAACAGCATAAAAAATGTATTAATAATCTAAAAGAAGAAAATAATTATGAGTACAAAAATAAACAAAGAAAGAAACCCCCTCCCCATGTCAAATGCTTTGACAGGGAAGTGAACCTGGACCAGCTGCTGGGGAGGTAGCTATGCTAACCGCTAGGCCACTAATGCTTGACAGAAAGAAAGACTTTGAGAGTGTAATTGACTCATATGCAAGTCTTGTTTTTTTTTTTTTTGGCAGGGAATTCCTGATGTTGCTCTATTGAATTAAGATTTCTATTAGAGCAACTTTATTTCTTTTATCTTAATGATGTAAGACAAATGAAAAATGAATTTTATAATAAAAAAAATAGAACAGAAATAAACTTAGGATTGTAGTCTTGCTAACTTGACTCAAAGATTTTATAGGTTTTTAATAATCAAATTATAATGCTTCAACGAATAAAAGAAAAAAAAAGCAGAAGCATTGTATTAAAAAGAGATTACTTACTAAAAAAAATAATAAGCTACCAGTACAAAAAGAATTTGATTGGATATATTTACAAAGTATGAAATATTATGAAAATATTTTTAAAAAAAGTCCGTAAAGGTTATAATTTAGAAGAGTCAAAATAACTAACTAATGTTGAGTTGATATAGATAACATCAGCTAAAAACCATTCGATGTTATTGATTTTAAAGGCAAATCAGAAAGAAGATTAAGTTTACAAAAATTCTGAAATTGTTTCTGGGATGAAAGCCGATTAAGTTGATAATATTTTTAAAAGTAAACAATCTAACTTCATTTCAGTAAAAAATAAACAAATAAAAATTAGTCTTTGTAACTTTATTCGTTATCTAATGGGTAAGAGTTGCTTATAAAAAAGTTTGCATTTCTGAATCCGTTTTCTAATATGGAAAATAAAATAAAGAAATAAAAAAACACATTTTTTCCATCAGAATACAATTGTTATGTATTTCATTCCAGTTTAATCTTCTAACATAATTTGCATTTCCAATCAAAGATTCTGAATTGATTCTTAACTGAATGTGAGCCTGAAATACTCAAGCATCATGATGTCTTAAGTAATTTATCTTAATGTCCATGTATTTGTCTTATTTCTATAAATATTAAAAAAAAATATCAGCTATCACTAAGATTTGAACACATAATAATGAACACTTGTAAAATACTCTATCAGTTAAGATTTTATCAAAATCGTCTTTTTTCTTAATTAAATCTGTATAAAAATAGTTCTGAGGCATTTTTTTTAATCTGCTAAAAATTAAAAAAAAAACAACAGTTTACTTCTTTGTTCTTTCCTACTTTTTTTTAAAGATTATTTTTGTGATTAAATTTCAATTTTTTTTCTAAAAGACATCCTCTTTTTAAAAGATAATTTTAAGCATTCTTTTATTTCCAAGATTAGTGATTTTTAAACAACACCTGTTAAACTTAAAATCATGTGCAAAATATTGATTTTTTTTTTTAAGTAACACCTGTTAAACTTAAAATCATGTGCGAAATATTGATTTTCTAATTAACTATAATATATTTTTAAATCATGCATCTTAATAATGTAAAGGACTCATTAAAATTTATGATGTAGCTTAAATATAGACATGCTAAACTGAATTATGACAAACAAGAGAAAACTAGCAGGATAAAGTTTAAGATTATTATTTTGTTATATTACCTAAAACAGATTTAATTTTCAAAACACAACATATGTAATTTTATATTTTTCACCCCCATTTAATTGTATGTTTATATTGAATAGTATACATGCTAAGATACGTAATTAAAAGCATGGTATTTTATGCATTAATACCAGATTATAATATTTATTTATGATTAATGTTAATATATCATTTTAAGATGTTTTCTTGGGGTAATTTATTACAGCATCTTAAATTTTCAGCAACTTCATAAAGTAATATATAAAGGCATTCGTTTAATAAGTGGTGGTAAGTGTGATTTAAAAGTTAAACCAGTGATTACATATATGTATAACCATTAGAAACCAGTCAACACATAGACAATCTCAATATAGATAACAATCAATATTCTCAAACTGTTGTCAAGGCAACCTCCTTTTAACAATAATATATATATAATATAGGGAGTGCTCTTATTTAATAAGTGCGATAAGAGAAAATATTTAAAATCTTTATCTAGAATATTCTTATCCCCAGACCAATTGATTGCTAGCTTATGATTCACCTCAGTGAGGAGCTAGAACATTCAGACACTAGATCCAAAATATCAACTAAAAAACCAGCATTTATTTAATATGTAACTATTGAGAAGAAAATCTAAAATTTTCAGACATAAAATTTGTCTTTAAATCCAGCTATCTAACTCAAATAGCTATTTAGTACTGAACCAAGTCTGAAAATTTCAGATTTTTTCCCCAATAGTTATGTATTAAATAAGTACTGGGTTTTAAGTTGATATTTTGTATCTAGTGCCTGAATGTTTTAGCTCCTCACTAAGCCACAAGCTCGAAACCAATTGGTCTGGGGATAAGAATATTCTAGACAGAGATTTTAAATAATTTATCTTACCGCACTTATTAAATAATAGCTTGTTTGAGCTATATGTTCCCCTTATATTACATATTTGTAAACACAAGCTTTTTAAAAGCAATATCACATTATATGTGACTTGCTTTATTGATTATATAAATATAGTAGTCTTTCTCTCTTCTGTCAAATGGTTTCAAATAATTTCATGGATGCCAATATGTAAAAACAGTAGGAATCCCTAATTTAATACATATTTTAGCCCACATATATACATAGATGTGGGCCTATATTGTAAAGATACATGATGTGTTAAAAATGTAATAATGACTCACATCTATATATCTTTATAGCTGTTTATAAATATTGCATATGCATTGTAATCTAATATATATATAATGATTGAATACCAGTCAACACTTAGGCAACTCCATAAGGATAACAATCTATAATCTCAAACTGTTGTCAAGGCAATTTATTAATTTCAAATATTTTAAATTTTTTTAAGTCTTATTTTTTTTTTTGCCAACAAGAAAATCACATATAATTTTAAAATATGTTTACTCATATACTACTAAAAACAGTTTTTTTTTTTTGGTTTATCTTAAAACCATCTATTCTAAGCTTCAGCAATCAAAGAATAAAATCGAAACCAGAAACTAAGCTGGGTTGAAAATATATCCTGAGATCAATTGATTAGTTATGATTTTAATAAATGGCTCTAAATTATAGTAAAATATTTTTAACAGATAAGAGAAATATTAAATGTGAGGGAAATAATAAATGTCATTTTATTTTGAAGTGTATGTAGAAATAAAATTATTCTATACTTTTAATATAAAATCAAATTCATTTATAACATTCAATGTTTCATTTATAACATTCAATGTTTAAGTTAAAATACCTTTCCTAATTTTGTATAATAGTTAACAGAGAAATCTGTCGGCATATCAACTGTCTACAGATATAATAATCATTGTAAAACTTACGAATGTGTCTTTATTTTTTCAAATGCCTAAAAACTATTGCGACAATCTGCATTTCTCCCCATAATTATGTCACAATTTTCAATCAACTATGACTAATAATCATATTAATGTAAGTTTTCAAAATTAGATATAAAAAAAGAATAGTAAATCTATAATCTACTAAAGGTTAAAGATAATGAATAGAAATGTCATATAGGCCTTCCATATTTAGATTATGAAAGTTTTATGAGTTTTCCACTTTTGCTTGTACCGTCTATCTAAAAAAAAAGCTAGATATACATTTATTGATCAATAATCAATTGTTAGTTGGGTTATCTAAAGGAAAAATTGATATACAACAAAATCACTGGCTTAGAGTCATCTTAGATAATAGATACTGCAGGTCTACTATTGTGATCATAAGTGTCTGCACTCAGTGTTATAGTTGCAGTATAAGATGGTCTATCAAATTGTCTAAAAATTAGCACAGCATTTTAGAATCTTTGCAGAGAAAAGCAGCAATAAAACAGATCATATTCATTTTTCAGTTGTTTTAACTAAATAACTATAATTAGAAATAGTTGGGTATATATTTCTGACCAATATGTGAATGGCTAGACAGTTTACCATGGGGTAGCTATTTTTGTCAAGAAATATAATAATTAAAATTTACAAACTCCCCTAAAAAAAGATTATGTTACACTCATGTTCAAATCTGTCATTAACATGGAAAAGATATGCACTAATCTTTATATTACTACAAAATTTATAAACAAATATATGTTAGTAATGCTTAACTTTAAAAAAAGGTCATTTATAAAGCATATAAATGAAGGTTAAAAGTTTTTTTCCCTTTTTTAGGTATTTGGCATGGAAAATCACACTAGTGGCTAATAGTTCATTTATGTAATTGATTACTTGTATTGCAGAAGTTCCACCATAACAGATCAGATAATTAATTTACAGAAACAGCTTTGATCTGAAATAATTATTTTAATGTATAAGTATAAACTTTTCCCATCATTTAATATTATGTAATATACCAGATTAACACCCAAACACTGGTTTATTGAGTAAATGGAATATTCTCAATCCAAAGCACAAGATAAAATGTTTGAAAAGATAATAACAGTCTGTCTTAGCTCATTAAGCTAAATTCTTTTATATAGACAAATCAAAAGAACTTTGAAAAGAAAGCACGAAGATCTTAAATTGATTATAATACTTCCTTAAACATATATTTCAAATGGTTTTGTATTATTTTAATTGCCATTAGCAAATTTTTTCAATTTACAATTTATTAATATCAAATTAAATAATGAAATATATAAATATAAACTTTTCCCAGTGGTCAGTGTTATGTAGTACACTATATTAACATCAAAACAATGATTTATTGAGTAAATTATGTATATATTATAAGCTTCCAATCTTTTTGTTTTTCTCCTGGCAATTATTATTTGCCTACTCATTTACTCTATAGCAAACTAGCTCACTATTAAATATACAATATCATTGCAAGAGGGTATACAATTCTTTATGGGTCTTAAAACACTCCACACATAACTTTATAGGATAGCCTCTAGGGATGGTTACAAGAGAGTGGTTTTAACATTGAGAAGTATAAAGAAAAATACATTTCCACAATGGCATTGCTACTGTAAAGACTCTCCCACTACCATCTTATTATGATTATTGGGAAAATCCCCAAAACAAACAATGACTATCATAATATTTCCTTTAACTAATAACCTAAATTACCATTATACATTTTTAAAATGTTAAATTAATATACATTCATGAAATGACATTAATTTTACACAATTAATGCTATCCTATAATGATCTCAGGGATCATGAGCATTCTGCATTAAAATCCAATCTATTCGTTAGATTGATACTTAAATGATTGTATCACAAGAGAGATTTTACTGGGATCCAATCATTTAAGAAAAACATACCCATGTCAACAATAATTACTATAGAACACTTGTTTTAGTATAAACCAAGCTTTATTATACTATTATTATCTATCAAGTCTAACTTACTTAAATATTCTCTTCAATTCCTTAGCATTAACCTACTGTCACTAAATCCTCCAGATTTACAGACTTTCAGATGCATTTAGTTAATAATTGACACTATTTAGTTGTTATACTAATTTAAATTTATGATCTTACAGATATTTCACTTTAAGTTATAAAATTAAAATGTGACTCTCTAATACACTATTAATCCTATTATATGCTCTCCATTTTGCAGTATTGAACAGAAGTTCTCAAACAAGACCTGCAATTAAAATAGAATAGGTATTATTCTATATGGATAATGTGTTTTTTTTTATGTGATCTTGTGAAAAAAATGACTCCTGTACACAATGAGACTAATATTGCACAGTTAAATTAATATGTTCTTTTATTTACAATAAGAATGATAAACAATAACAACATAGATATATACTGGATTAAATATTTCTCTAACAATGAAAAAAATAACAAAGATCAAACTATTTATGCATAGATGACTTATTTACATTTCATATAGATAATCTTAGTAATTTTGATATCCACTTACCCTTTCCCAAGTTTATATTTATCTTTTAAAATTATTAGTTATTGCTTATTATTATTTATGATTTTATACTAGTCTGCTATGTACATCATTCACAAATTATTCAATCTCTTCATAGTCATTGATATTTAAACTGAGTTTGAAAATTTACATTCTAATCATATTACAAAATTTTTACTGATGTGATATATATAATAAGTGACATAATGTTTAAAGCTAAAGGGAATAGAATGTAACCATTGGAAACCAGTCAACACTAACATGCCAACATAGATAGTAATCAATATTTCATGTTTAAAGAGGTTTATTTAAACTTCATTTTGTCAACATTTCATCATCTGTGGTCAAGTTGCAATCTTTAAGTGTCCATATATATTCATTGGGCCATTAGTAGGAGTGGATTTCCACTCTTGCTATTAAAAGGAGAGAGGTTGCCTTGACAACAGTGAGAAATATTGATTACTATCTATGTTGGCATGTTTAGGTGTTGACTGGTTTCTAATGGATATATAAATAAGTACAATATTTATAATATGTCAAAAAAAATACGGTTAGGATTTTTTATTATGTTATGACAATAATTTCCTCTTTTCATTCTATCACACTCATTTTCTATTTTGATATTAGATTTCAATATTTCATTCAGAGGGTTGTTTATTCTAGTAATTTTTTCATTGTATATGATCTTTGTTTCATATGTGATTATATTATTTGTGGGCCACTCTATCCAGACTTAACTAGAAAATCCATGCAATCCTTCAAAATTTCATTTCTACCTTTAATGCACACTGGATTAATATTTACTCTAACTTTAGAAAGGTGAGACATTGATTTATTGGCTATTACCTTAATAGAGGGATAGAAGTTTCATTTACTATGATGTGTTATTTCATTAGGTAACCAGTTTATTAATGGACTTATCCCAATTCTTACTCTGGTTTCCCTAATAAGCACTTACAGTATTTACACAATTATTTCTTTATTGAAAATCCTCCTATTTCATCCTATAACTTACCTGAGCATTATAAAAGATTTAACTCTGCTAACCCTTCATCATTTCCTCAGGATGCTATTCTATAGGGCCTATTCCAGAAATTTGACTCATATTCTACTTCAGTGTAGGCAGCCTTTAATGTTCTATCTATTTTAGACCCTTCCTATAACAATATTCCCATATTTATATCTACCATCATGTCCCAAAACAAATAATCCATTTGTTTATTATTACTCAGATGTTCTAGATAATATTTATTTTCATTAATAAATGAGATTCTAATATGGTCTTACATCACACTCACTCATCCTTGAGATTATTATCAGTATATTCTATAATGTTTTTTTTTTATTAATCCGATCAGAATATATAGATAATTTGAATATTATTTCCCGCACACATTCTAATTTATGAATATACATAGTATAGCTAGTTTAAACGTAAAAACCTTTTTTTCATTTATTCATATGCAAATATTAGCATTAGTATTTCTTTATATACAGTAATTTTTTTTTTTTTAATCGTGATAGTTTTCTCTTTGAAAAAAAAAACCGGGAAATGTAACATTAGAAAGTCATTTACTGAAATCTGATTGGTTGACTTTCCAAACATTTTGTCCAAGTTTTTAAACAAATGTTTCTGGTATTTCTATTTAAAATAATATCGAACTATAAAAATATTTAATAAATGAAATTTATTTTTAAATCAAAACTTACAAACCAACTTTTATTTCAGATTGTATTTTGAATCTGTGATATGATTAACTAATTTAATCTATAAACTTGATAATAAATATATCTATTTTATTTTTGTTTCGAAAAAAAAAAAATATCTATTTTATTATTGAGATAATTTTTAAATTAATCTTGTGATAAATAATTGTTCTTTCTTTCGTTGAATACAATTCTATTTTTAACTTTTGAAGAAACATCGCGTTAAATCAGACTTGTATCCAACTATATTTATCTAGATTTACCACTCTTTTAAATTATATTATTAGGATTATAAAATTTATATTACCATATTAAAATTTATATTAATATAACCGATTATAAATAATAACAATTATTAATCTCTATAGAATTATCTTTTTAAAATTATACGTATTAAATCATTTATTGCTATAATACCAAAGTTTATAGATTTAATATTACCTTGATTATAAATTTAAAATTTTGGAATTCTAATTTACATTTTATATGCTATTCTTACCATGGATAACCGATCAAAAGGTTACAAAATATATAAACCATGCATAATGCTATACTAGTAATATTATATAAAAATAGAAAATCAAATAACATTAAATACTAGCTAAAACACAAATTTATGCAAAAATAATCTCAAGATCATGGTTTCATCTATGAACAAATAAATCTTCTCAAGTAAAAATGTGTGTTTTGTATCTAGTTGATATTCACATGTTATTAAACTAAATGATCATTGTAAGAGAATTTTATTATAAATTTATTTAAAACTAATATTTAATGTTTTATGATTTTTCCATTTTATATATATAATATTTAAATACATGTATATTGTCTATTATAAATTTAATGTAATTAAAAGGGAATTGAACTAAGACTTTCAAGCCCCCCCCCCCCCAACTACCCAATTCATCTTACACAACTGACAAACATGACCACATATGTGAAAAAGATAAATTATCTCCAACATATGTATTTTGTGCTGAACCAGCATTCAACAATTGGTCCAGGTCACCAACTTTCACACATATGTACAATCATTGCTCAGTTAATATTAACATAAAAAGTCTTCAACTTTATAACAGAAGCTTCAATCTTTTCCACCATCCAACTCATCAGCCATCCATATCATCAAAAATTTGAGGATGGATGTTCTAACCCTTGTTGATACCAATATTATTGCCATACCCATGTTAATTTTAAATCACTCTGACTCCTCATATATTGAACCTTAATATGTTCATTTAAATATACAGAAGAGGGATGGGCAGAATACAGACTGAATTTGTAATATTTAAATAAATATATTATCTATTCTAAACTTAATGTAATTAGAAAGAACTTGAACTCAGATTTCAAGCTCCTACAGCCACCAAGTTAATTTTAAATAACTAACACTCATGACCACATACATGTGAAAAAGATAAATAATCTCCAATATACATATTTCATGCAGTACCAGCACTCATCAATTGGTCCAGATGATTACATATATACAATCAGTACTCAATTTTTATTAAGATAGAAAATCTTCAAACTTTATAGGGCAAGCTTCAATCTTCTCCACCCTCCAATTCTTCAGCCATCCATAGCATTAAAAATCTAATAATGGAACCCTCAAAATGCTTGTTGAAGCCATCCTTGGATTTTCAATTATATGGATGGCTGAAGAGTTGGAGGATGGAGAAGATTGAAGTTTGTCCATTAAAGTTTGAAAATTTGCTATTCTTAATATGAAGCGAGCACTGATTGTATATATGTGTGGGAGATGGTGATCTGGACTAACTGATGAAAGCTGGTTTAACACAAAATATATATATTGGAGATCATTTATCTTTATCACATGAATATGGTTATGTGTAAAACTTGTATAAGATGGAGTGGATACATGGGTGGAGCTTGAAAGTCTGAGTTCAATTTTTTTTTATTTACATTAAGTTTAGTATAGATAATATACATAAATTTAAATATTACCTATTCAGCCCGTATTCTTCCCATCCTTCTTCTGTATATTTAAATAGACATACTAAGATTCTATATGTGAGGGATCAATGTGACTTAAGGTTAACAAGAGTATGACAAATATATTGATATTAAAAGGGATTTTAGTATTTCATACTTGGATTTTCAATGACATGGATGGCTGAAGAGTTTGAGGATGGAGAAGATTGAAGCTTGTCCATTAAAGTTTGAAAATTTGCTAACTAATATAAATTGAGAACTGATTGTATATATGTGTGGGAGATGATGATCTGTATCAAATAAGAAGTGCTAGTTCAGTATGGAATATGTATATTGAAGATTATTTATCTTTTTCACATATATCTGGTCATGTGTAAAAGTTGGATAAAATGGTTGGATAGCTGTGTGTATCTTGGAAGGTTTGTGTTCAAGTTTTTCTATTTACATTAAGTTTAGTATAGATATTGTAGATGTATTCAAATATTATATTTAGATACAATAATATTAGTATATAAATAATCACTGGGAAGATTAAAAATGAAAAACATTGTTTGTCAAATATATATCAATTAGATTTTAAAATATTTAGAAAAAAAATTCTGATTGTGTGAAAAGTTATCCCTTCAAGCAAAGACAGTGCAGACAATCTTACAAATATAAGAATTAAAAAAGGTATATTAGTGTCATCTTTTGTCTTTAAAATGTATTGTCATGAGAACTTACATATATATATATCACATAGAAATATTTAATTTGGGTGATTATAACATTTATAATTACTTAATTAGAAAGCACTTTATTTAATACATAGCTAATAAAAGCCAACTGCCCCAGGCCAATATTTAGAGTAAAACTGTCATAACTGGTGCATTTGGTTTTTATTAGCTGCTGTTGTAGCTAAAGTGTTTTTAATTAATTAATTATAAATGGATAACACCACATATTAAATATTGTTATCTAAAACATCTATTAAAAATACTATATTACAATATGTGTGTGTATACATTAATACATTATGTAGCTACACGTCTTTAAGTACTATGCATGAGTAGATTGTAGTATCACTTTATTAACTCATTATTTAACAAAGGCAAAAAAAAATCTAAATTTTGAATTATTTATTATAATACAAACTCACAGGACTAGTTTGAGGAAAACCCTTATTTATCTATTGAACCAAAATCCAACAACAATACAAAAAGCATCATATTTAATAATTGTGCACATTTCATCATTCACATTTAGAAATAAAGCAAATAAAATATGTTAATACAAATAAAATTCAAGCATATTGTGAATTACAGTTTGTGATTGTACAACTTAACGCATTTGATGACAATGTTTCCTAAAATTAGACATCTGTATGTGTGTAAAAATGCAAGATTAAAAATTTTGCTTGTAAATTTCATTTTTTGTTCAAATCCAGTAAGAGGAATTGTGTAATATAGTATTATGACCAAATAAAAATATTTCATCATTGTTATCAATAGTTTTTTTTATTTTTTGATATCTTTTTTATACAATTTATATTATCATTTAAATTTTGTATTTATATCACCAATATTTAAAACCAATCCTAGCTATCTGAAATATGAGAAATTATATATGCAACTCATGTTATTCATTGTTTCGACAATGAAGTAATGAATTTAAGTTAAAGAGTTAGATGTTTTATAAAACAGATTCATAACTGTAAAATTCTTCACAGATATATATCTTATAACAAAATATGTGCATATTAGCATAATAAATCTCAAATATTATGTAGTTTATCTAAAAAACTCTATTATTACATATTTTTTTCAGCATTAAAATAAAATATATATTTATACAATTGATTTTTCTATTACAATAATTAAGCTTGTTAATATATATACAAATACAAAAACTGTATTAAGAGCAAAATTTTATTAAAAATAATCCTGTTTAAAAGCAAAAAAATAGTATATTACTTACATAGTGCAACAATTACTTAGTCACCTTTTGGGAAAAAGGATGCAGGATTCTTTCCTATTGAAGGCATAATTGTCCTTGGAAATGTGCCAAACTTACTTGACCTTTCAGTTGGCATTGTTGCACTTCAAGAAGACAATGTTGAAACATGTGGGCTTGAATCGATGGTCAGAATTAGTGAAATGCTTGAAAAAAAAATTTAGTGTCTGAATGTATTTTTGCCTGGGTGTGCATGTATTTATGACGAGAAAATCAGGTAGACAGATTAGTTCAAGATACAACCATATTAAGCTGGTTGGTGGAAAGAATTATATCATTTGATATTATATACAATTTACAGATGAAGATTCAATAATAGTCTATCTTTTAAATTATTGATTAACTAATACAAAGGGGGAGGAGTTCTGAGTCCAACTTGATAAGTATGAGCAATAATGTAAATTTAAAGATCACTGGAAAAAAAAAGGCTTCCTCAACAGCTCCAACATAAAGAAATAGTGAAACTAAAGCAATACACAATAAATGTTTGAATAGATTTACACTTTTTCTTTACCATATAGTCATGAACAGACAAATATCTACTTATGGCTCCATACTATATAGATAGATGGATTGTATATTTTCTGGATTTTTATAACCTACTCACGTTTATTCAACATGGATTAATATCCTCATCATATGTATAATTATAGATGCACTATTATTGTAATTGTAATGATTTTTTGAAAATTACTTGCATATATGTTATCATCAGCAACAACACCCATTAAAAACAAGTATGAATGTTCTAATTTCAAACACCAAAACAAGATACTACAAACACTGCAAGAGTTTTCTGATTATTACAGAAGTCAGTTTATGAATCACAAAATAGTCCCACCTACTGGGCCATTATTTCTGTATATTTGATATTTTACAATTCTGTTTTTTTTAAACTTCCACAGCAAACTTTTCTTTCTGAAAATACTTCAACATTTTGCCTAATTGTAGTTCTCTATTGTGTTCTTCCTTCAATCAATTTTTTTATAAAGAATGATTTCAATACTGTACTTTTTTACAAGTGATTTTGAGATTAACTTAATAATGCAAATGATATCTATATCTTCTATGGAAATCATACTCATAAAATAGTTCTATAGAATATTTTGTTTGATTGATTTAATTTGTTCAATTCATCAAAGTATGTGATTTTACAATGGAGAGTCCTACATCCATTGTTTGGTTTTATGAAAAGCCCTCAGATTTTCCATCTACAACAAAAATTAACTATTATCAGCATTCATAAATGAGCATGGTCATGCCAATTTTCAAAAGAAATAACTGCTGCATAAATGAGTTTTGCAATGACAATACAAGCCAATCTTTAAACTACAACAAATATGTTTACACATTGAACATGATGTTTCATTTTCTTGCTTATTTGATGTTTTGTGATGCTGCATTTAATTTCTTCAGCAAAAACTTATCTTTCTCAAATGTGTTATCACCTTGTCTGTGTAGTTTTACAATGTATTTTATTCTCCGTCAAATAATTCTAATGAAAACACACAACCTTGCACCTCTTAAGAATACTTTTGTGATAATCATTATAATGAAAGAGAAGTTTTTTTTTCCTTATGAAAACCATTATAATGTTCTCCATAAAATATCCTTTAAAGTCTATCCTTATTCATTCACTTTCCATGTCTAAGTCAGTGAAAATAGTGAAATTATAGTACCTCATCCAGAAAAATTGAATAATTTATGATGATTGGTTTTGTGATGTTGCTATTATATTAAAATTTTACAGAACATCTTTAAATGAAACTTTTCTCATATCTTTATATTGCATCAATATGATATGGGGTTCAGGTCTTATCTCCACACAAAAAGTAATGTAAAATAATACTAGTTTTAACTTAGCTGCAATAATTATTTTTCCATGATGGATTACCCCATCTTTTAACTTGTTAAAAGCAGCAACAAATCCAAGTTTGTATTGCATGCTAACATCCAAGTCCATATTTCTACTTATACTTAAATTCATTTACATTAAGATGTTAATGATATATGATATACATTGATGAAGATTTTTCTTCTGCCACTGATTGGTAAAAATTTAAGACAAAGTTTTTATATATTGTGTTTTAAACATCAAGTATATTTTTCAAATCAAGATTGAAACTATCAAAAATAGTACAATTATCAGAATGCTGAAAATTGATAATTCAAGATGAAGTTTTTGTTTTCACTTTTAAATAAATTAAATAAACAATTTCATCATCAAACCTGTATTTCATCCTAAGTTTTGTTTTATTAAGCCACATATAAACAATTCTAAATACCACTGACTTAAAAAATGAAAACCTTACTTTAAAAAAATACCCTTTTTGTTTAACACCAATTTTTCATTTCAAAAGCATCACATTTTTTTTTCTGTAGTAATGACATTTCCTTTCATTCAATCAGGTAAAAGATGAATGATAGAAATAAATTTTGGTAGACAAGTATCTAATTTGGAGCAAAACCATAGACTTGTCCTATTAACTGAATCAAATGTCATGACCAAATAAATAAAGAAATATATAAATCAATCTTTTAAATTTTTGACTTTTCCTTACATTTGTCTGTCATTCAAATTAATCATTATATTGCTTCTTGTTAATCTAAGATAATATTTAGTCTATATATCATGGAAAATAATGTTATTCCATGATAAGTATTGCAATTATATCTATTCATTTATTTTTAAAATTGGAATAATAAAAGAAAATCAGGTTGCAGAACTTTATAGATCCAAATAGTCCTAATCAATATTTTTGAAGGTAACAAATGAAAAACATATTTTAAAGCTTCTCCAAATATTCAATGAGAACCTGCAACCTTTTCAGTTTTAAGATTAAAAAGAGTTGTTTTGACTTCACTAAGTTGAATATCTTTGTCCAAATCTAAATGAGCAGATAAAGTGGATATATCATTAAAAGCTATCATCTTAATTCTATATCATTATTCAAAAGATGAATGAAATATTATTGCCATGCATTAAAATATTACACCTTATAAGGGAGGATTGTGATACCATTTTTCAGGACATTATATTGCTTTTATTGCATCAAAATATATCTATAAAAGGTTTTAAAGCTTTCTTGTCAGTCATCAAACATCTGCCTTCAGATCTTCATAACTGAAAAAAATGTTTCTTTTTCATAATAAAAATTGCAAACATAAGTGATAATATAAAAATTGCAAACAATAAGAATGAGAATATTTCATGTTTGTTAAAAGTTGTAAAAGGAAAAGAAAAGTATTTAAAAAGAATCAAATAAAATAATTTTTTTTTTTCTATCTTCAGTCAATTTTATATCTTTATTACTTTTTAATTTTTGAAAAAAAATAATAAGAGAAATAAATAAGTAAAATTTTAAATAATGATAATGTTAAAGAAAAAAAAGGTATGTTAAAATCAAAATATTGTTTATGCTTAATTTTTAAAAAAAGTAACAACAGAGAAATTTTTTCAATCATTAGAGTAGGATTGGAATTTTTAATTTAAAAAAAAAAGTTAAATAATCTTTTTGTGAAAATAAAATCAATTGGTCAAGGTTAATGCTGTCGTGAATATGTGATTAGATGAAAAGTAAGAGTATAGTTTTATAATCTTCTTCAATGACTGATATTTTGATAACAAAACTCCAATCTTGGTCGCTGAGGATATTGAAATTAATGAGAAGACTTTTAAATGATAATAGAGAATATGAATTCTTCTGCCCACTTTCGCTTCTGCTGTTAAAAGTTCATCCACAAACTAAATGAAATTTTTGACTCTGAAATTTACTAACAAATAATTTTACCTATTTTGAAAGTCACCAATTATCAAATTGCTATCTTTTTGAAGTTGTCTCACCAGAGGACTAATAAATATTTTTTTTTTCTCTGTTGTGTTACTCATAAATAAATGCATCACTGTACTATTGAGAGCTTTTACAAATAGTTTCATGAAGTCCAAGTTTAATATGAAAGGGTGGAAGAATGACTTTACTGAGGCTAATAAGTATCTGCTACAGTACATTCTTCTGCCTTTGTGTAACTCATGATTAATGCAGTCAATCTTCCTTCACAGTAGAATTTTTTGTGTAACTCTTTTATTAAGGTATTAAAATATCAATTATTTCAAAATAACTACACACATTCTATATATGATATTTTTTGCTGCTTATCTCCATATCTAAGTAAGTGTTTTTTTAGTTTGGATTAAATCTATATTAGTGAAACTGAATGCAGCATGTTGTTGTGCAAAAGCACTAACTTCAAAGTGAACTTTAAAATACAAACAAATTTAATCATTATGATTGGATATGATCTATAAAGCTGTTACAACACCATTGACATGTTTTTAAAAAGTGAGATCATTTTTTTACAATAAATACTACAAAAAAAAAAACTATCAGCAGCATAAATGATTTTCCATTTTCTTTAAAATGATTCCATTGTTTTAACTTGAAGGCCATTATTGTTGCTTTATTCTTGGCAATTACTGATCACTCAAAAAGTTTTTTTCTTGGGTCTTGCACTACTTCTCAAAAATGTCAATTGATGATTACCTTGATAAATTGATCATGTCCTTTCAGCATTTTGAGAGTTCTGCAATGGACATATTATTATTATGTAATACAGATCCCATTCCAAAAGAGATATTGAAGTTAGAAAATTTGTTATCTTTTTGTTCTTAGTCATTCCTATAATGCAGGTTATATGTAGAAATAGCAATATTCCCTGGCCCATCCCTTTCCATGCATCCATCACCTAAGACTCATTGAACAGATTTTGCAACAAAAATGCAAACCCCAAGATTTGTCTTAATCACCTGCTTTATATCCCAATCATAAAAAAGTATGTTTTCATATGATTGTTATAATATAATTCTTACTGAAGACAAATATAACCTCACCACATATGTGAAGTCCTAACATAATTCAACTCAGTTTTTAAATTGCACAGACAAACCTTTCTCTTCAAAACTCAATGCATTCAAGGTCAAAAGTTTCCTTCATGTTCATCCAGGGACACAAGATAGTACAATTTCAAAACAAAAGAAATGGAGTAATATTAATAATAACATTAAGATCAGTGTAATACACTTTGTTAGATCCTAACATAAGAACATAAATTATATATAGCTGTAATAGTATATTCAAAAGTGAAATAAAAAATTGAAGCAACTACAGGGAGAAAAGTATTTTAATTTCCAAACATAGTGCAATTGAGAAATTTAACAAAGATGGAAGAGAGAAATACTTTAATTTTTCTAAATATCACAATTTTCTTTTTCTTCAGTATTTTTTTATATTTTTATATTTATTTCTGCTATAACTTCCAAAGAAAACCACATTTCACATTATCAATATCAATTTTGTGTTGAGCATCACAAAATTATGTAAAAGTACTGCTACAAAAAATTAATTTTTGTAGAACAGTGTAATTAATTAATAAAGTTGATGAAAAAAAAAGTTATTGATAATAATTACATTTCACTTTTACTTTGCACTCTAATATGGTTTCCAATAATACTTTTATTCTAATAGGTTTAAATAGCTTTAACTGAATTGCAGCTTTTAACAGGGAAATTTTCTTTTATTTATTTTTTGATATAAGAAAGGGAGTTGCTTTGTTGAAGAATATAAGTCATTCAAAACTAATAGAATGTGTTAAAATAAACTATAAGTCTAATTAAGTGTATATTAGTGTACTGAATTAATTTAAAATACTCAACCATTAATGAAAATGTGAAATAGAAAAAATTGTAATATTTATTTTAAAAATATATTAGGGAGTAAATTTTGTGGGCAAATAACCTATAGGTGACTCATAATATATGCTTGAACATTTTTATCCTAAGGACTAACATTTTAAATGATTATTTATATCGTAATATATTTTCTAACATTAATATCTGATGCAAATAAAGTTAACATTAAATATGATTTTTGATTAGTGTGAATGAAAATATTACATTATAGTTCAAAAGCTTTAAGTTTTCTACTTTAATTAATGTTGAGCGTAATGACATCATAGCAAGGTAAATACATGACCACTTTAATTATATATACATATATAATTTTTAAAATGTATAACCTTAAATATATGTTGATTTTACAGTTTTAACTCATATTAGAAATTTTATATTACGATATGGCAGTTTATTGAATTTAGTCATCAGAATTATCATACATTAATTTAACAGATATATTTATTTTGGCTGTGAAGATTGATTCAATTTCTTAGCTTAGTTTCATTAAGATCAGTCACGTTTAGCGTTCAGCCAAAGTTTCTTGATTAATGTATATATTCTCTTGAAAATGTGAACAATAATTTATCAGGAGCTAACTAATGTTTCAAAACAATGCTTTATAGTTAGTGATCTGAGTAAATATTTTCACAATCTCCCTATGATACAGACACTATCTTTTTGAACTCTTTTTTTTTTAAAAAAAAAATACGTTTGACACGTGTCACTGCATTAATTTAAAAAAAAAAAGAACTATAAGGTACCTTTTAAAGTACTTTTTGTTTCTTAAATTAATAATTAGAATTTGAATGGGTGAATCTTTTCACAATTGATTATTAATTCTTTTATCCCAATGAAAAAGATTTTGAAAATCCTACAGGCAAAATAATCTATTTTGAAATAGTAATGAAGGTGTCATTATTATTTCTTTACTTCAGGCACGATATTCAATTTCCTTATTAGTTTTCTCGCGATCTTAAATAGCAACTATTTACTGCTATAAAGAATATAACTGTCAGTAATAATGAAAAAAGATCCATTACTGAGCACAATATTAGATGATGTTAAATTAATAACATATAATAACTTTATTTTAGTCCGAGTATAAACATATAATATATATCACAAGATAAAAATAATAGTTTATTCGCTCTGCACTTATTTGCCGTATTCGGTAACTTCCGGTTTGACAGACGATATCGTAATTTTATTCCTATGAACAATTTAACACTGGGATTTCTTTTCTCCTTAGTTTTATGATTAATTTTTGTATCTATAATGTTCCTTAGGCTGTTTTCTGTCTTCCCTGACTGGTTTTCAGCCATGGAAACTTGTTTAACATTATTAATATCTGATGCAAGGATGAAGTTCTTAAAACTATCTTTGTTAGCATTTTTGAATTTTAATTCGATCTCAATTTTAGAATTAAACATTATAGATTAGGACTTAAGCTATCTTCCTGCACAAAAGTCAGATTTCTCCGATGATCACAACATAAGTTATTAGCCTACTTCTGATGTGATTGGGGGACCACAAAAAATAAAAAAATATTCAAATCAATACAGAATTACAACGAAATGATTGCTGAGCTACAAAACAATGATTTAAAGGCAAAATTAATCCAAATGATGTTTCTGACCTAAACAGAGACATTGAAGCCACAAATGATTCATTCTCTTTTAATTCAACAATTACTGAGATTATTCCAAAGTTTAACAACAAACTTTCAGATTATGCAACTGAATCCTTGATTACTAATCAAGACCCAGAATTCAATCCAAAGAAGTAGAATCCAATTAGTATCAACAATAAAAATCATAATAAACCCTGAATGTCTTTATAGTTGGGGTGGGTTGAACAGATATTGTGAACATTTGCAGACACAGGAGATTGGTAATGATTACAAACATACTTTCAGCTTGATCTCCTCTGTGTGCAATGTGATATAGACAAATAGTGTGTACTCATGGTGTGAAGTAAATCTGGCTTGATTTCATATTACAATGAATCCATTGTTGTATTGGTGGGCATGGGTCTGCACTCCTCTTTTTTTCCTCATGTGGGAGTGGGGGTGGTCATGAGGTGCTTGGTTCCTTTATGGAGGTGGTTGGCCATCACTGCCAAGACCAGGGATACCTGCCAGGTGGATGTGGGTCACTGCCCTCCATTGAACTTTGCCCTGAGAGGCTGCTGCTCCACTTTGATGGATTGTTTATTAGGACAGTGTTGATTTGAGCTCATTATTATTTTTATTTCCTTAGTTAACTTTAAAATTTAGAGCATTTGTAAGGTGGTTGGTCTGCTTTGGGCCACTGACATATTTTGTAGCTTTGATGGAGGTTTTGCTGCAATAATTTTGCAGGCATGGGTCTGCACTCCCCTTTTCTTCCTCAGGGGTGGTGGCAGTCATTAGGGTCTTGCAGGCTATTGACAATTTATTGCCGCTACCTGGAAAATCTTCTGGGAGGGTACCTGGTAGACTCACCACCATTCTTTCTCTGGTCAGCTGCTGTGCCCTTGATATTATCGGTTTTGGGCAGTGCAGATCTGTGCTTGTTACTTGTTAGTTTTTCCCTAGTTGGCTTTCCAATTTGGGCAGGTAGACCAAATGTGCAGGGAGCACATTTGGACTGTTAATTGGGAGAAAGAGGTAGCTATAATGGTCTTGACATGGCTCTGCTGTGGGTTAAGAGTTTATTATCCATGTACAGATACACATTAATCAAAATTATAGTAACCCTTTTATGGATGTAATTGTTATTGAGCATATGCACTTTATATAAACCTGGTCAATAATTATTTTATCATGTAACATTGAACACTTTGTAATCCTCAATGGGTAAATGTACCCAAAAATTTTTGTAATCTTTTAAGTATAGAGGATTTGAACTCAGATTTTCAAGCACCCTTCAACTATCCACACTATCTCATACAACTGATACATATGACCACACACATGTAGAAAAGATTAATAATCACCAATATACATATTTCATGCTAAACCAGCACTCATCAGTTGGTCCAGATTATCATCTCTCACACATATATATAATCAATGCTCAGTTTATATTAAGATAGCAAATCTTCATACTTTAATGGACAAGCTTCAATCCACTTTTGAGAAAAAAAGATAAAAATAATATAATTCAATTCAGTATATAGTTTTAATTACTTACATTCTAATGAAGGTATTTTCATAACCGTAAAATTAATTGCCATTTAAGAAACATTTCCAATTTCATATTATAGTGAGTATATATGATAAATTTATTATTGATATTTCTGTAATTATAATTGAATGGTTTGTTGCTTAAGAGGTCATATAATATTTGTGTACTCTGATTTGGTCATTTTCATTGAACTTCTGAGTTATTTTTGCAAGCATCAACTAATACTAGATATGGAAATGTAAAAGATATCCTGATTATTTTTCTCTATTGATTCTCTTCAGTTTGAAATATGCAGCTATAATAATTTCTGTATTGTCTTTTATTTTCATTATCCTTAAAGAACCAAATGATTTAAAGTTATGAGCCCAAGACAATACACTTTTCTAGCTTCATAGATCTAATACTAACATAGTAATTATATATTTTAGAAAAAAAACCCAATAATAACATAAAAACCATTCGCAAAAAAAGATATTTTCAAACAAAAATGCATACATCTCTCTTTTAATGTATGACATTAAATATAATTTAAAGAGATTATATGATATTTTGTTTTGATATATATACACATTTTTCATAAAATATTAATTTGGAATTTTGATTTTCAATTTAGTGGATACAAATTGTTTATGATTGTAAGAATAATATACATTTAACACTCATTTTGGAAATACATCATTTTTATGTCAATATTACTATAATGTAAAATAAATATTACAAATACCACAGTCTTTATTGCATCATGAAATAATAAAATATTTTTCTTAGTTCTTCTAACATTTCACTGATCTACTTCTTCAAAATTAATTAATTGTTGACATAACAATAATCATATTGCTTAAATTTAGAAAAAAATTCATTTGAGAAAGAGGCAAAGGATCTAAAAAATCTACCTTAATACAACTTTTGTTGTTAATCAGATCATTAGTGATTAAATTTAGATCATGTTATGATCCTGATTACTATGGATCTACTCTATCCTTTTTTATTAAATAAACCATTTAGGTAAAATGTTATTAATTCAAAATCACTTGCTCTAGAGCTTTTAAATGATTTGTAAATTTTCCTCTATACAAATCTCAAAAATAGAAGAATAAATATGCATGCTCAACATAATTAGGCTTATTTATTTCCACATATTTATTGCCCTTTTTGTAATATTATTTTTTTGTTTCCAAATGAGTTTAAAAATTAGTTTTTTGGGAAAGAAAGATCACCTGAAAAAAAAATTATGGATGCTAAAAGCTTTTTAATAACCAGTGTCTGAATTAATAATGTTCTATAGGTATTTGAAGATTAATAGCATTAATTTTATTTGTTTAATATTTTTAAATCAAAAGATAAGAGTAAAAAATATGATTAGTATTCAGAAGAAAAACATCCCAGACTTCAATAAGAATGCTGTAACTTTCCAATTAATTTGCTTATTTTTTATTAATTGCAATTCCCATTAATCTGACTTCTTCATTTCCTAAATAATATTGACTAGCTACTTGGAAATAAGTGTTAGCCCATTTGAAACCTGAAAAAATGTTAAAGTTTGCATAACTTGCAACTGAACTCACATATTATAAACATAGCAGAAATGTATGCTAACTACTGAATCTTAAAGCCTATTTATGTAAAATAAATACAATATCTAATGGTAATTGAAAACATGGATGATCAACTAAATTGATGATTAGAGAACAATATGAATAACTATGAAAAATAAATATGAAAAGATATAAAAATCAATTTCTTAATAACTTTTTTCACACATAGTAGAAGGTGGGGGCTTGCAAATTGTGGTAAACTATTACACATATCCTTTACCAACATATCATGAATTTGTATTTCTTGACTTCTGATTACTTGCTTTTTATCTAATTTAACTTAGAACTATGTTACAAAATTTTGTTTACATTTGTTAATTTTCTATGATTATTTTCTACACAATATGCATCCTGTTTTTATTGTCATTGAATAAAACTTCTGCAATATTTCTTTTTGAAATTGTTTGCTTATGTTTCTCATATTATTATTTACTACATAAATGTTTGTTTGTTACTTAATAATTCAATAAATATTGCAGCAATCTTCCTTTACCTTGCATGATTTTCATTCGTTTTTTTTTATGATAAATTACATAGAGTATTGAGTTTTCTTTTACTGTATTTGTTTTAAAAAATGTTATAATTTGCATTATAAAAATACATCAAAATCATAACCATTTTTGAATGACTGGATAAAAATGTAAAAAGAGAGCAGTACTGAATTATGGATTACAGATGTTGGAAATTTTTTAAACAGATACAAAGTATGTTGACAATTACATGTGAAATACATTTTACAGAATTAGAGAGAGTTATAGATTTTGGTAAAATTTAATTTTTTTAAATATATTTTAAATAAATCATATATTCATTTGTATCACATATTTCATTTCTCACTTGCAAATGGAATGTGAACAAAATACTATGAAATTAAAATTTCATGGCCATTTAAAAAAATTAGTTTAATCTCATAGCAAAAGTATTTAAACTAAAATCCTAAAACTTGATCAAATTCAGTTGTATAACTAACTGATCATAAAAAACTGCATTCTTAGAGAAACTGCTGTTGATAACTCATGTATTATTATTTCATATAAATTTATAAACTACAGATTTAGATATGATTATTATATTTTGAATAAACATATTTAAGCACCCCCTAAAGGTTAATTATTAAACAAAGAAATAAGATGATATATAATAATAAAATTCTGGATTTATAAATATGACTGTGTAAGTCTTACAGATCTGGTTTGAATAAAATTTTCTTTATTAAACACATCAAACTCCTAATAACTTATTTAATTTTATGATTGTAATCTTAACAAACATGTATAGAATTTATTTTTATTTAGTTTATGATTATTATAATTAATTAATATTTTTGCTTTTAATTTCTTTTCATCAAAATTATTTACCTGGCCTATGTAAAGGGCTTCTTTTTTTTAATTGGTTGCTTTAAGAATTTTTTTAAAAAAAATTAATGTAAATTAAACAAAAGATTTTAATATTATACAAATAAATTTAAAAAATATAGCCAGCCTGAAAGACTATCATAATTGGTTGCTTTCACAATTTTTTTTTTGCTTTGCAAAATTACTTGCTTTCAATAAAATGCTCATAATAAAATTAAGCCTCTAAATTAGCTGACCCAACTATTAATGACAGAATTAGCATGAACTTCACAATATCAAACTACATGCCTTCCATTATACACTAATCAAAACCAAATGTAAATGCAATACTATAGCATCTATTTTTTCCCCTTACTAAATATCACATTTCAAACATGGATTTTTTGTATTCCAATTACATTTTCTTCATGATTTAAATACTATACCTATTCAGTTCTAGTTAAAAGCCCATGTATTGATGTATTTTTGAATGTTTTTTTCCTTCAAAAAGATTTATTTCAATACTGAATTTTATATAGAATCCAGAAATGTAACCAGCCACCATTTTTGAATATCTCCTTTATTGGCTGCTTTAACAATTTATTTTCTTTGCATAAAATGGTACATAAAAAAATATTATGGTATTAATGATGGAACAAATAATATATTTCATTGAAAAATATGCCTCATTATGAATTTGACAGGTAACAGCTATACGAAAAAACATTCTTACATTCACCAATCAGACAACAGAAAAAATAGGAATTTTATATATAAGATGAACAATAAATGAATGCTGATTCTCTTATATAAGAATAGTTTAAAAATATAATTTTATTTTTATTTCTAAGTTTTGTTTTCAATACTATATTTAAATTTATTACTTTTTATGTTTGCAATGTTTATATTTTTTGTACATCTGAATGTGTTACATGGTTAGTTATTTACATTTTTGTTGGCAAACCAAACTATCATTGTAACATAGGTCATGTATAGAATTCAACTATTATAATTTTCATTAATACTCTGGTCTCTTAAATTGTCATAGAAAAGTAAACTTGTATTTTGTATTGATCAGTCCTCTGTGAATAAAAAATACAACTCACATAATTATGAAGCTAGTTATATGCTTAAACAGCATAAGTAATGATTTGGTGCAACAAAATTTAGAAGATGTCAAGCTGGAAAAATGTTAAGTATAAATAAAATTTAAAATCTAAATTTGTATAAAATGAAAACATGGAAACAATATTTGTTGTTGTGTGTTATGTTTCAAATGAAATATTTATTTTTTAGTCTATTTATTTGCTATCTTATGATGCAGCCTTTTAAAGTATTTTTGCAATGAACATTTTTTTAAAGATTTTAATACTTTGAATAGTTATAATTTTTCCTTATATTTAATCTTGAGACATAACTTCTCACTAAAAACAATCAATATAACATCTTTTTAATGGGTATTTGTTATAAAATTAAAAGTTTTCCTCTTCCCAAATCACCACTCTTCAGAAACCCATAAAATATTTTCTAAGACGTCTATGGCTATTTTTCTGCTTCACAATGGAGATGTGCCCCTGACCCAAAATAAAACTTAAATTGTTTGCCTCAAACATATGAAACACCTTACTTTTAAAAATAATGCATAAAAGATATTATTTGAGTAACAGGAGATGGCATTTGTGGTATAGTATAGCATCTTAATTAATTGGTTTTATTTTTTTTTTGTCAATTGTCATAAAAAAGCAGATTAAATGACAATGTTTTGAATTGCTTGTTTTGTATTTTCTAAAAGCTATTAATCAGATCTTTATTACTTAATAAAGTTGTTTCATTTAATTATAATTATTACTAATTATAGATTAAAGTGAAATATGAGGACAAGTATAAGGTTTTAGATCCATTAAGATTATATTAGGGGAAAAAAAGATAACATGTGAAAGGTTATTGACTAACCAGATGTTGTAGCCTTTTTTAATATTTTAAATTTTAAGATAATCATGATACCTAATTAGAAGGGGGGGGGGGAAATATACAATAAAAGCAATATGCAAACATACTTTTGTTTATTAGAATCATTGTTGAAACTAATATTATTTTGAGAGGATAGAGTTTTAAAGATTATCAGTTAACTGATATGGAACCAAGACAAAAATGAAAAGGCAGAGACTTGAAAAAAGTTGGTTGATAAAATTATCTGTAATCTGAGAAGTTTGTAAAAGAATATACCCATTATGTTCATTTTAAATAACCATATCATTTTTATCTAGTATTAAAATTAAATTCACAACTGTATTTATATGTGCCATTGTATTTAGTTTTGATGACTAATAAACTTTCTTATATAATATCCTACATATTATTATGCAGAAAGTTTTGTGCTATATAGATCACACCCAGATGCCAGACGTATGACTCATATTCAAATATAGACTAAGATCTAGTTTCGAATCTGGTTCAAATAAATTTGCATTTTTAATGGTCTTAGACATTTTCTTTAGAAAGTCACCCCAAAGCCAATCTAAGCCACATCTATTATTAGTCGAAAAATGACTATTTTTAGACAAAGGATAAACAATATGATCACAACATTTAGATCCTCTCCGATGAATACTGCCTTTACCTTTCTTCTTCTATGAGGCGACGAGTGAGATTTTTGTTATGCAAGAAGCTATTTGTAAAAATGTTATTTATCTTATGTATTATTGTGTGTATGTGTGTTAAAAATATACATATAATAACAAAATACTATGATCTGCAATCATTGAATTTTATCGTATTCAATTAATTTATTTTTGTTTTAAATTTCCAGAGCTTAACATTTAATTCAAAAAGCTATTATCTGAATGGCTGATCTCTGACCAAGTGGGTTGTAAAAGGTCTCTGTATTAATATTTGGAATTTCTAACAGCATATTAGTATTAGGAAGACTATGTGCTCTCTCCTGGCATTCTTAATGTCGGGACAAAATTTATGATGACAAGCAGAAAGATTAAAATGATAACTTTCACACTCTGTGGCTTTTCCATCAAAAGTCTCTAACAGCAGTCACTCTTTAAACACATTTCTCTCTCCTTAATCTAAGCAAAAGAGGGAATAAATTTACTCAGGTGCAAAAAAATATTGAATATTGTATTGAAATAAAAAAAAAGCCCCAGATGAAAGAATTCGAGTGGAAATTAATTAATTTTTTCTACTATTAAAAGTACACATTTTCAACCATCAGAAAATAAAGTTGTTTTATTCTCCCATACTGACGGAAACTTAATCAGCAAGTCGGATACACTCTCTCCTGGGAGAAAAGTGGGAAATATTAGTTTTCAATCCCCGTTTAAAGCCTATTTATATAAACAATGTAGATAATAAGGATAATACTTTATTTGCAGAACAACCAACAGTAACATTAAAAAGAAATTAAATGAAAAATTACTGTTTAAAATAAAAATTATGCAAGGCTTAAAAGTGGCTATTTTGTATGTGTGGAAATAAGTAAGTGATCTTTAAGAAAAGCACAAAAGAATTATGCATATTATTAACTGCAAGATAACGTTTAAACATGGTCTCAGAGAAGAATAAATTTAATTTATAATCATGTTTTTTTTTTTTTTTTGTAATAAGTGCATTAACACTTAACCAAAAACAAATTGGGAACTATATGTCTGTAGTAGCATAACCTTTTCTCTAACAATACTAATGGATGTAAATTGTGTTTTTACTGTCAGTGTATTGGAATTAATCTAAATATAGATTAAATTGGAACTGTTATTTTATAGATCATGGGTTAGAGTATCTTTTTCAGCGGTGGGTTAGTTCAAATTTATATGATGTCTACAAGGGCTATAAATATTGAGGGTTCAAAAATAAAAGAATATAAAAATGATGAAATAATAAAATTATCCCAATATTTACTAATCACAGCAAGAACATAATTTATATTATTGCCATTTGGTTATTTATTATTACATTTACATAACACTAAACAAAAATAAGAAAAGTGCAATAATAATACTATAATTTTATTCAAAATGTAATAAGATAATTATAATGAATTACAATCTTAAAAATAACAACATGCAAGACATACTTCAAAATTTCATCAATTATTCAGAATCTTTTTTTATTTACATTTGAGGAGAAGACGGTTGGGCAGTGACACTTTTTTTTTTATATGTCATAACATCGGCCGGGACGCGAACCCACAACCGTCTGCAACCAACTAATTGCTTGCAAGGCGGCTGCGATGACCTCTCGGCTTTCAACGCTTGACCACTTTTTTTTTAAATAAAAATAAACACTTGGTATAGAATACTTTTTTTTTCATATGTCAAACGCGTTGACCGGGAAGCGAACCCGGGCCAGCTACTTGGAAGGCAGCTATGCTAACCACTAGGCCATCAACGCTTGACTTTTTTTTTTATACACATGTTTTGCAAATATAATGGAGAAATTTATTACAGAACTTCAAAAAACCGGATATTGTCATCCCTTCTATAGGCCAATGTTTTTCCTTTTTTTGTAATGTTGGTGCTCCCAACTTGATATATACTTTGTTTTTTTTGCAGCACCCCTGCTTTACTTTTGTAATTTGTACAAATCTATTTTGTCATTTTATATAATTGTAAATAAATTATAATATGGATTAATTAGTGTACAATTCTTTCAATAAAATTAATTAATAGTGAGAATAAAATGTATTTAATGAGAGAAATTTATAAGATGTTTGGGTATCAGAAGTAACAGAAATGTATTTACTAACTCTGGGTTGAGATTTTTTAATATTAAATGAAATATTATAATAATATAATCTCATTTCTTTTTTAACTCATTTTAATTACTTTTGTTTTTGATTGTTAATGATAAAACAATTAGAACAATATGATAAATTGGGAATTTGCTCTAATCTTTTATTTGTTAATTGTAAAATTAGTTTCAATTTTAATATTTGCAATGTTTTTTTTTTATGTATTATGCTATCATTTTTATAACAATTCATTCATCTCTTCTGCAAACATATTTTCATTTGAAATTTGTTCTAATTGTAAAAGTTTTTCTTTTTTCTAACTTTTGGTACAATTTGAAATTTATTATTTATTGGACAAAATATCATCACAGATTCATAGTCACTTTTCATTAAATATCTAAAACTATTTATCCCTTGCACATACAATGTGATGCATTACAATATGACAGATTATAGCTTCTCTTTTATTGGAGTCAGGAATCTCTCAGCCACAATGCCTAAAGAAACCTGTTAGCCACCTAATCTTCCCTTTCTGTTCCCCACCCTAAGTTTTTCTTATATTCTTTTCTATCCTTCTCCATCCCATTTCCACAACATATTTGTTACTTTATGGCTTTTATATATAGATCCCCCTTATCTTTTTCCAAACCCAGCATAAAAATCAAGAATCCACTTTTTGCATAATCACATTATTTATATTTATTCTCCCACAACTTCATTATTTGTACCCTTTCTGCTTGTAAGAATTTATACTCAATTAACAGATGCCTAATATTTTCCATGCTTTCATTACATAACTTCCTACTAAATCACCCACATTCCCCCATTTATGTGCATATCCCTTGTTGCTAATAGTCCTCTCTAAGCCTTAAACAGTGAACTACTTTCCTTGCTATTATCATAAATTAACTCATATCCAATATTTTGTTTACTTCTATATATATATTTAAAGTCATTCCATTCTCCCTACTAGTTTTCCATATCTTCAGCTTTCTATTTTTTATTAATGCATCTTTACTTCTACCCCATTCTTTTCCACTATAACATTCAACAATTCTTCTAACACAATGTCAGCAATGCTTCAATGGTTCCACCTAATATTAATGGTACCCATTTTTGTTTCAATTCTAAATAAATCAATATCAATATTTTTGTGTTCTAATTTTAACTTACAATTATTTTGTAATACAATAAATTTATCATATTTTATTAGACTCTCTTTAGTATGGTTTTTTCTTAGCAAAATAATGTCCAATAAAACATTTAGAAATAATCTCTCCTAAATTTAAACAGTTTTCTCTTAAAATATGAATTTCTTACTATGTAAATACTGAATACAATGATTTTTTAACTCGAATAACTATTCTAAACAATAGCAATGAAAATAAAAATTCCTTATATAATTTTTAAATTTAATATTAAATACAGGTTTGACAGCCATAATATTTTTATGTATAACAATATTAACAAAATCTTAACTTTCATGTATTTTAATTTCCATTAAGCAAATATTTTAAAAATATTATTTTGGGAAAAGATTTCTTTAACTTGAAAGTTCACTATAATTTAAAAAATATTTATACATGTAAGCAAGAATACACATATAAGATGATTTTGTCTTGTTCAGTTTAGAATTCTTTACCATAATTAACCAATTGGCTATCCAAATAACACACAAAAGATTATTAATGCATAAAGCATGTAAACATAATAATATATCCTCTTTTTTTTTTTTTTTGGAATATTTCTTTCTCTTTTTGGTATTTTTTTATTTATTTTTTTTCCTAAAAAAAAGAAGTAAAAAAAATATTTTTTTTAATGATAAATTATTGAGTCATTAGCAAAAAAAAAAAAAAAAATTATAACAAAGTTCATAATGATAATTGATTGTAATGGATGGAATTTATTAAATACTATTCCATATAGGTTTCATAAAAGATTATTGGTACAGTGAGATTTAGATTACTGTTTTATGGTATAGCAAAAGTACTGAATGTTGTATGAGGAAAATTTGTTAAGGTATTTTAGGTATGAAAACTCTCTATATAAAGATAATGTGTATATCTATTTCATAAATTGATAAATCTTGGCCACTTTCATTAATAATTATAAATTATTGACATGAAATAGAACACAGTAAAGTTAACAAAATCACTGTTTCATAATTAAACAAGTAGAAGAATATTAAACAGTTGTCATTCCACATGTTTATTCTCTTTGGAAAACTTACAAACAATTCTCAAACTTTGTAGGAAGAAAACTCTCACCTGGAAGCTTATTTCAAATTAAAAATGCTTCCTTTTTAGGAATTTTGTTGTTCTGGAAGTGGATTTTGCTTAATGTTCTTGAAATGATATTCCAAGTTTTTTAAAAAATAGTTTTTTTAAGATACTTATATTTTATTGCCTTACAGATTTAGATTATTTATCTTTTTTGAATAAGAATACTAATTTTATGTAAAGTTTCCTTGAGTTTAAAAATGTTAGAATAAAATTTTAGAAACAAGTTGGAACACATAAATAAATGAAAATTTTTGGCTTATAGTGTGCAAAATTGCAGTTCCAAAACATCTGATAAATTATTTTACTCTCTAATTTGATAAGCACTGTTTTCCAAGATGTAAAAATTATAGAGATAAATTTTTAAAAAATGTGTCAGACAAAAAAAAAGAAACCACAGAAGGTTTTCTTACATCAAGAATCTGTACATTTTACATAGCATTAGTCAGTTTAATTGCAAAAATCTCAGAATCCATCTTAACAGAGAAACTAGCCTTTTTATATTGAATTGGAGCCATGATATTATCAGTCAGAATATTTTGGTAGATATTTCAGAATTTTTTCAGAAACTTATGATTTAAAAGAAAGGCAATCAAAAAAAAAAGAAGTGAGATGGCCTCTTTGTTATTAACATAAACATAATTTAAATTATCGATCATTGAAATATAAGATCTTCGAGACATGCTAATTTATTCTAAATGTAATTAATTTTTCAATTAAAATAATTTTCATGCACATTATTTTTCATAAGATTTTTTTTCTTAAGGATATCCATTTATGCTTACATCTTTAATCTATTATTTTAAAATGTATGTTTCTATCTATTATTTTAAAATGTGTTTTTATACACATTAAATAAAATATTTCAGGTATATGCATTAAGGTATATATGTGATTCACATTTATATAGTATTTGGCTAACATTCCTTTTAATTTTCTTTTTTGTTTTTCTTTTTTAATTATAAATTTATTTTAATTTACATATAGTTGAAAGCAACTAAACATGCATCCATAATTATTTTTTATTAAGGTTAGAAAGATTTCTTATAAAACTAAACTGTCATTTTTAGTTACAATATGCAATAAAGTGTAAAGATTTGCTATCTTAATAGAAACTAAGCACAAATTGTATTTATGTGTGGGAAATGGTGACCTGGACCAACTGGTGATTGCTTGTTCAGCACGAAATACATATATTGGAGATCATTTATCTTTTTCACATGTATGTGGTCATGTGTAACACTTGATAAGATGGATTGAATAGCTACAGAGAGCTTGGAATTTTGAGTTCAAGTCTCTTATAATTATATTTAGTTTAGTATAAACAATATACATGGATTTAAATATTACATATTCAGCCTTTATTCTGCCTATCCTTCTTCTGTATAATTAAATGGGCATATTAAGGACTTATATAGGAGGGGTTAGATTGACTTAAGATCAACATGGGTATGACAATAATATTGGCACTACCAAGGGCTTTGAACATTTTATCTTCAGATTTTCAAGGATATGGATGGCTGAAGAGTTGGAGAGTGGTGAAAGTTGACGCTTGTCTATTAAATTTGATGATGCTATGACATATAAAAAACAGCTGACTTGTAAATAATATGAATTGAGCACCATTTATGGTGATCTGGACTAACTGATGAGTGCTGGTACATTATGTAATATTATACTGGGGATAATTTATCTTAGTTCACATGTATGTGGTCATGAGCATCGGTTGTATAAGATAGAATAAATAACTGTAGGAAGCTTAAAAGTCTGATTTCAAGTTTCTTATAATTAATATACAAATTTGTAATAATAAAAAAATCACAAAATGCATCTATATTTTGTTAAAAAAGATGCTTGAATAACGTATGTAATTTTAATGAGCTTTGATGATTAAATAATTAAACAAGAGACTAAATAAGAAATTAAACATTTAAACTATAAATATATCACAAATAGAGAATTGGAAACAGACAGACAAATTGAAAAATGAAGAAAATTATAATCAAATTTTTACGACAATCACATCAGTAGATAAATTATGATGAACTTTTAATTCCCCAGAATATCTGAAGTTTTCTCTTGATTGTTTTCCAAGCCTTTTCTTTTCCTTCATTTAATTTGCAGTAATGGAACATATTTTTCAAAATAAATACTTTGTTTCTAGTCGTCTTTTTTTTTAAGTAAACAATTTGATGTTTTATATTGTAGGCAATCATTCACAAAACATCAAAATATTCTTCTAAAGAGAAACTAACTTTCTTATTTTTTAAACACTGTTCAATGAATCAGACTTGATACTTGCGGAGTATTGGTTATTATAAAGCTGAAACATCTTCAGTAAAGCTCCGGTAAATAGCTTCCAATGAAAGATGATTACAGAAAGATTGAACATTTTTCTGTACAAAGGCAGTTAAGATGGTTAAAACCCAGATACGGTTGATGCAAATGCTTTTTTAAAATGTCGCAGCGAAGATTTGTATCTCTCACTCATCCAAACCTTCAGGCTGTTCTTCATATAACTAGATTTTTAAAAAAAGAAATAATATCTTGAGGAACTAAAATAAAAAAGAATCAAAATGAAACTTTATAGGGAGAAAAAGTGTTCACTTTTATCAATTGGTTTATTGAAATTATTTAATGCAAAGACACCCTTAGGATGCTTTTCATTTTTGCCTTAAAATTATTTAAAAATGAATTTTTTTTAAAAAAAAGCTTTGAAATTTTATCAAAAAAAGAAGAAGCATGATTCAATTTAAATACATATTACAAATATAATATTATTACTTTATGTGTTGTAGTATTTGCATAACAGAAATATTTATCTCATACATCTTTAACATATATGATTGCTTACAGTATCAGTAATATGTTTATAATATTTATTGATAATGCACCACTTATGAATATAATTTGGGTTTTAACTCGGTAGATTAAAATGTATACATTTTTTTTTAGATTCCAAATATGTTTAGGATTTTTTTTTTGATTAGATAGTCAACACAGTGCAAACATATCTATATAATCACATATCTAAACCATGAATCTTTTATCTGTTATCAAAGTAATTTCCATAAATAAATGATGAATTTTACCTTTCACCATGGTCTAGAATCTTAATGTTAGGCAAAGAAAAGGAACTGTCACAAGACACTAACATATTGAGATTTTTATATTCCTCAAAGTTTAAATAAACCCCATTAATCAAAAAAATATAATCTGTTTTGAAAGGAGATTAATAAATAATCATTTTAAAGCTTTCACCCTCTCCCCAGTTCTATTATTTATCACTTTAATAAACTTGACTTTACATAAGATTAGGATATATTATAAAGTTAATCTCATGATAACAACTAATGCTTATCTAAAAAATCATCTTCATTCTATAAGTAAAAAATGAATTATCTTTTTACTGTAATGTAAAATCTTAATATAGGCAAAGAGAGTTTGAAACAAAGATTGAGATTTTTATATTCCCAAAAGTTTAAATAAACCTCCTTAAATAATAGTAAATAGCAATAGAGTTTGAAAAAGTTCAAAATGATTAGTTATTGATCTGCTTTAAAATAGATTATATGGAAGTGTTTTCACCCACTGGACAAGCCTGCAGCGTCACCTGGCAGCTTGTTCAGTGGGTGAAAACACTACCGATTATATTTGCTTGTTTAATGGGATTTATTTAACCTTCTAGAAATATAAAAACTTTAATTTGCTAAATTCCTACACTAAAGTTTTTTGACTAGATTAAGATCTTAGACTAGAGTACTTTTTCTTATTTATAAAGATTACTTCAAAAACAGATTGATATTCATGATTTACATGAGCTTGAACTATTAGCATGTAATTACATTTATATTGCTACCTAGATAATCAGGTATATGGGGAAATTAAAATCTTTAAAAATGATTATTTACTGATTTTCTTTCAAGACAGGTTGTACTTTTTTGATGACAGAGTTTTATTTAAATTTTAAGGAGTATATAAAAGTCAATCTGCTACAGTTCTGTGACAGGTCTCTTTTCTACAGTAAGATCATGAATCAGAATAAAAGCGAAACTATTTTTTTTATTTATAGATATTGCTTTGACAAAAAATTAAAAATTCACAATTTACATAAGTTTGGTTTATCATGGGATTATATATATGTAATTCAAATGCTTTTCATGGATAAAAAATATTTTTTTGCAATTATATGATGGGAAATAATCTTGATTAGATTTATCAATTGCATAAGGTTTTGGTTTTGTGCTGTGCTATTTGGATCTTGTGATAATCTTTATTATCAAAGTACATGGTGTCAATCAAATAAAACAATTTTATAGAAAAAAAACAAAATGTTGCAAATGTTTTCACATCCCAAGTATAAAATTCTTTTAGAAATCCATGGCTTTTATGAAATTCCATGCTTAGATTATTTTTCTTTATACATTTATCAGAACAATTCCTGAATTAATTTTAAAGAAAGAATACATTTTTTTTTTAAAAAAAAAACTTGTTCACCAGTCATTTCATCACATTTTAAATTAACAAATTATATTATATATTATGATAAAACCCAAATTCTAGCCAATGTTTATCAATGTAATTATATATTATTAAAAAGGCTTTATGTTGTTTTAAAAAAATGACTCCATAACATGAATGAAATCTATAAATTAAATAGAGTCTATGCTATTTGAAGTAAGTTATCAAAAATATTATTCTTTAAAACTTTTCAACCTTTGAGAATAGATTCAGAGACAAGAATGAAAATTTTATCCTACACATTCATATAATAAGCTTTAGTTCAAATATGTGTAAAATGATATAAATGTATGACAAATTAACTCTTGAAAAAAAAAGACTATCATTTCTTTTTTGCACATTGATTCTATTCTGCTTCAAAATGTTGGGCTCGCACAACTTGTATTGTTAGATTAGCAGATAACACATTTTAAATAAATTCTGGTATATTAAATCAATTTGTTGAAAATTTTTATTTCTTTCATCTGCTGTTAACATTTATATACATGTAACTTGATAGTAAATTTATCTGTAATATTCTTATTTTTATTCATTTATTATCTTTCTGTGAGTGGTTGAAATGTTCCCATTTATTTAGACAATTATGATGGCTCTTGGAATAATGTGATCCCTATTCAATTATATCAGATTTAACTGAATCTGAGTCTATAGTTGGTTTGTTAATTTGCACTTTGGGAAAATGTTTTATCCATAATATTTTCATAAATTGTTTTTCAGTTGATATTTTTATTTCAAAGCTATTAGAGCTTAGCATTGAGTTAGCTTAATTTACTAAATTTCACCTGATCTTGCAATATTGTAACCAAACTTTTGATTCTTTATTCCTATGCTCTAAAATGTAAGGTTAGTTTAAAATCTATGGCAAAGCCTTTAGTCTCATGAAAAACAAGTAAACCTTTCAACTATATCAATAATGCTAATTGAGGCAAGGTCATATAGAGCAGAATTAATAACGATACGATAATACTATATTACCAACTGGAAATTACTGATTTCCTTTTCTGTTTTCTTAAGAAATTCTGAAAAGGTACTTGCTTTATAAGCTGTTATTATGATATATATGTTATATTGAAAGCATGCTAGGAAGAAATAAAGCTGAATATTTTTAAAAAAAACTGCCTTTCCTGTGGATTTTTCATTAATGGTCATGTATTTCTATATATATTACAATCTTACTTTTATAAGAATTCATTAAAATTATGGTTTTACTGCTAAACTTATATGTTCAAATAAATTATAAAATAATGGCAAATAATGACAAACTATTATTGATGCTAATAAAGTGTTATACCTTTGTGATAGTATTCTGATACCAATTTACTCCACCTGGTTTTTGAAGAAAAGCTAATCTGCATATATACATTATATGTCATTTAAATATTCAACAAACACTACTTCACTTATTTCCAATCCCTCAAAAATTATAAAAACATTAAAATTCATAATTTCAATAAATTTTACAATATACCATCATTTCAGAGAATCATAGATAATCATATTATTTCTTCAGATTACATTGAAAGTACATGCATTTTATTCTTACATTTTTTCTGAATTTTAATATGGTACAGTACTTTTTAATAAAATGTTTTCAAAGTAAAGCTAAAACTTTTATGAAATTTAAGTAAATTCATAAATAATATTTACCGAGGGTGTAACCTCGAGAATATGCATATAAAATGTGATAGTAGGGATCTCTACAGGTGTTTAACCACAAGCTTATGCTATGGAAAAAAAGAGGGGAACCCTTCTTTACTTCAACCTACTTTCTATTTAAATAGGTGAGGCTGAAGTGGTTAGATCTGCAAGCGTGAAGCTATTCAATACTTCACTGATTAAGTCCACATTTCTTATTACACATTAATACTCATGAAATCTTTCGATTTACAATGAGTCAATGGAAAGATTTTATAGTTAGAAATCTATTACAGTAATTTAAAGTTGTAATTATAAACTTATTAAACGCACATTGATTATGTAAGTAATATTTACCGAGGCTGTAACCTCGAGAATATGTGTATAAAATGTGATAGTAGAGACCTCTACAGGTGTTTAACCACAAGCTTACACTATGGAAGAAAAGAGGGGAACCCTTCTTTACTTCAACCAACTTTCTATTTAAATAGGTGAAGCTGAAGCAGTTAAATCTCAGAGTGTGAAGCTATTCAATACTTCACTGATTAAGTCCACATTTCTTATTACACATTAATACTCGCGAAATCTTTCAATTTACAACAAGTCAATGGAAAGATTTTATAGTTAGAAATCTACTACAATTATATGTGATAAAATGAAATTATCAATTCAGTAATGTCATAAAGAAAAAAGCATTTAAAGCATTCCTGTATTGTATCAGAAAGCTTATAAAAATTATCTGGGATTTTGAAATGAGTAATGAAAAGTATTGATATGTGTACAGATTCTAAATTCAAAATGAATCTAAAAACATCAAAACACCTAGGCCAAGTACTGTTGATAACAGCTCTACAGAGAAAAAATGTTATTGAAAAAAAAGATATTGTCTAGTTGTGTTGAATGTTTAACATTTTGCTATTCATTTTAAGATATGTTGCAATAAATTGTTTTTTTTTTACTATTTTTAGTTTTTGATTAAATGAAAACGAATGAGCACTCACACAATAAATAAATATGTAAAGGTATTTTTTCAATTTATTATAATAACTGCATTCACTTTTATTAATTTTGTTTATATTATAATCTTAACTTATATAAATGCACATAAAGAACCATCTGTGTTATATAGTTTCCTATAGCTATCAACTTCATCTTATACAACAATACACATTACCACATACATATGAGAAAGATAAATGACCCAAATATATAATGTATCATATTGAACCAGCGCTCATTAGTTGATCTAGATCACCATCTTCCAGATTATATTCAATCATTACTCACTTGATATTAATTTAGCAAATCTTCAAACTTTAATGAGAACAAACTTCAATCTTCTTTACCCTCAAACTTTTCAACCATTCATGTCATTGAAAATCCAATGATGGAAATTCTCAATGCCCTTGTTGATGTCAATATCAATGCCATACCCATGTTGACTTTAAGTCATTCTGATCACTCACATATAAGAACTTTCAAACATCTATTTAAATATGCAGAAGAGGAATGGGAAGAATCCAAGCTGAATATGTAATATTTAAATACATGTATATTGTCTATATTAAATTTAATGTAATTTGACAGGACTTGAACTTAGAGGTTCAAGCTCTCAACAGCTATCCACTTCATACTCCATATTATATAACCAATACACATGTCCACATACATGAGAAAAAGATAAATGATTTTTAATATGGGTATTTTGTGCTGAACCAGCATGCATATATGTGTGGAAGATAGTAATATGGACCAACTGATGAGTGCTGGTTCAACAAAAAGTATATATATATTGGAAATCATTTATTTTTTTCACATATATGTGATTATCTACTTTGGTTGTATAAGATGAAATGGAAAGCTATAAGTAGCTTTAAATTCTGAATTCAAGTTCTGTCTCATTACATTAAATTTAGTATACACATTATACTAATATAGACATATTATATATATGATTACTAGATGGAGCTTACCAATAGCTCTAATCAAATTGGTCAGGAGATAAGGACTTTCCAATAAAGATTTTGAATTCTTTCTCTTTTGGCACTTATAAAATAAAGCTTGATTAGAGCTATTTGGTAAGCTCCATCTAGTGATTATTTAAAAGCAAGCTTAAAAGCAAGTTATGACATTTATGATTTGTTTTATTAATTATTATAAATGTACCTTTTAAGGCTTTTGCCATGCTAGATTGCAGAGGCTATTACTACATGGTGAAACTGAACTGAATTCTGACCCATATAGCTATCTGGTTTGTTAAGCTGGATTTGAAGACATTTACATGTCTGAAAAGTTCAGGCTTTCAAATTGATAGCAACGTGTTTTATAAGTACTGACTTATGAGTAAGTATTTTTGATCTAGTTTCTAGAAGCACAGTGCTCCACCAAGGTGAACCATAAGCTCAAAAACAATTGGTCTGAAGATAGGGACTTTCTTTCTCTTTCATCACTTATAAAATAAAGCTTGATTAGAGCTATTGGTAAGCAGCATCTAGTGATCAAACTTAAAAGCAAGTTATGAAACTTATAACTTGTTTTATTAATTATTATATATATGTTAATTAAATATAAAATCACTCTACTAAATGTTACATAATTTTAGTCTTTGTGAATAAATATATAAAAGTCCGAATTTCAAGCAGCTAGTAATATGCCCCGAGATTATTTCATATATAAATGTATGTCAAAATTTACAGTATACTTGCTTTTCAATAAATAATACATATTCTATTGCAATGAAAGCTTATCAATAAATCTTTAGATATTGTCAAGCATTGGTGGTCAAGAGGTCAGCAACAGCTGCTTTACAAGCAGTTGTCCCAGGTTAGTGGGTTCGCTTCCTGACTGATGCTATGACACATGAGAAAAAAAAATCTTTAGATATTTGTTGTTTGTGATCACAATGTATGTGAGAAAGGAGACCTCGAACAAAATTGTAGGAGATATCATAGTTATGTGGCAATTCAATACATTTTTTAAAAAAATCATTAGTTTTTTTTTTAAAAAAAGTTTTTATCACATGACCTCTGCCTGAAGGCAGTTTTCATATATCTTTTAGACCACCTTTAACTAATAATTAAGCTCTTTTTACAAAAAACTAAAATAAATGAATAAAAAATTTTAACATTATTGATTACTTATATTTTCTCAAAATCTATGTAACAGTCATGAAAAGTAATTATGATTATAGAAAACTCTTAAAATGTTAAAATAAATTCTACTTATTCAAAATTGTATCTGTGAGCAAATATGATTTGTTGAAAATGTATACATTTTCAAACATTTTGCCAGAGAATCTGTATGTCATTTACTTAGTTTTTTCTGCTTTAGGCCATTCTTTTTCTTTTTTATTCTCTCGTACAGCAATCAGTTATAATGAAAAAATAGAATTTGAATCAAAATAAAAATTAATAACATTTTATGTATGGTGCATGAAGAAAATATTTATTTGTTTTGATTTTATATTTGATTTAAAATAATTGTTTAATTTTGATATTTTAAAATAATGTTCCTATTTGAATTTTGAAATTTTTTATATCAGTGCAAATTATATTTAAACTTTATAAATAACATTTTCTATGCTCTTAGTCTACATCAATTAAACAGGCAAAAAATACTTTTCAAATAATAGTTAAATCTTAAACAGATTTCTGTATCTCATCATTAAAAATGTTAATGTGACCTAAAATACGACTGTTGGTTATTGTTTGTACATAATCGGGTGTTTGTAATGATTTTTATATTTTAAAATAAACACCAAGATGATTTCACGTTATGTATGTATATACATACAGATAGATAGAGAAACAGAGAAGATAATAAGATACAGATATATATATATATGTTGAAATGAATGATTTAATGGATAAAACATGTTTTATGAAGCATATTTTCAGGATTAATCATGTTTATTAGAATAAAATAAATTTCTTAACGTTTCGATAAGGTAATATTTATCCTCAAATGTGTGAAATATAAAGCAATAATTACATGGGTATAATATAGTACATAGAATTGATACACGATTGTTGAATAGACTGTTTATTTGTGTAAAGAAACTTTTCCAAATAGTTGGTAATTTTATTGTTTCATCATGTTTATTAATAAAATTTTCATTTTTAAAAAGTTCTACAGCTTCTCTAAATACTCTTTGAGAATGATTATTGCATGTGGATGTGATTTTGGTATATGGGAAGTCTATATAATGACCAATATTTAAAACATGGAGTTCAAGTGCTGAAGATGTGAATTTTTTTACTGTGCTAATGTGTTAATCTCTTCTAGCATTTATACATTGATTGCTTTTCCCTATGTATGTAATTGTGCACTTGGCACATGGGATTTCATAGATTCTTTAGGCTTCTAGAGTGATTCTATCTTTAAGTTTGATTAAAGAACATCATTTATATGCCATAGCACTTTTATACCTTTACACTTTTACCTGTGGTTCCTTTTATATAAAGGATGCATATTCTTTATTTATTGCTTTTGTTTTTCTAATAATATTCTAATCAAACCTGATATAATTCTTCTAGAAATGCAAGGAATCTATGAAATCCCATGTTCCATGTGCCTAACTCCCTGCATAGGGAGAAACAATTGATGTACAAAAGCTAAAAGAAACAAACACATTAATGCAATAAAAAAAATTTCAATATCTTCAGCAATAGCTTTCCATGTTTTAGATACTGGCCATCATATAGATTTCCCAAATATCAAAATCATATCCACATGCAGTAACCATGATCAAAGAATATTTAAAAAAGCTATAGAAATTTTTAAAACCCAAAACTGCATTAATAAACATAATGAAACAATAAAAATATCAATTATTTGATAAACCACTAAACATCACATGATCACTATCTCATACTAGCACATAATTGTTATTAAACAATTCAAAACAAAGCAAAACTCTCTATATAGTAGTGCCATCTTGTGCTAACAAGAGAAATCAATGGATGCCAGAAGGCTTGTGCATAAAATCCCTATCTAGTGCCTACTCATCCAATATCCCCAGACTAGATTTTGGCTTGTGGCCTTCATCAGTGAGGAGCCTTGGATCTGAGAGCACTGCACCTAGATCTTAGGATCTAATGCAACTCTCCAGCACCCACCTTTTAACTTTATTTAACTACAGAACTAAGAGAATGAAATTGAAAACACAATTAATATTTTCAATCCAAGATCAATAGCTTATATAGTCATATGGGTCTGAACTCAATTCAGCACCCATACATTTTGGTGTCTTTGGCTCCTTAACAACCATAGCCACCACTATCCTATTAGGCAGGATTGGTATTAAACCACTAAACATCACATGATCACTATCTCATACTAGCACATAATTGTTATTAAACAATTCAAAACAAAGCAAAACTCTCCATATAGTAGTGCCATCTTGTGCTAACTAGAGCAATCAATGGATGCCAGAAGGCTTGTGCATAAAATCCCTATCTAGTGCCTACTCATCCAATATCCCCAGACTAGTTTCTGGCTTGTGGCCTTCATCAGTGAGGAGCCTTGGATCTGAGAGCACTGCACCTAGATCTTAGGATCTTGGATGAGTAGGCACTAGATAGGGATTTTAGGCACAAGCCTTCTGGCATCCATTGATTGCTCTTGTTAGCACAAGATGGCACTACTATATAAAGAGTGTTGCTTTGTTTTGAATTGTTTAATAACAATTATGTACTAGTATGAGATAGGGATCATGTGATGTTTAGTGGTTTAATACCAATCCTGCCTAATAGGATAGTGGTGGCTATAGTTGTTAAAGAGCCAAAGACATCAAAATGTATGGGTGCTGAATTGAGTTTAGACTCATATGACTATATAAGCTATTGAGCTTGGATTGAAAATATTAATTGTGTTTTCAATTTCATTCTCATATTTTTGTAGTTAAATAGAGTTAAAAGGTGAGTGCTGGAGGGTTGCATTAGATCCTAAGATCTAGGTGCAGTGCTCTCAGATCCAAGGCTCCTCACTGATGAAGGCCACAAGCCAGAAACTAGTCTGGGGATATTGAATCAGTAGGCACTAGATAGGGATTTTATGCACAAGCTTTCTGGCATCCATTGATTGCTCTTGTTAGCACATGATGGCACTACTATACGGATAGTTTTGCTTTATTTGATAAAGTTTCTTAACACAAATAAAAAGAAAAAAATAATGCTAAATATAAATCACTCCATTTACCAACTACATGATATAACAACAATGTGAAAACATTCTATATAATATATTCATGTATTTATTACTTTATACATTTTTTCACCTGGTTGAGAAAAAGTATTATCTAATTGAAATATTAGTAAAAAATTTATTTTATTCTAATACACATGGTTAATCTTGAAAAACATGCTTCATAATATATATAAGAAGAGATAAACAAACATATATATATAGAAGAGATAAACAAACATATATAGATAAATAGATAGATATATAGAGACACACATAAATAGATAAACAGAAAAATCAGAGAAATATATCAAAAAATAAGTAGGTAAGTAGTTTTATATATACATACATAATTAGTTGATTTTGTAAAATGATAACTGTCTACAATAATAAATGTTTCTTGGTACAATTTAATTTTGAGATTTTTATCTTCTATATACATATATAAACATTCCCTGTTATGTAATAAATAGAGATATAATACTAGTTTATTAAATAAATTAAATACACTCAACCCAAATGCAAGGTAAAAAATTTTTAGAGCAAAGAATAGTCCATGTTTTCACTTTACCTCAATTTCTTTATAGAGGTTAATCTAAAGCATTTTGGAAAGAAAACATGGATATTTTAAAGTCAATTGTGCTACTTTTGGATTTGTATTATTTAATTGACATTTGAAAAAATTTTCAATTTACATATTGACAATACCAATTCAAATAATGAAGTATGTAAATACAAACATTTACAGCAATTAATATTATGTAATAAATTGAGATTAATTCTATAACATCAGTTTATTAAGTATATAAAATACTCTCAATCCAAAGGACAAGATACAACTTTTTTAGAGATAAAATTATCATGTGTCTTGGATTGAAAATATTTCATTTACTTATTAAACCAGTGATAGAGTAGTAATCTTGATTTATTACATATTATTAATCACTGAGAAAGTTTACATTTACATATTTCATTATTTGAATAATTAGTGAAAAGATATAAATTGAAAAATTTCATAAATGCCAATTAAAATAATGTAAAGCTATTTAAAATATAGCTCTGAAAAATAATATGATTGTTTTTTAAAAAATCATGCTTTTATTTTTAAAGAACTTTGGATTGAAAATCTGTACAATTTTATTCTGTAAAATAGTTTAATCTTGTGCTTGTATTGGGAGTTTTTCATTTACTTAAGAAACCAGTGTTAGAATCTTAATCTTAATTTAATACACCGCACATACGTATATATATATTATATAAAATTATGGAAACCTTTATAGTTAGTTTAAGTTTTTTTCCTTAGAATTCTACTTGTTAGATTTGTATTTTTTTAATGTTCTGTACTTTAATATTCTTGAAACTTAATTTTAACATTTTTTTTTATATCTGAATTATTGTTTCTAGAGTTTTAAATTGTAATTTGTTTTACTCCTTACGTTAATTTTATAATGCATTTCTTGGTTATTTTTTACATTTGGAATTTTTTCTTTTAGTTTTATTTTTATTTTACTGTGAAAAATTATATATATATGTTTGTTTGTTCATATGATTTATAATTTAAACTTTGTTTGCTTTGGGATTTAATTTTTCCCTACATTAATATATTTTTTTACATTTAAGGTTTTATAATTGTTTAAAGATTTAAAGTACTTTCTGGAGCAGTCTTATTTCATCATGAATGTCTAATTTAACACACACACACACACACATATATATATATTTCAAGTAATTGTTAAAAGGTATTTAGAGTAAAACACATACAATGTTGCAATGGGCTATTTTTCTTGATTTTACATACATTGATAAGTAACTAACACATAGTTCCCATTATATATATATATAAATGAGAGATAATATTCATGTAAACAAAATTACTACTAATTGGAAATCCCTGAGGATAAACCTATTTTTTTTTATTAAACCTATAAGAGCTGGTTTAATAAAATAATTGATTTAACCTCAGGAATTATGAATTAGTAGTAATTATTAATTTCTTGGTAATATCAAAGGTTAAAGATTATTTCTATTTACATGGATAATATCTCCTCATTTTTTCATTATTATAATAACAAACCATGGAAGTATTTAACATATATAATTAATGTGATCAAACCATTTTCTCTTAGATTATGAGTAAATAATGCTCTATATGTTTAGACAAGATTAAGAATAAAATAATTTTAAATAATGTATAACAAAAAAACTAGAATTAACACTACAATTTTCAAAATACCAACATTTAATAAGAAAAAATAAAAACTATAGTCCATCTACAGCATAACTGCCATTCTGAGCAGCAAAAAGTTGTCTCATTAAAGAGAATAAGATTAACATTCATATGCCAATGATCAACTTTTCATAATATATGCATACTTGCATAATTGTATTGTTTATTTAATCCATCTTATTTGTAAAGCATATCTCAATTATTTTTCTTTTCCCCAATGGTCATTTTGTATATATAAAATAAAAACATCATCAGAACAAAAACCTTCATCACAAATAACTAAATGTTCTGGAAATAAGACTTTGATATTTTAAACTTTCTAACTGTAAAATGATATTTAGGATGGGATCCATGTTGTAATCTGGATATAATTTTTAGTTACTTATTTATTGATATTTTAAAAATTATAAATCTCAATGTTTTGTTATTTATATGTGTGATATTAGCCTAATATACAACACTGACATTTTTAAATTAAATATTACAGAAAGCAAGTTATCCATCAGATTGTTGCTATATTTAACATAATTCACTCTTTTATACATATTTATATATATGTGCATATATCTATATCTATAGACATATGCAGGTTATTCAGAAAAAGAGACATTTATTTTAGTAAGTCATCCTTTGTGATCAATAAATAATTTTAAAATATGGGGTAAGTGGAAAAGTAAACCAAAATTTAAAAGTAACAAACTTAATAATTTAAATAATAATACAAATATATGAATAAACTTTTATATAATAAGTATCAAGTTAAATTAGAAAACTGATTATTTTAAATCTTTAAAAGATTATTATAAATGCATCTCTATATTTCAATTATTATTATTTTTTTTTTTTCTGTAAATAAAAATTTTACCAAGATTTTTAATAATAGAAGAACCCCTTCTCTTTTTCCCCAACATATATTTATGTGGGGCAAATATTAAGTGTGGGGAAAAGAGGGGGGGGGGTTTTTCCCCATCACTTTAAATTTCATTTATTAAGTTTGAAGAATGACACTTTGTGAAATCTTTACAATTTACGAACCGTCATTCTTTAGTTGAAATTAAACATATATAATGAGATATTATTTTATATAGCGCGAATGTTTATTTATGTAATAGTATTAGCGATTAAGCCAATGCAAATACTTATGAAAAACTATAGAAAAATGTCATTATCATATTAACATTTACACCAATATTTTAATTAAATAAACATGGCAAATTCTTATTATATAATAATAAAAATATATAAGACTATTATTAATTTAAAATAATTTAAAAATTAAAAATATATTTTCTGAATGTCTAAAATATTTGAGATATCTAGTTTAAAATGTCAGTACTGCATAATTTTACATAATGTTTTAAAAGGTTCTTATTTTGACAGTCTTGTTAGCCTACATGCTTGTACCTACATTTTTTGTGGATTATAGATAAATTTTCAATTCATTTCCTGGACAAAATATTAACAATTACCATGACAGTATTAATAATGCTGTGGTTTTAGATTTCTATAGTTGGGTTTTTTATGTATTTATTCATTTACAGTTTAGTATGTTTTCATAAATCTCTTTACATAGCTTTTACTATTGGTTACTATTTGGTATAAATATATTTTAACTGCATGTGTTGATGTTCAGGATTGACTTGATATTTCACAGATAGAATTTAAGCAATTAGCTTTAAGGTATTTTATTTATTTTATCTATTTATCCTGAACAGCAGAATATATCTAATAATTTTCCCTACTTATTTGCCTGTTATTTATTTTTTGTTTTACAAAAATAGTTTGAAAATTGTTTTTACAATATGGTTTTTTCATGTGTTAAAGAAATTTCCTTATTTTCACTGCAAAAGTTTAAACTTTTAATTAGTTTGAGTCAAAATAGCAATATTTTTTTTTTACATAATATAACTCTTACATAACATAAAACATTCAAATTTTAATTAATTTATAAAGAAATGTAATAATGAAACTCATTTTTAACACTTCTACATTTTAATGTGATTCTGACATTCCCTAATGAAAATTTGAGTTAAAAGTTCATTTTAATTTAGTATTAAAGATTTTTTTAAATGTTATAAATCAATAAATTATATTTGACTTGTTAGAAATATAAGTTTACACATAAAAACATTCTAGTCATACTTGAATTATGCAAAAATAAAAAATTCATATATAGAATATACGAGAACAATAAAATATATATTGGACAATTACAATAAAACTGATTAAAATTCAATTAATGAAAGCTTTGTTGATGGAAATTTATTTTTTAAATGTGAATAAAATTTTATTAATCCTTAGTTGCTACAAGCAATATTTTAATATCACCAGAAATATTTATATGCCTTAATTTTATAAAATTTTATAAATTTATCAGGTGTCTATCTCAATTCCTTTCTAAAGGTGTCTATATTTTGAAAAAAAAAATCACATTAGTTAAAATTTTGCTCACACGATATGAGTTATATAACTTCTTTTTTTTTAGATTTAGCTGTATTTCATATCATTATAGCCTAAATGTAAATCATTTTATTTTATGATATAAGGTTTTTTATAGCATTTATTGTAATTAAAGCTTATAGTAATAAAAATATTTATTATAATAACTGATTGTATTATAACTAATGCTTATGATAATAAAAATCACATTTATTATAATAACTGATCATTCTTTTCTTAAAGAAAATCAACCAGATGATCCCAGAATGAAGTTTCATTTTTGTGATCTATGGTTATATTTTTTTATACAAATATTATAAAACTTATTATAAATTTATTTAATGCACATTGATTATATAAGTAATATTTACTAAGGCAATAAACCTAAAGCATGTGCAGTTGAAAATGTGAAGGTAGGGACCTCTACAGGTCTTAATCACAATGTGTAAGCTTGTTGTTAAGATCTGTAGAGGTCCCTACCTTCACATTTTCAACTGCACATGCTTTAGGTTTATTGCCTTAGTAAATATTATAAAACTTACTGTAAATAAAGCTTATAATAAATAAAATAAAATTTGAAATCTTAATTATATTACAAAACAACAGTTTTTTTTATGAGAGGTATCAGATACTGCAATGTAGCATTTATATTATATAACTGCAATGTAGCCAATGCATGTTAAATTATAAAATTCTGTGCTAAAATTCAAAATTAAACTTATAATTATTAAAATATTACAATACTTCTGTATTACATGTGTTTTACAGAATGTAATGATTATGCCTTCCTTTGTATTATTATTTCAAATTTTTTTACTTGTATTTTTAAAAATTAAACCTATGTTTAAAAACTGCAAATACATCAAAGTATTTGTTTTTTATTAATTATTGTACAAATATTTTACAAAAATAAGCACATATTTAAATAACCATGGAAAAATATGCAATATTTTGTTCATTGCTAATAACAATTTTTTTTTACAGTGCAAATTAGATAAAAGTGTGTTCAAATTATATTTTATATATATATTATTATTAAATATTATTTTTTTGTATAATTCTTGTTATTAATTCTACTTTTTCTTATCTATCAGTTTTTTTTATAAAATAATTACCTGAGTTGTTCAAAGTTAAATATTATATCATGGTGTAGTTTCTTTGTTCTTATCATCAAAATATTTACATAGTGAACTGGCAATGATTCAAATAATAATATATGTCTCACAAACATTTGGAAATTACAATGAGATATGACATGGATATTTTCCTTTTTCAAATACTTTTTTTTTACAACTTTGTGAGTTATATACAAGTGTAAAATTTGCAATTTTATTATGTAACTAGAAACTGTTTGTTTACTCTAACCTATTATTTCTTTAAAATAAACATCATAGGATTAAGACTTAATAATATGGTAAATTATTAAATGATTATAATAAAAAACTTTTTAATAACCAAAATTTTATATGTGATATCTCTAATAATAAAATTGAAATGCCCATAGTTTTATTATTTTAGTCACATATCCAATTTAAATAAATAAATATCTGAATTTTTGCAGCCCATTTAAATGGAAATCCCTTTTTAATGGGCTGCTAAAATTCAGGCATTTATTTAAAAAGAGTGTGGCTTGCAAAATTCAGGCTTTTATTTATTTAAAGGGGAAGTAATGCTGAAATAATATAACTATGGGGAATTTTAAATATGTTATATAAAGTTCAGTTAGTGTTATGCATTGTTTCTATTTCTAATAATAGAAATGGCATGAATTCTTCAAAATAACCAGCATAAAACTTGTGTTATTTTATCTAATTGATTTAAAGTGTTCAAATAAAATATTGTTAGATTGTGTCTATTTATCAACATATTTTTTTGTAAATAAATTAAGTCAAAGTGAAAGTCATTATGTTGCCTATTCTATGAAATAGTAAGATTATTTTACGTGTATATGAGTAATCAAAGCAATACCCTTCATAATGGTATCTTTTTTTTTTCATGTGTCAAAGCATCAGCCAAAAAGTGAACCAGCAAACCCGGGACAACTACTTGTAAGGCAGCAGTGCTGACCTCTCGACCACCAATTAACAACATTTTTTACACATGTTTTAAAATATTTTTTACAAGCAAATATTTACTGAAATTATTTTATAGGGTTATCAATGAATAACATATCTTATTGCTATGAAAAAATCATTTTATGTATTTGTAGAGGTGTGGATCTTCATCAAGTTGAATTTCAGGTACATTTTTATTATGTAAGTTCCTGTTAAGTTGCCAAATAGTTTTGCAATAATAAGATGTATATGTAGTAAGTAATATCTGATATCTAATTTAAGCACTATCTTGCACATGTACATTGACAAAACATGATTTCTCCACATATTTCAAATTTTAGAAGTCTGTTTTCTTATATCCTTTACACAAAACAGCTTTGTATTTCTCTTCCTTAAACTATGGTCTTCACAAATCTTGAAAGTATTTTAGTATTTACTACAATTTGGTTTTCCAGTTTTTGAACTCATTTTAGATTTGTTCACAGTAAGTCTTGATTCTTCAGATATGTCTCTTACCAGGTTTAACCTTTTTTTATAATGTCAACATCAAATTTGAATTCACCTAAAATTTTTACATTGCTTGTATTTTTCTTTACATTCCTTATATTGAGTTTATTTTATTCTTATCTTGTTGGGTTTTAGCCTTCCATCAATTTTATATTTCCTTATCATTTTTTGGCTCATTAGCAGTTTCTGTGCATATTTAAAATTCTTTCACAATTTTTGCATCAGTTTTATAATAGATTTAAATATCTATATTCTTTTTACATTCATGCATAATATCCATATTGATTTAATTCCTTTTATAGTGTTTTAATAATATTTAGATATTTTTAATTCTTTACTTTTTTGATCTTCAGTCTGGATTTTACTATTTTCTTAAAAATATTTTCTCCAGTTTTTTCATTTATTTTTTATTACAGATTTCTAAATTTCTTAATATACTATTACAAATTTTTTCTCTATGGACCTTTATAACACTTGATTTTGATCTTTTTGGGGGTGGGTCACTAACAGTTTTAATACATTTGATTTTATTATTTTTGGATTTTATACTTATTTTATTTTAAATTTATTGTGTATGCGAAGTTTTGCCTGAAATCTTTGCAAGTTTTTATTTCTTACTTCCTGGCTTTTTTTTCTCTTCCATCTTTTAAGTATTTTCTTTTTTCTTTCTCTCTAACTTATATCTTTTCTTTCTTCTGTTTTGTAATCTCCTTTTATTTTTGCTTCTATTATTAATCTTTTCTTTATATTTCCTATCTCTTTTTTCAATTTTTTTCAAACATTTTTTTTATTTCCATATCATCTAGTTTCTTCTTAAAAGTATTGTTCTTTCTTTTCAGACATTTTTTTGCTCATTTGTTTTTTCTTTCCTTTTTTATGTCTCTTTGTCTGAACATTTTAGTTATATTTTTACTAATGCCATTAATTGTTAATCAAAAGAGCTAGAAATTCTTTTATTAGCATTTGTTTTACATTTTTAATATAAATAATTTACTTTATTTCATTTAATCCTTATGTATTAATATATATCAAGAGAAATATTATTACTGTAAAATTCCAAATTTTTTTTTAAACATTCTCATATTAATTATTTCCTTGCCTAAATATAATATATATAGTTATTAATTAAATTATACTCTTATACTCCCCCCCCTCAGTAATTATTCCAATTTCCAAATATTACTGTTGATTGTGAATATTGGTAAATTATCTTGGTATTATTTTAATAATCACACAGTCCCATGTAATAGATTATCATATACAATGAGAAGGATTGTTTTAATATGTAAGTGTAATTTCAATTTTCTCTTTGCTTGTATATGTATTTCTTTAGGTATATATGTATGCATGCTTGCAGATAGCTAAATTAAGAAAAGAAATGAAAAGTCACTTTGTAAGACATACACATATAGGTAAGCAATAGAATTTAAGTTAAATATAATCTTGACTAAAATATACACCAATTTACACTTCATTATTTAAGAGAATACATTATTTATATCTGTAATAACTATAGTATTCATGAAAAAAAACCCATATATTTTAGTGTCCTATTTTTTTTTTTATGAAAGTACACTCATTTGATTGCAAAAAAATGTTCAGGAAATGTGCATAAGATTAAACCATAATAACATAATAAATATTTAAAATTAAGAGCGTGCTAATAGCTCTAAACAAGCTTTTTATTTTTATTTATGATAAATGCTACTACAAGAGAAGGCATTCAAATCATTTTTATCTTGAATGGTCCCCATCCCCAGACCGGTTTCGATCTATGGGCCTCTTCAGTGAGGAGTTGGGACATTAGATCTAAAAAAAACCAACTCAAGCAAAGCATTTATCTAAAAGATAATTGTTAGAAGAAGATCTGAAACTTTTAGACATCTACATGTCTTTAAAGCCAGCTCTCCAACTGAAAAAATCATATGGGCCTGAACTTAATTCGGATACTCCATATATTAGTAGGCTTAGCTCTTTAATTTAGCTAAAGCCACAACAGCAAAATAATAATAGTAATAGTAACAAGTCAGATGTCACATGACTTATATATAGCTTGCACTTACAAATATGTAAAATTAAGAGCGTGCTAATAGCTCTAAACAAGCTTTTTATTTTTATTTAAAGAGCTAAGCCTACTAATATATGGAGTATCTGAATTAAGTTCAGGCCCATATGATTTTTTCAGTTGGAGAGCTGACTTTAAAGACATGTAGATGTCTAAAAGTTTCAGATCTTCTAACAATTATCTTTTAGATAAATGCTTTGCTTGAGTTGGTTTTTTAGATCTAATGTCCCAACTCCTCACTGAAGAACCCATAGGTCGAAACCGGTCTGGGGACCATTCAAGATAAAAATGATTTGAATGCCTTCTCTTGTAGTAGCATTTATCATAAATAAAAATAAAAAGCTTGTTTAGAGCTATTAGCATGCTCTTAATTTTACATATTTGTAAGTGCAAGCTATATATAAGTCATGTGACATCTGACTTGTTACTATTACTATTATAATAAATATTGTAAAATATGAAACAATATAAACCACAAAACCAAGATTCAACAAAATAGCAAATTTAACAAATAAAACGATGCAAATGTATCCAAACTTAATCTTTACATATTATGTATAAAATTACATTAAAAAATAATTAATTTAAATACTTAGAATATCACTAAATGTTTTCCGTCAATTATTAATATGAGTATTTAATTAAAAATATCTGAAAAGTTATTTTTCCAATACTATTAATGTCTTCTAAATTCATGTGAAACTTAATTATTGTATAATATCAAATGAATAGTTTATTGTGATTAAATTAAAGCAATTTGAAAAATAGAAATGATCATGTTTGAATGTAAATATTAAAGTAAGCAAGCTTTAAATGCAGCATAACTTATTAATATATAATATTTGCAGAATATGAAGGTTTCTCTCTTGATAATCTTGCTTGCATAGATATTTATAGTAATATTTTTCACGACTTGTAAATTAATTTAATATGAATTATTTTCTCCAAAAAACAATCAACGATTTTCCAATCAAAATTTTAATTTGGGGTTAATATTTATATGATTAGTTTTAGTATGTCTATACTCTGTTGCAACTGCATAAGTTTTCATGAATCTCTTTATGTAGCATGATCTAAAAATGGCAGCTTTTTATAACAATGAATTAATTATCTATCTATCTATCTATCTATCTATCTATCTATCTATCTATCTATCTATCTATCTATCTATCTATCTATCTATCTATCTATCTATCTATCTATCTATCTATCTATCTATCTATCTATCTATCTATCTATCTATCTATCTATCTATCTATCTATCTATCTATCTATCTATCTATCTATCTATCTATCTATCTATCTATCTATCTATCTATCTATCTATCTATCTATCTATCTATCTATCTATCTATCTATCTATCTATCTATCTATCTATCTATCTATCTATCTATCTATCTATCTATCTATCTATCTATCTATCTATCTATCTATCTATCTATCTATCTATCTATCTATCTATCTATCTATCTATCTATCTATCTATCTATCTATCTATCTATCTATCTATCTATCTATCTATCTATCTATCTATCTATCTATCTATCTATCTATCTATCTATCTATCTATCTATCTATCTATCTATCTATCTATCTATCTATCTATCTATCTATCTATCTATCTATCTATCTATCTATCTATCTATCTATCTATCTATCTATCTATCTATCTATCTATCTATCTATCTATCTATCTATCTATCTATCTATCTATCTATCTATCTATCTATCTATCTATCTATCTATCTATCTATCTATCTATCTATCTATCTATCTATCTAATCTATCTATCTATCTATCCATCTATCTATCTATCTATCTATCTATCTATCTGTCTGTCTGTCTGTCTGTCTGTCTGTCTGTCTGTCTGTCTGTTTGTATGCCTATCTTTCTCTCTCTTTCTATATATATAATATCCAGGATAAGGCAATATTCAACAATTAATTCAAAAATATTTTTCTTCTATAGTTTTGGTTTGCACTGACTATACTTTCTAATATTTTTCAGTATAAGTGTTTAACCCGTAGAGCTTATCTGTATAATTCATGAAATCTACCATTAACAAGCATTTGCCAATACTTATAAAAAAAATACCTATTCTTTTAATTTTTTGTTTTGTAAGAAATATTTTAAAATTTGTTTTGCAATATTTTTATGTTTACCATAAAAAAATTATCTTCATAATTAGTTTGACTTAAAAAAAAACAACAACATATTTTCTTTCTATATTATAATTCTATTTATAACACAAGACAAAAAATACAAATTTCAATTAATTTACATGAAAAAAAATAAAAATGAAATTCTTTTTTAAATATAAAATAATGTTCATTACTTTTTGAAATAAAATACAGAAATACAAACCCAATTAGTTAAAGAAAACATTTAGTATAATATTCACAATACTTAACTTTTATATGTATATAATAATAATTTGAAATGAAAATAAAATTATTTTAATATAAGTCATTTTTGTAATGCTTCATATGTTTCAACTGAATTTTTCTCATTAAAATGGCCAATACTTGATACAATATAACACCTAATAATCCAGAACTGTGAATAACTTAAATATATAAACAAATTAATTACATAATAGATATATTCAAACCTAATTTGTACTACTGAACATCAACTTCAAACAATTCTTCTTCAAATATAAAATTTAATACCTTTTTATGATGTCTATCTACATACCTAAGATCTAGAATATAAATTAAAACTGTGTAAAACTTTTATTTTTCAGTTTCCAAATATAATTAGTAATTTTTATTACAGGCAATTAATAACAATTTACTCTAGATAAATACTTTGCATATAATAGAGATGTATATAAGAGATAGTGATCTGGGCCAACTGATGAGTGCTGGTTCAGCACGAAATGCATCTTGGGGATCATTTGTCTTTTATTATATCTTTATTTATATGAATGTGAAAAGAATGGGGAAGTGTGGAGGTGTTTATTATATCTATAAAGATATTACATATGGGACAGAGAAAGATGAATAATTCCGTGTGTGTAAATTAAAAAAATCAGATATATTAATCTTTAACTGAGGTTTAAAGTTTATATCTGCACTACAGATAATCTCTAGTTTCAAAAATGATTAGTAATAATCATTAGTGTATTTATCTGAAATGGATGGCATCAAAGTTGTGAGTGGAGGGAGTTTGACAATGGTAAATAAAAATGTAACAAAAATGTAGCAATTAGTTCACTGCCAAATTTATAATAAGACAAAAATGAAAACTTGCTAAACAACTTATTATTATGCAGTAAATGGCTAGTTGAAATTTTAAAAGACCCAGAAAAAGATCACATGTGAGATGAATGGATGAAATAAGGAAGTGTGCAGGGATTATGTCAAGAAGACAAGCTAGAGATCAGAAAAAATGGTTTGAACTTAGAAATATCTTCATCCTGCAGTCTATTAATAATGGTTGAATATGATGATAATGAAGTCAAATATTTAATGTTTTCTTTTTTGACATTTTTTGTATTAAATATTAAAAATATTTATTACAATATTAATCGAAAAAAATTATACGTATATATAATTATTTTTTAATTAATAATATGTTAATACTTTTTTTTTTGTTGAGTAGTTTGCCAACAATTTCTATGCTTGTAGCTAATGTTCCTTCATAAAAGTTTTTTCCAAAATAGTTTATAATTTTATTACATTTATGTTAGACACATTATGTAGGTTTTAATACTGTATTAATAAAATAATTTATATAAAAAGAGAGTCGATCAAAAGAAAACATTTGCTGACTATGATGATAAGTCTTATTATTTGATAATAAAAATATAGTACATAATTACCTTATTTTCTTTCAGAGAAAAGGGGCTTGCATTTATAAAATAAACTATTTTGTCACAAGTAATGAAAATTTAAATGGCCTAAAATGTCTTTGTAATAGCCATCAAAGAACGCTCATAGAAAAAATATATAATTTTTATCAGCTTAGCTATTAGTTAGATAGTCAGGATTACATAAAGATTTTTTATTTTATTTTCTATTTTTTAATTGTAGTTAAACACTCATTTACTAATTGTTAATTGAATTAGTAACTCAGCTATATATGTGCTTGGAATCCAGTGTATTCCAGCTAAATAAGCAAAGCATTACATTATAAAACTTTTTAATATTAGTAACAACAAGAATTTGTTATATTAAAATTTTATTGATAAGTATAAATTTTTTTACTCACATCTTTTTTTTTCCTATGTCAAAGCGTTGGACCGGGAAGCGAACGCGGACCAGCTGTTTGGAAGGCAGCTATGCTAACCACTAGGCCACCAACGCTTGACTACACTCACATCTTTAACACTATGCATGCACCTTACATAAACACATTTTTCATTATACTAATCATTTATTAGTCTAGAAATTAATATATTATATTTAGCTATGATATATATTTAAATCTAATTAAAAATTAATACGTCTGTTTTTTAAAAAATTAAACATATTTATAAAAATAATGCACAGAGATAGATACATAGACAGCTCGAAATCACATATGTAATAGTTTTATATTTCAAGATTCTATTATCAATTGCAGATTAAAGATGTTATATCTTGTAATGTTCCCCTCTCTTTATCAGTTCATGCCTGAGTTGAGAAAAAGTAATTGTGAAAAGGCAGTTCTTAAATCAGTGACATTGAAGTAAATTAACAACTGACAGCAAATGGAAATAAATAATCATAGAAGAAATAATTAAGAACTAAAAACAGAGATTCTGTTTTAGAGGAGCGTTGGAGCCGGTCTTTCTATTCAATTAATAATACCCCCCCCCCTTTTTTTTTTTAAAGCATTAGACAAATTAAAATATAATTTCAGTTTTAATTTAATATTCTTGAAAAAGTATAAGACTATTTAAGGAGCTCACAAATAATAAAGACAAAAAAAAAGCTATTGATATATATTTTAAAAAAAATTTGTATTAAAATAATATTTTGAATTGATTTTGACTTATTTATGTTGTAAATTACTGATTTAAAAATAATAGTCAATTGTTTGAAAAATCATGTGATTTTTAAGGACCACAGCACTACAAAGCATATAAATTTTATTAAATTAATAAAATGTTTGTTTGACAAGAATACTCAGCACTGAACATGCATTGAGATCATATTTAAATTTTAACAATTTTTTTAATATATGAAACAATATTAAACCACTAAACATTACATGATCACAAAACCTTCCTGCATCCATTGATTATTCTGGCTTGCACTGATACTGTATGGAGAGTTTTATTTCTGTTTATGAACCAATATTAGTATTGCCTTTAATTTATTTCTTTTAAGGGATGGACTTATAATAGTTATTTTTTATTATAAATTATTAATAATATAAGAACATTTTAAATTTTTTTAGAAGCTAGTAATGTATCTTTACTGTTCTCCATCATTCTCTCTATTGCAGTACATCTTGAAGACCAGTAATGACACTGTTTCTTCTTTCAATGATTATTACAGATAAGCAATATATTCAGTAAATGCATGTATTTATATCTTTTATATTTTTGAATCATCATTGTCATTTTTTGACTATTATCAAATTACTGAAGGATGAAGGTTACTCCGAGTTCAATCCATCTTCTCTAAATTCTAACCTCTCTTCTCTACATCACCATAGCACTCTTCCTTATTTCATCCTTGCTTTAAATTCTGTAAATTCTTAATCCTTTATATAAGTATCCAACATCTGCATTCTTTCAGCTTAAAATCAGAACCATAAAAATAAGTTGTTTTTTTCTTTTGAAATATTTTTCAAACACACATTATCTTATATCTATCACTAACAAATCAAAATCATGAGATAATTTTTTTTATTAATGAATAGCTTTTTTTTTAATTTGAAATATTTTTATTAATATATTTAAAACAAAACAAAAAATCAAGTCTTAAAATATAAACACAAAAAATTTTATGCTTTTTAAAATAAAAATAATTAAATTCATTACAATTTTTTTTTTTTTTCATTTTGCTACTCATTCTTTTAACAAACGATATTTTATTTTTGTTTGATACAACTTGTGTTTCTTAAATAAATATTAATCATATTCAAAATGTCATTTTCATTTTTTATTTATTTATTAAATCAAAACAATTAAATAATTTCTTTATTATAAATAATTAATGATTAGATAAAATTATTTGTCAAAAAAGTAATTTTATGTAATAAACAATAGTTAAAATTAATTGTGAATTTAATATTTATATTACATGTGACATTCTACCTATTTGTATTATACTTTATGTACAAAAACATTAAAAACATATAGGTGAATTCATGTATTGAAAAAAGTGTCCAGAAATAATCTTACTAAGCACCAATCAATTACAGTTGCTACCTCAATGCTAGATCATATTCTACTATTCTTTTATCTGATATTTTACTAGGAGATAAAAGAGGATTACATTGTTTTTCAGTGTTTTTTAACTTTTAGGAAAATATTGGAAATAGTCTAGCACATGATCTGGCTTGGAGTTAGCAGTTTTAATAAATAGATGGTTAAAAATATCATTACTGGACACTTTTCTCTAATTAAAAATTTACTGATTTATTTCTGATGTTTGCATCTTAATCACTCATGAAAATATGTAATTTAGCATATATTTTAATATACATATATAATGTTAAATAGATCATTTAGACAGTAAATGCTGTTATAGTAAAGGAGACATACTTCTTGTCACATGAAAATTCAGAAAAAAAAGTAACAGCATTTTAAAATTGGTTCTTTTTATATATTAAGAAGATTGTCCTGAACAATTATAGAAAAGGTGTGAGAAGAAAATTAATCCAATTATTTATCATAAATTAAATCTTTAAATGATAAATATAAAACAAAAGCAATCACTGAGTAAAAATATATAATACTAAATAAATTATTTAAATAATACATATTGGAATTTATGTAAATAAGCATTTATTTTTATAGCACTATGTTTTATAAATTGTAATACATTAAAGATCAGCCTTTTCCAGCTATTGTGCATGCTCTTTTTTATGAGTGTTAATAATAATTGAATACTTTCACTCCCAACACAAGATATAGTATTTATAAAAAAATAATATGAATCCACTTATTCTTTCCAACCCAAATGCTTATATATGGGAAAATCTTAAGTACTGGAAGTGAAAGTGTGAGGATAGACCACTCATTTTAAATTACTGTTTATGATGTCTGAATGAATGATGTCAACGAAATTATCTAGAATTTACTAGACGTCATTCATTCAGACATCGTAAATAGTAAATTAAAGTGAGTGGTCTATCCTCACACTTTCACTTCCAGTACTTAAGATTTGCCCATATATAAGCATTTGGGTTAGAAAGAATAAGTGGATTCATTTTATTCTTTCATAAATACTATATCTTGTGTTGGGAGTGAAAGTATTCATTTATTATTAACACTCATAAAAAAAAGTGCATGCATAATAGCTTGAAAAGGCTGATCTTTAATGTATTACATATTGGAATAGTAAATGAGATACACTTCATCTAGTCATTCAACAATACCATAATAAAAAAGTGACTGTCACTTTCTTTTTACTGTATTGTCAGGTGACTAGAGGGAGTGTGTCTCATTTACTTATAACAATATTTATGATTCAAATGATCTATATAAATATTATATATATATAATGTTAAGTGTACTAATGTTCAAGGTTAAGTGTGTTTTTAAGTAATCATTAAAAAAGAGTCAACATTTAGACAATCCCAGTATCAATAACAATCAACAATTTCAAACTGTTGCCAAGGCAACCTCCTTTTAACAATAAAGATGGAAAAAATTGCTTTGACAACAGTTCAAAATTGTTAATTATTATTGATATTAGGATTGTCTAAGTGCTGATTTGGTTTGTAATGAAATATATTTATACATATATTATATTTAATGTTTTCTTAGTTATATGATGTAAAGAAAGTATTTTTTGAGATAAACCATGTATTATATTTGTATTAATTTTTGATGTTTTGACAAAATGACATCCATTATTATCAAGGTCATTTTTTAAAAAAAAATCTGTTATATCTCAAGTAATAATGAGATTGAGGGTGAAGTAAAGAATGACATAGAGTGTGAAGTAAAGCACATTTACTCTTATCTATATTTGACAGTTTATTATTCAGAATATTATTAATATTTTATCTCTTTCTTCTCATACAAACTTGAAATCAATTAATAGTGAAGCTGAAGAAAATAAGCATTTTATTAATACATGCATTCTGAATAATCAACTATCAATATAGATAAGAGTAAGTGTTCTTTACTGCATGCTCAATATTATTCCTTTCTTCATATTCAATCTTGTTACTACTTGAGATCTAACAATTTTTCATTAAAAACTTGATCTTGACAATGGTGGATGTTTGTTTGTCAAAATGTCAGGAATTAACCCAAAATAGTACATGGTATAACTCCCAAAATACTTAATATATATATCTTAGAACTATATATATATATATTGTTAAAAGTAGATTGTCATGACAACAGTTTGAAATTGTTGATTGTTATTGATATTAGTATTGTCTAAGTGTTCACTGTTGTTGTTTTTTGTTTAAAGATGTTTTCTAATATAAAACTACGTAAAGAAAGTAGTCCATTAAGATTCATGTTTGATTTTGGTGGTGCATATTGTTATCAAATACGTATACATATTGAATCATTACTTTAAAATATTTTGAGTTTTGAAAAATATACTGTTTCATCATTTGATTTTGTGGATAAAATTAAGAATATAAGTATAGGATTACAAGATACAATTTGTACTTTCAATATAAATGAAATGTATGGATCAGTAGATAAAATAGAGTCAATTAATATTATTTATAATAATTTTGTTTCAAAAAATATAAAATTTAATATTATAACAATCAATAAAGCAAGTCATATATAGAGTGACATTGCTTTTATGAGCTTGTATTTACAAATATGTATAATAGAGAGTGTACCAATAACTCAAACAAGCTCTTAATTGATAAGCGCAGTAAGAGAAAATATTTAAAACCTCTATATGGAATATTCTTATTGGTTTTGAGTTTATGGCTCACCTCAGTGAGGAGCTAGAACATTCAGACACTAGATCCAAAACATCAACTCAAAACCCAGCACTTATTTAATATATAATATTTAAGTAGAAACTCTGAAATTTTCGGACGTGAAAATGTTGTTAACTTCAGCTATCTTTATTATAAAAGTATTACAGTTTATTGATAAAAATATTTATGTTAATTTTAATAATGAATATTATAAAATGAGTAATGATTGGCCAATGGGACTTCCTGCTGTGGCTGAAATTTGTAATTTTGCAAAGTAAAATCTTAAAGCAATTGAAATATCAAGAAATTAAAATATATCATAGATATGTGGCCAGTGTATTTATTTGTGGAAAACATGATATAATAAACAATTTATTTAATGAATTAAATCAGATTAAGGATTTAAAGAGAGTTATAATACAAGAAAAATACAATTCCATAAAATTTTTGGATATTAAAGTTATTTAAATAATGAATACAATTTGGACTATTTTATATGTCAATAAAATCTATTGAAACTAGAGGATTTACACCATATGATTCAAATGTACCTATAAGTCATCAATTGTCTGGTTTAAGTCATTCTCATTTCAAAATGAAAAATTACGCAACTATTCTAGTGATAAAATAAAAAATGTAAATTTATTTGTTAATGATTTTTTTAAAATTGATTATAATAAAAATAATATTACCATTACTATTAAAAAATTTAAAAAGAGTAAACTGTATAATAAAACTAAAAATAATATCAAGAAGAAATGGGTTGCAGTACCATTTATATCAGATGAACAAGTTTATGAGAAAAAAATATAATAGTTTGAATCAAATTGCCTTTTTCTCAACAAATAATACAAATAGATTAATTACTAACTCTAAAAGTAAAAAAATAAGTTTTAATCAAAATGATTATATATAAATTAATATGCAAATGTGACTTACAATATATCAATGAATCTAAATATACATTAGAAAAAAGAATAAAAAAACATATGCTTTTATAAAAAAAAGTTCAGAAAGACAAACAATTAGAAAAAGATGAAAATAAGCCTTCATCATCTGTTATATTTGATTATAATAAAACTTATTAATATAAGTTTAAATTTGATTATAAAAACATAAAAAATATACAAATTGAATGTTGCCACAATAAACATAAAATAAAAGAAGCTATATTAATTTCAAGAAATTGCCAAAGGTTAATGAAGTATCAATCATCAAACATTAAAATAACAGAATTGTGGGAGAACTGAGTGGAATTATGGGAGTTATTAAATGATGTCTCATTTTGATGATTCAACATATTGTTTTATAGATGACAAAGATAATTGAAAGTACTTCTAATAAAATAAGTTAAATAATATGAATATTATTGTATTTGATATATATAAATTTAAATATTAAATAAATATATTGTACCAGTCAATGCATATCCTGCAGATTCTTACCATGTGCTCAGAATTGAACATGAAGTTAGTGTCACATATCAGAGTATGCCATCTTAGAAACTCAATAATAAACTCTAAACTTATTGTCTTAAAGTAAATTAATTGAATTTTTAACTGAGAGAGATCAAACCAAAGCTGGTTATGTTTCCAGATCTCTCCCTTATCAAAACTCCATTACCATGCTTATTGATATCAGAATGTTGGCCATCGAATATCTTTAAAAGCCAGGATTTAAACGTTGCCTTTATGAACCACTTTCAGAAGGAGAAAACCCCTCTTAAAAGAATATATAACTACCAACAAAACATATAAAACAAGTAAGTCAAGGAAAGATTAACATGACAACAAACTTTTAATAACCTGCTAATGTCATATCCCATGAGCTTAACTCATTTATCTTTTTATCTCAGGTAACTGGTGGATTATGCTATGATTGGAAAATGTATGCAGTCTTGTTGGAAAGAGAGAGAGAGAAATAAACGAAACACTTGTAATGAAGTAATGTAAAAACAAAAACAAATATTTATTTTCTCCAAATAGCCATCACCATTTCTATACATGAATAGAATACACTTTATTAATTCCAGAATTATAATACAAGAAGAAAAACTAAGAATAATGTTGATTCAATTTACATAGAGAACTCCCCTCCCTATTTTCATATGAATAGCCTTGAATGAAGTGGTCTGAGTTTCTACTCGCACATACACAGAATAAGCATTATTTTTATTTCATATAATATCAAAAGTTATAGATGTATATGTATGTCTATCTACACATCCTTCCCACTGCTAACTAAACATTTTATGTGCATTTGTATACAAATCAAATGCACATGGAGACAAAAACAAAATGCTATACTTTAAATCAATTGGCATTTCTTTGACTAAACACATATATGTGTTACTAGCATTAATAAACATAAAAAGAAAAAACACACATATTTATGCACATCCAAACATTTTAAACTTAATGTGGGAGAATGGTTTAACATAAAACAATCCAATGCTTTGTGGACAACAAACTGACATATAATTAACACGTCAGAAACATAGGTATTACTACGATTCATCTTTGCCAATGCATATAGACAATAATCAAATAAAAAAATAAATGAATAAAAATGTTATACCATCTGGCATTTTCAGATTTCTCCATCCAAACTTCAGGGCTTCTGAGGGTGCTACAAATCTGGACAACAGGGCAGTAAGGACTTCTCTTTATTTCTGCTGTTTGTAGACATTTAGATGTTCATCATCATCATCATCTGGTATTAGTGGCTACATATTGGTAGCTTAGAAGGGGTAGGCTGGTGCAGTGGCATGGGGTTCTGCTCCATATTCATCATACTGACTACTTTAGATTTTTTCATCTTTCTTGAGGTTTCTACTAATATTTTTTCTTCTTTAGTAAAGCATTTCAAACTACTATTTGTTAGTATGCTTTTTGGGGAACTTTCATTTGAAATCAGACTTAGTATGGTTTCCTTGGACAGCCAGCATCTCTTTCTTAAATATGACCTTAATAAAATGAACTCAGCAGCTTATAGCTAGCAAATATCAGTCAGACAGTCTTCCTAGACCCATGCTCAAATACTTCAGTGGCAGGGACCAGCATGGAAGATTAAGAGAATGCAACACAGCAACCACTATATTTCATAGCAGCTCAAAACAATATGAGAAGTGATCTATATCCTATATTATTATATCCTACTTCAGCATGTAGTAAACAGCTTATATAGCACACTTCTTACAATATGAATTTGAGTAAACTCTCCCCCCTGTTACTATTGTCAGCCAACTTTAATTGATTGGAACAATGCATATATCTTTTTACACATGAGTATTTCTTATATCTTGTTTTAATATTTAATTTGGTTATCTTTAATTTTTAACTTTAATTTTCACTCAGACCACCTTAGTTGATTAAGAAGTTTTATATACATCAATTTTCAATTTTAACATAAGAGGGATGTTTTTTATTTTTCCCTTACAAAAGATTAAAACTAAAAAACAAATTTAAAATAAAATCACCAGATTTTCTCTGCTGATATTGGCATCTAATTACGTTATACTTTCTTTTTTTATAAAAATAAAACACAAAGAAGGATGACAATTCCAAATATATTATTAAAATTAACATGTGATCAAACAATAACAATCTGTCTTTGCTTTAACTTATTAAAGAAGAAAATATCTGACAAACATAACAAAAATAGATGTGTTGGCCCATTTACAATTATTTTTAATTATTTCCTTTATATATATGCTTCAAGATATAAACAAAAGGATTGCAGCATTGGTGGACGAGAGGTCAGCGACAGATGCTTTATAAGTAGTTGTCCTGGATTAGCGGGTTCGCTTCCCGGCTGATGCTATGACACATGGGAAAAATATATATATAAAAACAAGAACTGTATATTTGACATTATAAAAATATATAAAATTATAAATCATAGCTTTTTTATCTAATTTATTTTTATGTGTGGATAAATATATGCCCAGCCCATCATCATTAATTTTACAATATATAATTCATACTTGATGTATTATTATAATAGCGATACAATATATATTAAATTAATACAAAAATATAAATCTATATATATGTGATTAGCTGTAGCTTCAGCGACAACCACTATGTGCTTGGCCACTCCAAGAATACCTGTCACTATATATATATATAATGCAAATAAAAATGAAGTGTGTCCAGAATTATAATGTTAGAGTAATTAAAACTAATGATTGTTATACTTTATATTCATTCTATTCAGTGAATTTCTAATCTTTAATTTTTAATGATTTCTAATATATTTATGTGTAATTTTTTTTCAGTTCCATTTTTTTAAATAAATCATTTATTAAATATTTATATTTCATGTTGGTAAATTTTTATCTTTTAAATAAATTTCATTAGAATCACATATTTAAATAGTCAAATTAATGTTAGAAATAAAATATATAGGTTTCTAGTAAAAATAAAACGGTAAAAAGCAGCAATAATATTATCAATAAAAAGCTTTTTTTTTAAATCTGACATCACTTAAATTTTTCTCAGATAATTTTTTACTTGATATCAATTACATTAAAAAAATAAACAAATAATATTCTTTTTTTCAGCATTGATCTATGCAGGAGCCTATATTATCCAAGCTCTGAAATATATATTTTTTCTAAGTAGAGAATTTTGGACTCTTTTGGTGATGTGATGCACTGTGACTTTTCCTTATACAGAGTCAGGAAACTCTCAGCAACTATGCCCACAGAAACCTAATAGCCACTTTACCTTCCCTTACCATTTACTGTTCTGTTTTCTCATAACCTTCTCCATACCATTTCCACAACATAATCTTGTCAACTCCATGGCCTTTACCGAGCATAAAAACCAATAAGCTACATTCTATATAATCACTTTGCTTATATTTATTCTTCCACAACTTTATTATTTGTACTCTTTCTGCTTTCAGGCATTTACATTCATTTAACATATGCCTAATATTTTCTATGCCTTCCTTACAAACTTGCAGATGAAATCACCCATATTTTTCCATTTACGTGTATAATCCCCTGTTCCTAAAGATCCTATTTGAGCCTTAAACAGTAATATACTTTCCTTGCTATTATCATAAATTAACTCACACCCAATATTTTGTTTATATCTATATATTTAGACTCTTTTTATTCTCCAAACTAGTTCTCCTTTGCTGCAACTCCCTATTCTTTATTAATGCATCAATTATGCTATTCCATTTCTTTCCACTATAATATTCAACAGTTCTCCTAACACAATCATCCCACCTTCTGTACAAGTATATTGACATAAATTCTTCATTCAAATATTCTGCATACTGCGTAACCTTTCTCACCCATCATGTTAGCTGCCTTTTATTCATAATCCAATTAAACATTATTTTGGCTATTCTTTTATTATCCATACATTGCAATTTATTGAAATTTTTCCTTTTGCTTTTCATATCTCTCATAAAAACTTGATCATCCCATTTCTCCTTGAATTGCCTCCTTTGTGTCCACACATCTGCATCTAATGCATGTCTTCCTATTTCTCTTTGTACTTTTTGTAAGTAATCTAATACCCCTTTATTAACATATATTGCATCATTACCATATATTAACTCTGCTACTGCCACTCCCTTCCATACAATTCTAGCTATGTCATATTTATTATATGAAAACACTGTTAATTTCTTTATCAATCCCTTTCTTTACTTCATTCATCAATTTTTTCTCCCATTCATCCAAGTAATTTCTTTGATTACTTAAGACAATTCCCAAATAGTTATATCTATTCACCACACTTAACTTTATATTCCCCAATAAAAATTATTTGTCTTCTCTTTCCCCAGTATTAATGATTTCTTTTGATTTTTTTTTACTAAATTTGATCCCCATCTCTTTACCCACTCTTGTGCATGTCCTCAGCATAAATTCAATATCTTCCCTTCTTTCTGTGAACAAAAAAACATCTTCTGTAAATAAAATATCTGATAATGTATATAATCTCTTGCCACCTATTAATGGTATCTCTAACCCTCTTCCTAGTCATTCTATTGCTCTCTCCATTTTTCTCAAATACAACAAAAACAAAATAGGTAACAATGAACATCCTTGCCTTAGTCTCACCCCATTTTTAACTTGAATTGATTCTATATTTCCAAATTGATATGAATAGTAATTATTTTCATATAATTTCTTAATAATATCCACTAAAGCTCCATCCATTCCCAAATTTACTAAACTTACCCATAATTTATTTCTATTTACTCCATCATATGCATTCTCTATATCCTTAAAAGCCATATATAATTATCCACCTGTATATCATCTATTCATACCCATAAGTTTTATAACTACAAATAAACAATTTCCTATATGCCTATCCAATCAAAAACCTCCTTGCATTTCTCCCACTATATTATTTTCTTCCATCCATATTGCTACCCTTCCAGTCACCATATATGAAAAAACTTTATATAAAACTGATGTTAACACTATCAGTCTATAATTGTTTAACATTCTATGATCTTTATCCTTTCCTTTAAATAGAAGCCTTACTCTTGTATTACTCCAACTATCAGGAAATTTTTCTTCTGTGCTATCTTATTAAAATATGATAACAATTTTACTTTTGCCTTTTCCCTAAATTCATTATCATCTCTGCTGCCCATCCATCTAAACCTCTTGCTTTTTAACTTTTCAATTTCTTCCCTGCCTCATTCAATTCACTTTCTGTAAACCTAATATTCCCATAACTGTATGCTTTCATGTTTGTTATCACTCTACCCTTCACATCTAACATCTTTTCTATACCCATTATATAGTTATTTAATATATTCTCTAATTCTTCTCTAGAGCTACTCCCTACTTCCTCATCATCTAGTAATACTATCTCTCTCTCCTTCTATATTCATTCTTTTAATGTATTTCCAAATTTTTTTACTCCCATCTCTTCCACTTTTATTAATATCCTCCATCAATTTACTATTCAATCCCATTCTCTCTCTCTATAATTATGTATTTTAGCCAACTTCTTTTTTCTAAGTACTTTTCCCATTTAACATTAACATAATTTTCACTTTCTTTGTTCTTAATAGCACACTTATATTCTCTGCATGCTTCCCCCTCTTTTACTCTCATGTTTTTATTACTCTTATTCTTCTGAATATTCTCGTATAAAACCCTAGTTGCCACTTTCTCTATTTTACCACACCAGTCCTTATATTCATCCCCAATCAACTCTTCCAAGATTTCTTCAACTTATACATTATACTCTTCTAACTTACTCTTATCATTCACTCTCCACCACATCTTTCACTATCATTTGTACTTCAATTTCTATTTTCCACCATATTACTAACCAATTCTATTATAAAGAAGTTATGATCAATATTACACACTCTCTCTTTATTATCAAATGCTTTAATTTTTTATATTTTATTCATTCCCTCTTTCTCTACTAATATATAATCTATTGTGTGGAATATATTAATTCTAGACCATGTGTACTAATCCTCATAATTATTTGATAAATTTCCAATGTTCAAATTCACTCTCTGACAAAAAAATTTCAAAAGCTGTCCATTCTTATTATCTACATCATCAATTTCTTCAATATGACCATTCATATCCCTTAGAACCATTATTCTCTTCCCCTTTTTTTTGAAACTCTGTGTATCCTTAACTAGGCATTCATATATGCTACTGTTCCACTCCATTATAGTTTGACTATCTCCAGTAACTAAACACAATATAGTCACTATGTTTTCCTAATCTTATCTCAAACCACAAATGTTCTTGACATTTAACAGTATTTAAATATTTTTTGACATAACTCCTATACCACCACCCTTTTTATTTTCTATTTATACCCTGCCATACCAGGTCTTCCAGAATAGGTTCTTCTTTTCTTATATGTGTTACCACTACTTCTAATACCTCAAGCTCTTCATTTTTAATTGCCTTGTTTAACTCCAGTTACTTTTCTTGTCTCCTACTACCTTGCATATTCAAATACCCAATTTTAACAATTTCTTCTTTCCTAACTACTCTTTTGTAAATTCTTTTGGCTCCTTCTTCTCTATTACATTTATGAATAACTTGCTTACCATTAATTTTACAGACCCATTCCTTCTCCACATTTACATTTATATCTAAATCAGCTATCCTTTGTTTATTTCTTATATTGCGTCCATTCTTCTTCTTTCTCATAACACTGAATTTAAACCCCCAGTATCCCAAACTATATTCTTTATAAATCAGATTCCCTAAAACGTCACTTCCTTGTTTTGTTATTCTAACTACAATCCATCTTTACTATATATCTCCCTCTTTCCAATAAAAAAAATCACACATAACATAATATTTTTTTCACACAATTTTTTCAATCTATCATTTATAGAACATGCCCTATCTAATATATATATCTTTTGTCACATATTGTTAATAAGCCAATTTCTATTCTTCCTGTAATCTTACTCAAATTCCTAATCAATTCTATGTACTCATCCTTTATCCTCTCTGGTAGCTCTAACAAATTATTCCTTGATTTCTGATTGCTCTTGACATCTAAGAACATTAATTGGAATTAAAAATGTAGTTTCTTATTAAAAATACCTGAAAATTAAATTTACATTGAAGGTTTTACTATCAAACAATCAAAATGATATAGTGCCACTGAAATCATAACAAACTATTATGTGAATGTAATGCAAGAATTACTATAGGCTATGTTTTTATTGTTTTTACATATCTGTTAATTATTTTTTTATTGATGTGATGAATCAAAAACTCAATGGAATATTGTTTATACTAAAAGACAATACTTAAATTAATTTTATAATAAACACTCAACAATAAATATAATAGCCATTTTATTAGAATAACAATCTTAATAGAATGATAGCATTTTTTCACATATTCACACATATCATCATCATCATCATAAACCATTATCAATCCATTGCAGGATGAAGGTCTCTCCAAGTTTCATCCATCTTTTCCTATCTCTAGCTTCTCTTCTCCACATCACCCCTGCACACTTTATTATTTCATCCATCTATCTCACATGTCATCTCTTTCTGGGTCATTTACAATCTCTTGGAATCCAGTTTAAAATTTCAATTGTCCATCTATTATCATACATATATAAGATCTTTATATATAACTAGATATCTAAGATCTAATTAGTTGCAAATATTTCTGAGTTGCATTAAACAATTGTATATATATATATATATAATTAAATATTTCCATGGAATATTATTAAAAGAAAAAATATAAATGTGGAGATAATATCCAAGTAAATAGAAACAATCTTTAATGTTTGATATTGTGAAGAAGTTATCAAACACTAATTGATAATCCCTGAGACTAAATCAGTTTTCTTATTAACCTATAATAGTTCTTTTGTTGGAGTTTTTTGCTGATATATTTTGAAGGTTTATCCATGTATAATTTTGATTATAATTATTTTGATATTTCAGATTGATCACATAAGCCATCATCAGTTTATAAATAAGATATTATAAAAGTTGTATATCTATAATCAAAATCATATTTGAGATAAACCTGCAAACATATCATTTATATATGTAACCTGTAAAAATCTTTGAATAAACACACACATATATATATAAGGGACTTGAACTAAGATTTTCAATCTCCCACAGCTATCCAATCCATCTTATACAAATAATTCACATAGATGTGAATAACATAAATAATCTTCAATATATATATTTCATGCTGAGCCAGCACCCATCACTTTGTCCAGATCACCATCTCCAACACATATACATTCACTGCTCAGTTTATATTAAGATAGCAAGTCTTCAAACTGTAATGGGCAGATTTCAATCTTCTTCACTGCCCAAACTTTCAGCCATATCATTTAAAATCCAAGGATAAATTGCTCAAAGCCCTTGATGATGCCAATATTATTGTCTTATCCATGTTGACCTTAAGTCAATATGATCTTTCAAACATTGGATCTTAATATGTCCATTAAATTATCCAGAGGAGGGATGGGCAGAATATAGGCTGAATATGTAATATTTAAATACACGTATATTGTCTATACTAAACTTCATGCAATTATAAGGGAATTTAACTCAGATTTTCAAACTCCCACAGCTATCTAATCCATCTTATACAACTGATACTCAGGACCACATCTGAAAAAGATAAATGATCTCCAATATATGTATTTCATGCTAAATTAGTAGTCATCAGTTGGTTGAGATCACCATCTTCAACACATATATACAATCACTGCTTAGTTTATATTAAGATAGCAAATCTTCAAACTTTAATAAACAGGCTTCAATTTTTTTCACTCTCCAAATTTTCAGTCATCCATATTATTGAAAATCTGAGGATGAAATGCTCAAAGTTCTTGATGATGCCAATATTATTATCATACCCATGTTGACAATAATAATAATATTGGTATCATCAAGGGCTTTGAGCATTTTATCTTTGGATTTTCCAATGATATGAATGACTGAAATGTTGGAGAGTGAAAAATATTGAAGCCTGTCCATTAAAGTTTAATGATTTTCTATCTTAATATAACTAAGTAGTCATTGTATATATGTGTAGGAGATGGTGAGCTAGTCCAAGTGATGAGTTCTGGTTCAGCATGAAATATTTTTCATATATATGTAGCAATACGTATCAGTTGTATAAGATGTATTGAATAGCTGTGGAGGTTTGAAAATCCGAGTCCCAGCCCCTTATAATTATATGAAGTTAATATAGATAATATGCATGTATTTAAATTTTACATATTTAGCATATATTCTGCTCATCCCTCCTTTAATAATTAAATCGATATGTTAAGGTCCAATGAGCGAGGGGTCATATTGGCTTAAGGTCAACATGGACTACGACAATGATATTTGGCATTATCAAGGGCTTTAAGCATTTCATCATTGCATTTTTAATGATATGAATGGCTGAAAGGTTGGAGACTGGAGAAGTTTTAAGCCAGTCCATTAAAGTTTAAAGATTTACTATCTTAATATAAACTGAGCAGTGAATGTATATATGTGTTGAAGATGATGATCTGGACCAAGTAATGAGTGCTAGTTTAGCATAAAATATGTATATTGGGTATCATCATCTTTTTCACATGTATGTCTTCAGGTGAATCAATTGTATAAGATGGATTGAATAGATATGGGAGTTTGAAACACTGAGTATAGACAATATACATGTATTCAAATGTTATATATATATGAAGACACATAGACACACAATTTACTGGTAAAGTTTATATAAAATTGAAGTGACTAAATTTCTATTTGATTAAAAAATAATGAAATTATTTTTTATTAAAAATGACATAGTTAATAATTGTTTGGTAACATTTTTTAATTTTCTAATAACCTAAATGATATCTGATATATATATTTGCTGATTTTAATGATAATAAATATTAATTGATCATAAAATTGTCTTATATTTAATCATCAAAAATGACAGAGTGATGTGCAAAACAAAAATTCTAAGATCTTGAGAGCTTCATGTTACCAATGTAACAAATTAGATCTAATATAAAATAAGTAATTGGAAGGTTATTGCTTTGAAAGATCATGTGATATTTTAATATAGCATAGCAGATTGACTTTTGAATTAAAAAGGTTAAACTTTTAATATCATGCTACCCATATGCTAATATATATATATATATATTGCTGGTTGAAGCAAACTAGGCAATACTGTGTGTTATATTTTATAGCTACCTTTTATCTCTATCTCCATTTGAAAATATAAACTTACATAAGTTTCATAAAGATTTGTAAAATTTGTTTTATTAATGAATGTCATGTCATTCTTAAAAATTGATAGTTATATGCTTTAATAAAACTTGCTGTTTTGATTTTATGAAATATTTAAAAAAATTTAAAAAGCCATCTTTTAAAGCAAGGAATGAAATAACAATTAAAATATCCTGGCTATGGTCATACTTTTAAAGTAGTAACTGATATTTTCCAATGTCTTTCATTAATATATTTACTCATTAATCTTTTCACAAAGAATTTTTGAAAAATTATAGGTAACTGATATGGTAACTATTTTTTGTGACTTTCACTTAATAAAAAATATTCTCCATTAAATCTTTACATGTTTGACAATATATAATAAAAACATAATTTCAAAAATGAAAATAACCTTAAAAAATATATCAGTTTTGCAAATCAACAAAATGACTAATAGGCAAAAGTATTCAAAATAACAGTCTTCTTGTTAGCCATTAGGTTAAAAAATATTTTAATGAAAACAAATTTCTTCACAAAATTTATTTGAATGAAATAAATTTCACTAAACATATATTCAAATAGTGAAAATATTTTAAAATATATTAAAATTCAACTTATAAATATAAAAACAATAACAAATAATAATAATAATAACCATAATGATGATGATGATGTTGTTGTTCTTGAAAGTAGAGTGTTACCTTAAAGTTCAATTATCAAGAATCTAAGGACCCAGGTTCGAATCCCATGCTAGTACTGTCACTGGTCAGGCCAGCAACACCTGAAGAAGAGGGGAGAAAAATACCTCTCGAAACATTGTGTATATACTAACCTGTTTGCTGTGATATTACTAACATTTGTTTGCTGTGATATTACTAACAGTTGGTGCATATACTAACCTGTTTGCTATGATATTACTAACAGTTAAATGCATTTGGAATATTTAACTAAAAATTAAACTTTTCTAAAGACATTTAACACACATATTAGATGATGGAAATAGTCCAATATAAAAATACAGCTAGAACACCATCATCACAAACCTTCAGAAAAACACTATATATTTTCTGTTTCATGTTAATACATTTTCAGTTGTTTATTTTGATGCTAATAACAAATATATTTACTTAAAAGCTAATTGTAAATATCATGTACTTATTAAAAAACAATTATTTAATTTTAAAAAAGTAAAAATAAACAAGTAAACAAATAATAGTTTTTTTATGATTTAAGAAAAGATAAAGGTGACTCATGTATTGAAAAGTATTTCATAAAAAGAGAGGAAGCATTAACCATGAATTTCCTTTTTTTTTTAAATAAATGCAGATATCTAGTCACTTTATTTAAAATGAAAATTAATTACAATACACTTTAGTTTAAATTTTTATCCTAAAATAGATATAAGGAAGTCAAACAAATGCAACAGAGAGCTAATTGCAACACTAATGTGGCTTTCATTATAATTAATCATAAAATTAATAAAAGAGGCAAAACTCTCCATACAGTAGTGCTGCTCAGTACAAGCCAGAGAGAGTAATCAATGCATGCCAGTCTGGGGATATTGGATGAGTAGTCACTAGATAGGGATTTTATGCACCAGCCTTTTGGCATCCATTGATTACTCTCTCTGGCTTGCATTGAGTGGCACTACTGTATGGAAAGTTTTGCCTGTTTTAATAAGTTATGAGCAAGCATATGAAGCAGTGATCATATGGTGTTTGGTGGTTAAAATTAATAAACATTATTGCTTATTTATATTGTGAGATTTGTTTATTTTTAAAAAGTCTAATTAATAGAGTGACATTTTGACTACATGTAAATTGCAAATGTAGCCTCTGGACTTTATATTGTAAATGTAATTTGTGGGTTGATTTATTAAATAATCTAAATCATGCAAAATTTAATCACATACAAAATATTCTAATTAGGTTTAAATAAACTAAATGTAAACTATGTTCAAATTTTCTATATGTTAAATAACTATCTTATTATGGTTGAAGATAGCATCAAATTATAATTGTGGATTGTATACTTGACCAGCCTAAAGTAAATTATCTGAGAATTTTTTTTTTTTTTTAAAATAGCTATATAACTATTTAATGATTGCTTTTCAAATCTACATTGCCCTTATAAGATACCACTATGGAAAAATAAATATGGACTCAGAACCCATAAGAGTAAGACTTATCTTGCATCAAGGGTGAAGACTTAATTAGATTAAATTCCTATTTCTTATTTTTTTCATTCCATTTGATACTCATCTGTCCAATTTATATTATAGCATAGACGATTGCTATCTACATAACAATAACTAGATAATTAATTATCTTAAGATATAAATCCCCAAGATAATAAGTATGTCGGGTAAGCACAACAATTAGTATATCATAAGTTTATTTACACTAAAATACACATAATCTATTTACACTAAAATGCACCTACTCTATTTACATTAAAATACACTTACCTATTTTATCAAACTAATGAAGTAATTTAAATAATAAATAGACATTTCACATATGTCAAATAACAATAAAAATATATTATGCACACAATAATTCTGATAACAAAGATAGCAAAACAGCAAAAACATGCAATTCCAGGTCACATTTATATTAATCCCTCAGCAAACACTGTGAGATAACTTTTCACTGAATCTTTTATTTTCTATGCAATATAAATATGAAGATAAAACTGACTTAAAGAGCCACTGAAGAGAAAAGACTTTTCTACCTACTTTAAAAAAACACTGAAGAGAAGATACTATCAAGCTAGACAATTTTTGATGTCTGATATTGATGAGTTTTTTTCTTCCCCTCTGTTCTTCCAAAGAGTAAACTTGTGGTTTTAAGACCTGTAGAGGTCCCTATTATCGCATTTTTATATGCATGTGCTTGAGGCTACAGCCTTAATGAATATTATTTATCTTTTAATAAAAATCAGCTAAATTAATATTTTCTGATCAATAATTAGTTGTTTTTTAGATTGTTTATTGATGTCTACTTAAAAGAAAATTCTAAGCCTATTGAAAGCTTTCAGTTGCTAAACATAATTTTTAAGATCTACATTTAAATGTCAAGTCTGTAAGTAGAAAGTGAATGAACGTCACATGATCACCATTCCTTATGCTTGCATATAACTGTTATTAAATCTGTCAAAACTCTCTATACATATTGCCACTCCCTGCAAGCCAGAGTAATCAATGGATTCCTGAAGCTCTCAGATCCAAAGCTCTTCCCTGATGAAGCCACAAACCATAAACTAATCTGGAGATATTGGATGAGTAGGCACTAGATGGGAATTTTATGCACAAGATCTAAAAGCACTGCACCTAGATCTTAGAGATCATAAGATCTAGATGCAGTAATCTCAGATCCAAAGCTCCTCACTGACGAAGGCCACAAGCCAGAAAATAGTCCAGGGATATTGGATGAGTAAGCACTAGATGGAGATTTTATGCACAAGTCTTCTGGAATCTGTTGATTACTCTGGCTTGCAGGGAGTGGCAATATGTATAGAGAGTTTTGCCTGTTTTAATAGACAGTAAATGCATAACCGTTGCAATATGAAGATAGTCCAAAATTTTGCATAATGTAACTTATCTATGCTACTCACATTTTACTATTAATATATTGTTGATATACTAGAGATATATCTTCAGATGTATATATAGCATATTTTTTAAAAAAATTAGTCCATTTACTTTTTATGCAATCAAAAAAATATCTATGACTGTCATTATTGATTCTTTTTGATTGTTTTAATTTTTACAATCAATGCACTGATATTTATTTCATCAATTTATACTTTTCCAGTGTTTATTCTATAGCAAATATTTAGATATCTATTTTAACAATCAATAATCATGTGGATGTTGTGTTATCTGACGATTAACTGTATAACAAAAACTAGGTCTTATTATTTAATCTAAAAAACAATTAAAATGCTATTTGATTTAGAGATGAAGTCTTTTCTTGGTGTACTACATAGTCTTTTACTAAACATTAAGCATTAGATATTCATATATTAAACACAAAGCATCAGGTAATTGTAAATTTGTATCTGTAATTTTGGAAATAAAACTTAGTATAGTAATTTCAATACATAAAAAGAATGTTTGATTATTTTGTGTCAAAGCACATTACTTACATTATATATAACATTGTTTGACATTCACATTTGCAATTTTTTTTTCAATTTATTCTAAAAAAATGTATTTACACATTTACTATTAGCATTTTAATAATATTAAATTAAAGGATTTGATTATTTTATAGAAATGTCTACTCTTTAAATGCTAGTATAACTATATTAAGCATAGGCAAGCATAGATAAACTAGTAGTGACAATACATAAATTATATTCTAATGCCCATTTTCTCAAGCCTGCCTTCATGCAAAAGCATTAACAATTTATATAAATACAATTGCATTGTAGAGCATATTTACAATATGTGTTAGCAATTCCAGTGATCTGGCCATAGTAAAAGTGTTTTCAAGAGACTTAGGAATTTATTTCTGGTAATCTGGTCCACAAGGTAGTTCAACTAGCCATCCACAATCAGTATCAATAAATAAATATCTATTTATTTTTAATTAAAGACAAAATCAAGAATGTAAACAACTCAAAATCTTGCTGTCTAGCAACTGACAACTCTTGTGAATAATGATTTCTCTTTTACTGTTTTCTTATGAGTGGCTGTGAGAAAGCATTTGCACTATAATAGTCTATGAATTACAACAGCTATTTCACTGTTTGTACACATTTTCATGCATGTTTAGCCCAATGTTTTTAATTAAGTATTAAACTTGATATTAAACCTGCCATTGTCTTCCACATAAAGATCATTAAGCAAAAGAGTATTGCCAACTAAATAATATAAATCGATGATTCTCATGGTTAGTGCATTTTAAACAATTTAGTTCAGTATCTCAATACTTTTAACTAAATCTTATTTTTTAATGATAATTTTACATCTTATTTTATATTAACTAGTTTTATGTTTCTACAAGAGTATATATTATATTTGTTCAATAAGAATAATATGATTAGTCAATATTTATATACTAACTTATTTTTTTATTATCAAAATAAAATCAATTATAATCATTACATAATTTCCATAATTTTATTAGTAAGTCAGAAAAAAAAAGAATTTGTTTATAATATAACTAGACAATAAAACAAACAATTTTTGTTAATCAAAATAATATTAAATTCTTTTAAATTATATTTCTTTAAATAGATATATAAACCCATACAAGGGTATAGCAGTACAAAATAAATAAAATTACATCAAAGGCACACCTTAGACCTTCAAGTGATTTATATTTTTACATTTTATTAAAAAGACAATACATCAAACTATTCACTAGATATTTAAAACGGAGGTAATGAAATAGGAACTCATAGATTTTTAAAAAAACATGCGAGTCCTTTGATCAATTTACCTTATTTGAAATACAAACTAAACACAAAGTTGATAAAACCAATAAAAGTGATTAACATTTCAAAAGCCTATCTAATTTATTGATAGATTTTTCAAAATAGACGAAAACTTTCAAATTCTTAAAAAATAAAGAAATGTTAGTTTAAAATGTCTTTCCAGTACTTATAAAAATAAATAAGTTGAATAAAACATCGAATTTGTTTAAAGTTTTTAAAAGGAAAAAAAAATTAGATCAATAGAATTTCAACTCTTTAACAATTACTTTATTTTATGGGAGGAGGGGGATATAAAATGTTTTTAAAATTATTTAGCAAAATTTGTGACTACTTTCTTAACATAATATTTTTTTTTTTTTTAGTATCTCCATATTTTTTATATCATAGCAAAAATATCTAAAATTTAAAATTCTTCTGGTAAAATAAGTTTAATGGGATTCAATTTGGGTGAAACATGCAGTCTCTTTTAAATTCTAAGCTTTTTTGTTTTCTTTTAGTTGCCAATACTATAAACATTCTAGCCAATTAACTAATTATCGCTCAATAAAAGAGTAAATAGCTACTTTCAAATAGAGTGAAAACAAAACGGGTAATACTGTAAAGACATCCCATAGTATTTGATTATTTGCAAATTTTATTTTCTCCTGTTATTCTACAGAAACTGCTATTTGCAGAATGTTATTTAATAGCTACTTACCTTACATTATGAGTATTTAAGATATATTGTGTTTTTGTTTTTTTTATTGGTCATGTTATAACATTAAATAAGTAATACATTGCCAAGTTAAAAAAAAACACATTGCATACAACTTATGTTCTGTACCTATATAATATATGTGTGTATTAAGTTCTCTTCACAAACAATTTGTGTAACTAAGAAATATAATATATGACCAAATGATAACACTTAATTGTCACTGACGGTAAGTTACTTGTATGGGCAACCAGTCTTAACAAAAATTTATTTTAATTTTAATTTCCTCAATAATCTTTTAAAATGCAACGCAAAGCTAATAAATAAAACATTTATAAAAATAATTTTAATAGTATACTTATAATTTTAAACAATGACTTACTATAAAATAAACAATAAATAAAATTTTTGTTTTATATTAATGTGAATGTCTACATAAAGTTTGGTATTTAACTGCTTTCGATATTGAAAACATATAATATGTACATAAACTATTATTATATTCTCTATATAGCAAATATATATAACTTGTGGACCAAATCTGTCAGTAAACATAAAATGTAGAAAGAGCTTACCTATACTTTAGCTTTAATTGGGTGTAAGCATATCATTTACTGATATACTAACACACAGAGCATGATTTATATATACTAATGTAATTTCAATATAACTATAAGCTATGTTGAAATCACTGTAACTAATTAGATAGAAGGCTGATTCTCATATTTAACATCTCTACATATTAAATTAATCTTCAGTTAAAAGATGTAAACATATCTTTTTAATAGCCTGAATTAAATGGAATAATGCGGAAGTATTGAAAACTCCTAGTGAGCTATATGTTAACTATCTGTCAATAAATGTAAAATTAGTTAATAGTGCTATCAGAATAGCTTTTAGTTGTCTTGAAATTCTGTTAGTATATAGAAATCGAGCTCTGCATGTAAGACCTCAACTATAGGAAGGTTCATTCTACATTTTACTGTTACTGATAATTAGTTATTTCATTTAATTCAGGTTATTAAAAAATATATATTTACATCTATTAAGTGAAGATTAATTTAATATTATGAGATGTTAAATATGAGAATTAAACTTTCCCTCTAATTAGTTATAGTGATTTCAAAATAGTTTATAGTTGTACTGAAATTACATTGGTATATATAAATCATGTTCTATCTGTAGTTATGCCAGTAAATAGTTTGCTTATATACTATCACATTTTCTGACAACTAGATTACATATGGCTCACTGATTTTTTTTTTAGTATTTTTGCATTATTTTATATATGTAATTATTAATTGCCAAAGAATAAATTCTGAAACACTTCAGCTGGGGTATCTCTCAATATCATCACTGTAAATGTAAAAAGTAAAAGAATTCTATGCATATATGGTAAAAATAAACCATATCTTATAATAGCTAATAAAAATTATATATATATAATAATTGGTATATAATGTATATGATAGTAAAATTTTAAATTGCACACTACAGCAATATAAGATTCATAGTTAGTTTCAATGGAAGCAAATGCTGGATCATTATTCTATTAATTTGGTAGCACACCTTTCTTTCTTGAACAACTAAATGCCATATCTAATTAATATTTCCATTATATTCTACCCACAGTTTGATTTTTCTATAGACAATAATTATTATTGCTGCTTTTAGAGTGTTTTCAAAAAAATCTTTATAACATACATGGAGTTATCTCCTATGAAACCATGCTCTTATTCAGCAGTAAAACACACTTATAGAAATTATTGTATTATTCATTTATTTTACATATGCAATACAACAAAGATGTGATTTTATAATATTAGACTCTACAATATCTCACCACTAAACTATACATCTATTGATTGCTATTAAGATTTTACCACAATATTTACATAAATTTGTTGAACACCTTTAATTTATATATTTAACTCAAATCTCATTTTATACAATAAATTAGGTAAAATAACAACTCTATATATTTATTGTATATCATTTTAAGGGATTTGAACCCAGAATTTCAAGCTATCTTTAGCTATCCACTCTATCTCAAACCATCAATACACATGTCTACATTCATGTGAAAAATATAAATTATATTATATCCAATAGATATATTTTTCACTAAACCAGGACCCTTCAGTTAATACAGATCATCATCTCTCTCTCTCTCATATATATATATATATAATCAATGCTTGGTTTATATTAAGATAGAAAATCTTCAAACTTTAATGGAGATGCTTCAATTTACTCCACTGTACAACTCTTCATCTATACATGCTACTGAAAATTTGATGGAACACTCAAATCCCATGCTAATGCCAATATTATTGTCATGCCCATGTTGGCCTTAAATCAATCTGACCTTTCATGTTAATGACTTTATCCACTTAAATACCCAGAAGAGGGATGGGCAGGATAAGCATAGAATTTGGGCACCCTGTCATCAGATTTTTAATGGTATGGATGGCTGATGATTTGGAGGGTTGAGTAGATTAAAGCCTGTCCATTAAAGTTTGGATATTTGCTATATTAATATAAATAGAGCATTGATTATATATGTGTGTGGGAGATGATGACTTGGAACAACCGATAAGTTCTTGTTAAATGAGAAATATGTATATTGGAGATCATTTGTCTTTTTCACATGTGTGTCACCATGTGTATTTGTGGTTTAAGATATAGTGGATAGAAGAAGAAAGCTTGAAAGTCTGTGCTCAAATCCCCTATAATTACAATTAACTCCAGGTATACAAAGTGTCCCTGTACTTCAATATTATTGTTTATCAGTGTGATGAAATACCTAATTACTTAATTTTCTACAAGTAGAAGTAATACATTGAAATCTTAACTGCATCTCAATATCTAATATGATTTTACTGAATCAATTTTAGTAATAATTGAAAGGTTGATAGTCTTTCACATGTGCCTACAGTTGTTTCTCAGACAGCCAATCAGATTTTTAAACAGCTCTCTTAAGAATGATCAGGCCTTGACACATGACAGAGATTTTGATAAGAAAAGGATGATACACCTTCTCTCTTTTGTTAAAAAGCGAAATAATGTTTGGCAGAATTCATATGAAATACAGACATTGAACTGCAGAAGTTAAACAGTTAAAAAAAAAGCTTAAGATGATTGGTGAATTAAAATTGCAAAGGCAATAGCTTCATTTATTAATTAATGCCATTTTGTATCTTTTTTGATATATTAAAAATAATGCATGAATTTAAATAATATCCAAATCTTAAAAAATGATAACTAATTCAAAATAAACAAAAATGATTTTTGAAAAATTCGTAACTATTAAAATATGTTTACACCTTTTTAACATCATGTGACATTATCATTGCTGCTACATTTTGATAAACATTTTTAAAAGTTGATTATGTCCTGTATCTATGTCTTCTTCTTTCTAAGCATTAATCATTGACTAAATGCTTATATATTCAAATGCAATTTTACTATCTATAAACCCAACATACAAATGTATTGTTTTTTTCTATAGCCCTTGTAATATATGGATGCAATTTCTTGTGCTGTAAGCTTTTTCAAATTTTCATGCATATTAATAGAGCAGTAAAACTCATAAGCTAAACATTCTGGATTGAAACTAAACCATCCACACTTTTCCTTAGATTTTACATACTTTTCAATTAACTGTCTTTATATTTATATCCGACATATTATTAAATTCAACTTGTTTTTCTTTTTTGGTTAGTTTTACATCAAAGTTTTGAGATAAACATTATTTGGTGAAGACTACTGTGTCTGAACTTTATAATTTCTTTCTTACCTTTATTCAAATCATGTAGAACATATTTCTTTTTTAGATATAGCTTTTGTTAAATTTTGACTTTAAATGCATTATTAAAACATTTATAATGGATTCATCATTTTCAAATAACTTTTTCTGATCTCCATGAATTTCATTTCATGTCTCAGCATATCAAATGTTATTGTTATAATAAAAACTGCTTTGCTTCTTATTCTTTAATACTGTTCTATGTTTAGTAAAGTTTCAATGTTTTTGAACATTAAATTAGTAAATAATTATTTGTTTTCATTTGGTAACTATAGCAGAGCATGTTTTTGGCTGAGGAAACCACAAGTGCTATGATTCTGGTCATGCACATCTTCCATAGTGTAAGCTTGTGGTTAAAACACCTGTAGAGGTCCCTACTATCGCACTTTACACGCATATTATCGAGGTTATAGCCTCAGTAAATATTACTTACGTAATCAATGTGCGTTTAATAAATTTATAATTCTAACTAAATTGAATAAATTTTTACTTATCCAATATTCAAAATGTTGAAACTTTACTAATTATAATAGAATAAGGAAAATGGAAATAGTTTTGAATATTCATATTTTATATCTATTTTTTTCATATGTCAAAGCATTGGCCAAGAAGTGAACCTGGGACAACTGCTTGTAAAGCAGCTGTGCTGACCACTCAGCCACCAATGCTTGACTATTTTATATCTATTTTTGTAAATTTATTTCTCATAGTTCACACTTTTGTATTTGTTTTTATTATTAATAGTACCATCTTTTCATCTCATTCCTTTAATATATCTTTTTTCTCGTATCAAATTGATGTTGTATACTTTTGAGATTATTTTTTCAATGCATTTCTGTCAATTTGTACATTTATTGTCTTACATTTCTATTAAAATATTTCCATACCATTTTACAGTATTAAATTTTTATTTTCTTCAAATGGTTCATTAAAAATATGTGTATATTTCTTTCTTTATATAATGTCTTGCCTCAATTGAACATTTATTAATAATTTGTTTTGTTCTTTACCTATATGAACAACAGTTTTTAAAATAGTATCAATTATTTTTTGTTGAACCCATTCATATCCAGCCATCTTTGAAGTCTGTTAATATCTTAAAAGTATTTGAAAGTTTTAACTTAAATTCACTAGAATATTTTAGGTTATTATTAAAACTATCTTTTTAATAGCTTTAATTACTTTATATTTGTGTTAATATATATCTTATACTCATGAGTCGATCATTTCTTCATTGAATTTATTAAAGACATTATCATACTCAGATATATATATTTTTGTTGGTGAACTATATTCCAATTTTTTATAGATTTTTTAAAATACTTTTTTGTTTATTTGGGATTTAGGTTTTTCTGAAAAAAGAAATTTATAACATATAGTTTTTTCTATATGCAAACATTAGTGTTGTTAAAATGATGTTGGAAATTACCCATCCACATTAAGTCTCCAGGAAGCACTTTTTTCTCAACTTATAAAAATATAGTTTTTCCCTTCTATGCTCTATGGCAAAGATAACAAACTTAACTAATCCTTCCATATTTTTTTCCAAAGCATCAACCATAATGCATCTTGTTTTACTTGTTTTTTGTAGCAAAATGTATAATAATTAATAAAAGTATAAAATACACATTAAGCCAATGTATAAAATTGCATTTTAACAATATTATTTTTAATATATATAAATTAGTAAATAATGGAAATTGATTAAACATTTAATTAAAAAACCTAAATATATATAGTGAACAAAAATTTAATACTGTTAAAAGCTTACTTTTGTATCTTATCTTCATCAAGCATTTAAATTTTTAACTAGTTTCTGAGTTAATAATTAATTAAAGTAAATAAAAGCAAATTATCATTTTATACGTAAATATATAAAGTTAAATATTATTATCTCTTTGTGTTATTTAAAATAATAATTTAAAATTATGAACAATAAAAAATAATCAAAAAATTCACCAACGGCAGTGAATCAAATCTTTCTGTTCTTGATTATCTATAATTTATGTAGATAATTATTATTTCACAAAAAAATTAAAAGAAAAAACTTTAATCATAAGTAAAAGAAATCAGACATTAATTATGCTTGATTTCTTTATATATTTTAAAATTTCCATTTAATAATTTACATAATCAAATTAAAAGTTGAGTGCACGGTTTTATTATTGCAATTTAATCATTTGACCAAAAAAAAAACCTACACAGACACTGAAATGGAGTTATTTAAAACAATTAATTTAAATATATATAATATGTCCTCAAGTAAAAAAAAAATTAAATATAGTCTGTTAATATTTTTAATATTTCAACTAAATTTCAGAATGCATTTTTATAAAATAGGCCTGATAAACACTCTCTTCACTCTAAAAACCAAAATTTAATCATGGAGCAAGATCAATGAACATTAGATCGCAGTGCAACATTTTTAACATACAATTAAGAGAAATATGTTGAAGACGGATAATATTAAACAAGATGAAATGGAAAATAACAAATGCAAATTAAAAATATTATGAAGACTACAGTTAAGGATGAAAATAGAATTTCTAAATTAATTTCTTTATTAAATTAAGTGGAAATAATGCCAGATGAAAGAATTCAGTTAAAGCATTAAAATAACCAATGGAATTATATAATGAATACATATCTATGTTTCTGTATCAAAACTGTGATGAACATGCCAATAAAATATTAGACATACCGTATGTTAAAAAAATGAAATGTGCAAAAATCAATAAGAAAAATTAAAAAAGAAAATGTTACAAAAATAAAAATATATGGTAAAAATACTAACATTATATTAAAATATAAATGGTATTAAAGTTGGAGAAATTTGTGATAAAATCAGGAAAAATTTGTTGATACTTAAGGTCCAAATAATCTAAAAACAAAGGAACAAAATAAAACATAGAGAGGAGATTTAAATTTGACATTTGACCTATGTGAGTCTAGGATAAATAATGTTGAGAATTTAATATTGAATACAGCAGTTTTATAAAGAGTAAAGTGAAAAAATATTAGTAGTAGTATGTCTTTTTGTGTGTATGTGTTATGAGAGGTAGTAAAATAATTGACTAATTATAAATAAAAGAAATATTTTAAGAACATAGATTTTTTTTCATCTCTATGCCACTTATTGTAAGCTTTAAAAATAACAAATGCTAGTTGATAGTGCTTAATAAATTTCTTTTCTATGCTGTTTTATCCAATATTTCTAGACTAGTTTAAAGTTTATAGCTTTCATCAGTGAAGAGCTTTGGATTTTGAAACAATACACCTTATTCAAAATCTGGTGACAAAATATATTATTAAAATATGTAATAATGAGTAAGAAAATCACCACATAATGCATTGAAAAAACAACATTTAGAGTTTAACAAATATTGAAACTGAAACTAATTAAACAATTGACAAATAAAAGATTAAAACATTTTAAATTATAGTAGCAGTTGTATGTTAAACTATATCCATCATCTAATAATAAGACTGTGTTTAGAAAAATTCAAACTTTATTTAAACATTTCAAATACATTCAACTGTTAGCAATAACATACAGGTTAGTAAGAAAAATAATGTTTTGAGTAGTATTATTCTATCTTCTTAGGTGTTGCTGGCCAGACAAATGCTAATTCTAGCACGGGAATCAATCTTGGCATTTAAGGTTGTGAATAATGAATTTAAGGTGATACATTAAACAACTAAGCTATTTTGGAAATACAACAATAAGTATAAATTTCATATACTTATCTATGATGATCCTTCTGAATTCTTCACTTCTTTCTAAGAGAAATCCTTAATTTGTAGATTTCAGACATCTTATATTATCATAAAAGATTGACTTATAATTATCCATCATCTATCATTAAGAAAATTCTTAAATATACAGCAAAAAAAAGATCTTTTAGGTACTGTATTGTTGTATTTATAGCACACAAACTAAATAAAATCTTAACCAATGTAACATCAACAGTTTTTCCAAGCCACATCACACTATGAAAAAGGCCTAACATTTACAAAACATGAAGTTGAAACCATTATGATGCCATGTGAATAAGGAAGGATATTATTAGTGAAACACCCTATTGAAAAGCAATTAAAAGTGCACAATGGATGATTAGAAAAGTGAAAAAAGACTTATCAAAAGTAACCATTGATAAATGTACCACTAACCCTATGTTCCATTGGGAAAACACTAAAATATTAGATAGAGAAGAAAAGTGCAAGGAAGAAAATTGAAAGAAGCCTCATAAGTTAACCTAATATGATAATGCATAATGTCTGGATGCCATTAATTAATGTTGCTCTTAGGAAAAAAAGAAAAAATAAGTGGATGCTCTTAGATAGTTATATAAATTTTCTACTGATTGTCGATTTTCACAGAATAGTCTAGTTGGTTAGAGTAGCATGTTAAATTCAATATTTCAAAAATCTGGCAGTACAGATTATCATGCTAGTACTGTCATTAGCCGGACTAGCAATACCTGAAACAAAAGAAAACAATATTACCATTCAAAACACACTTTTTTATACTAATCTATGTAATATTACTAACAGTTGAATGTATTTGAAAAGTTTCAAAGTTTAAATTTTGCAAAAAATATTCAACATTAAATGATGGAAATAGTTCAGCATTTAATTATTATTAAAATGCCGCCATCACAAACCTCCAGATAAATTTCAAATTTAATTATAAGTATGTATAAGTGCTTAAGTAAATAAGTTACTACATGTGAAATATTTATTTTATGATGTTGACATTACCTGAAAAAAAATAGAAAGGTTGTGTTAGAGATGTCATCATAGCCTGAAGTAAAAGGGGGGAAAAAATTGCAAGTGTTTTGTTCACTCAGTTTGAAAGCAAGGAAAAAATAAAAAGTTTTGCAATCATGACTTGAAAATGAAAATCGGTTTTTAAAAAATAAAGCATATTTTGTCAAACAATTGAAAAAAGTTTGATTTTGTAATAGATTTATTAAAGTATGTCCATATTTCCACCCACAATTCCATCTGTATATCTATCCATCTTCCTGCCCTTCTTTATACTTTTTTAACTATACGTTCATCCACCAATCTATTCATTAACAACCTATCCATCTATCCACATTTCTTATACATCTATTTATTTATCTATCTATATATCCATTCATCCATTCTATCTGTGCAATTTCTCTATCAATGTATTTACCTATCTGTGCATTTAACTGTATGATTAACCCATACCTCTATCCACCAACTATATGTATATTTTTATTCATCTACTAATCTATCCATTTATCTATTTGTGCAGCTATCTATCTGTTTTTATATCTTTGTATCTATTGATTTATCCATCCATTTACCTAGTTATTTAATTATTTAGATATCTACCAACCCATCATTTCAATTATTACCTATCTTACTATCTAATTATCTATCTATCTGTATATATATGTATCCATCTATCTATCTATTCATGTCATATTTGTTTTTTTACTTATCTGGCTACATATTTATCCATTTATTTGTTTTTATTTATCCATCGATCCCTTCAAACACTTATATATATATATCAATCTTAGATAGATGGTAACTAATAAATGAATGAATGGGTGAATAGATAAATAAATAGTTAAATAAGTAAATAGATAAATAAATAAAAAAAATGATAGAAAATAAATTGTTGAACAAATGGATGATTATATAAATGGATGGTTCTATATATGTTGAGTGAAGATCTAAACAGGCTAATAGATAAATAGGAAGATAGATAAATTTATGAACAGATGAACGGATTGATGAATAGATAGAAAAATGGATGGCTGGATACATATATAGAGTAAAAGATGAAAGAGTAGTCATATAGTTAGATAAATAAACAGATACACAAACCAGTAAATATATAGGCCATAAGACAAATAACTAGATGAGAAATATTTAGGTAGATAGTTAGCTAATAGATGAACAGATGGATAGTGTGGATAAATAGAGAAATTGCTAATAGATGGATAATTGGATGGACAAATAAATAGATGAAGACAAAAACAGATAGTTAGATACAGAGTTGGATAAATGGGTATATTTATAGAGAAATACATGATTGGACTGATAGATTGATGGGTGTAATGGGTGAATAAACAGATATTTAAATAAATATATACACACACACATATATATATATATATATAGATAGGTAGAAAAGTAAACTGATAGATAAATAGATTGTATAGGTAGATAGATAAATAAAAAAGTGGATATACAGAAATAAAGACTGATATATAAATACATAAGTAGATGGAATGGTAAGTGGATTGATGAATGCAGAGATAGATGGATGGATTGCAAGGTAAATAGATAAACAAATGCATTAAAAGTCAAACAGATAAATAAATAATAGAGAGATAGGTGAATAGATGGATAGATAGATGAATAGATAGACATACTTAAAAAAATCCATTCGAAAATCTAATTTTTATTGTTTGACAAAACATGCTATAATTTTGGCTTTTTTGAAAAAAGCCATGAATGGAAACATTTTATTTTTTTCCTCACTCTTCCATGATGACCTCAAATGACTTCTCTCTCTTTTTTACTTCAGGCCATTGAAATGACTTTTATTTTATTTTTACATATTTATTTTTTTGAGTAAGCACTTATACATATTTTTGCCAAAATTTGTTTTAATTTTTTATTTGTTAATTGTAATTTCAATTTTAATATTTGCTAACCTCTAAATGTTTTTTTTTCAGGTATTTATTTTAGTCATGTATTCTGCTTTTATATTTTTCATAAAATTTGAAATTTGTTTTCTATTTGGACAAAATATCCAGGACACCTTTCAATGGAATATGTAAAATTGGTATAATTTTTTATTTGTATGTTGTAATTTTTTTAAACTTTCGATAAAATTAGAAATACTTATGTTAGACATAATCATTGGTTAGTGACTTCATTGAATCATTATTATAATCCTATCTGAAGACTGTAAATCTCATAATGATTCATTCCTCTTTTTTATGGAATAAACTGAATTGTCATATACTCTGATGCAACCAACCACATAGTAGTTGCCACCAAATTCTGTTACATTATATCTAACTCACAGTAAGCTTATAAATCTTTATAAAGTGTAGTGATAATTAATTTTGCTTAGAGGTCTGCATTTTGCAGCCAAAAGTACAATTAGGCAGGATATATATATATATAAGTTCATGCCATTTTAAAATAAATAAATAAAATAAGTACAGAAGATGATATTTATTTGTGCAACTAATGCTATCTAAATTTTATTTCATTGATATAGTTTATTCCAGTCAAATAATTATAAGTCCAAGATAGGTAATGTATAATGATTCAAAAGTTATTATAAAAAGATGTAGCTCTAATATTTAATATATGTATGCTTTTAAATTAAAAAATCAATGCTGTTTATGTATAATTTTATAAACAGTGAAAAGTAAATCAAATTTCAGATAATATAAGACAGAATAAAGTTAAGTTTATGCTTAAAAATATATAAGATAGTTTATGAGTTTATTTGTGTTATAATATAATTATTAATTTTATTTCAAAGTGATTAATAATTTAGTTGAGTTATTTTTATTTAATAGAGTTTAAAATATCTGAATAAATCTGATTAGTTTATTTTAAATAATATCAAGTTAGTTAAAAATATTTTAGTTAATTATTAAAACAGGTTAAATTTAAAAGAGGTAAATCAATTTCCTGTATGCATGTGTGTGTATGTGAATTGGTATGCATATGAGGTGATTTAATAAAATATTATGTTACAAATATTTTAAATAGCATAATAAAAATTTTGCAATTAATAAGAAATACACACATTTAACAAAAGAATATAAAATTTTATAAACTAAAGTGGACATAATTAACATAGGCAAATATTGCTAAATATAAAATTAATAGACACCTTGTCATATGAAAAACTTCATAATAAAATTATTATATTATAATTAAAAAAACTATTACAAGCTTCTGATAAATCATACTGACTGTTTACCCATAAATAAAGTATTAATAAATACTATTCACAAATGTAAAAAAGAAATGTATCTTTACCTGGACATCATACCTCATAATTAACTTGAAGTCAACAACAAATATATATATAAATTTACCATCTCTATCATAAGAGCAATTGCATAATTGTCATAAATTATAGAAAAATACCTTGGCATAATATTAAAAATAATATAAGATAATAATCAATAAAGCAAGTCATATATAGCATGACATTGCTCTTATCAGCTTGTATTTACAAATATGTAATATAGAGAGCATACCAATAGCACAAACAAGCTTTTAATTCATGTGTGGTAAGAGAAAACATTTAAAATCTCTATCCAGAATTGCCTCCATTGTTCTATTTGAATTTTTACCTCAATAGAAAGGCATTTTTAACCACAATAAGGAATTTTGTACAGTTTATGTAGTGTTGCTTGAAAATTTAATAATAAATACAGGTGATATTTTTTGTATATAGTTTCAGTATAGCTTTGTACATAACTAATTTCTTATGTAGACAATTATGAAAAACTCTAGAGTTATTCTGAATTTATTAGCATAAATCAGAATGTTAATCAATAAGAACTGTCAAAAGATCTTGGTTTTTATATTTTTTTGTTCTTAAGGTTGTATTGTTTATTTAAAATTTTAACAGCAATAGAAAAGTGTACTAAACTCTCCATATAGTTACCCAGTGCCTACTCATCCAACATCTCCATACTATTTGTACCTTGTATCTTTGATCAAATCCAAGGCTCCTCATTGATGAAAGCCACAAGCTAGGAAATAGTCTGGAAATTTTGGATGAGCAGGCACTATATAGGGATTTTATACACAAACCTTTCTGCATCCATTGATTATGATGGCTTGTACTTGGTGGCAGTAGATATGGAGAGTTTGGTACTCTTATTTACAGCATGTGTAAGCATATGAATTGGTGATCATGTGATGTTTTGATTGCAATAGAAAAGTGATTATATCATTTTCTGTCTACTTAATGTGAAAATATTTCTTAATTTTAATATAACTTTATGCGTTTTTATTTTTTATATTGTAACTATCAGTATTTTCTAGTCAGCCTATAATGTATTCGTCAGTATAAATATATATGTAAGTGTGTGTGTGTGAAAACAATAATTAATCCTAAAACAATCTTTATGTAAGAACAGCTTGTTAAAGTAAAAATTGTTTTTTTTTTCTTAATAAAGTAAGATGTTTTGTTCACTATTACATATTACAAATTTAGGCATCAACAATTTTCAAGAAAAATCATTAATAGAACTTTAAGTAGTGATAATAATAAAATTGACATTATTTTTCTAGGCAGATTCACTAAGTCTCATTTTGAATACTTTGTGAAAAAACAAATTATTAAAATATAAAAATAAGTACTTATGATATAACAAAAATTATTATTAGCACTTGTGAGACTTTGACATATTGCTTTTAATAATCTAGTAATATTTTCAGATATATTGTGCCATAAATGTTTATATATTTATTATTCTATACAAACATTGTCAGATTAATGCTGTATAATGTGAAGCTAAAAAATATAATCCAATTATTTATAAATATTGTATCATTCATAAAGCAATTTGGGAATAAATTATTTTTCATTAAGATATTATCAGGAATAAAATATGTTTATTGTAAATTTTTATTATTAAATAAAATATAACTTGTTCATATTTGCACTTTGTTATATATATTATTAAAAAAAACTATTAAATTTCTTAAATCATAATTCTATTTATTAAAATAAAAAGAAATAGAGATTTTAAATATAATAATAAATTTATTAATAATAGTAGTAATAAGTAATAGTTAAAAGATAATTAAACGTTTAATAAACAAAATAATTTTATTAAAGAGAAGAGGCAGGTATCCTTCCCATCAATGTTCTTGCATCAAACAATATATTTTCTTACAGATATATAAAATCATTTTATAAGTATACTTATATATTAATAGAGTTTTATTATAAAATTTACAGCTTGATAAAGTAGAATATACACTTTATTAAATTATTGGTGTTATTTATGTTTTCTTTCTTGAAAATGTAACTCTATTATAAAGACAGATAACATTAGCAATGAAATTATATTTCTTGTTATTTACTTTTGATATACTTTGAATATGCATAAATTATAATTACATATTAGTAATTATAGGTTGGTTTAATTCCATCATTTAATGTTAATTATTAATGTCTTTAGAAAGATTCACATTTGATTTAAACTGTCCAAAAACTTCCTAAAGTGTTAGTAATAGCATATACCTTGGTATGCAATACATTTCAAATAGCATTATTCTATTTTCTTTTTTAGCTACTTCTGGTCTGACCAATGGCAATGGGCCAACAACACCTGAAGAAGAAACAAGAATACTATATAAAATATTATATATTAATCTCCATAGTATTTTTACCACTTGAATGTATTTTAAAAGTTTAAATTATGTTTATACTTTTCTTAAAAATATTTAATAAGTAATACCAAATGATGGAAATAGTCCAAAATATAATTATCACTAAAATACTTTCAGACAAATACTAATGTCATGTATCCATGATTTTATCAAAGACGGTATAACTGAATCCAGTCAAAAGCATGCTCAACACTTCATAATTGTCTACTCTAATAAAGCTTTGCTCTTAATAAGATGTTTGTATCTTTTACGTATAATAATGTTTTATAAATGTCTTATATTCTTAAATTTATGTATTTAATAATTCACAGATTTCAGCCATTCATGAGTTTATTATTAATAAAATGAAGTAATTTCAAATTGATTTATGGTTTTAATGGCAAAATATTGCTAAACTAAAATGTTCAAAATGATAGTCGAATGGTCAGCACAGCTGTCTTACAAGCAGTTGTCCCGGGTTCGTTTCCCAGACGATGCTTTGACACATGAAGAAAAAAAAATCCTGATATGAAATATTGAACCATATGACTCAATTCAAAGATGTAATCAGAATCTTAATGGGTGTTTGATAAAATCAGTTTTATTACTTATTTATTTTTTAAAACCAACAATTGGCATAAGTTTCTTATGAAGGAATTAAAATAAACTCATTTATCTCAATTCATATTATACTTTCATGAATTATTAATTTCAACTTCTCAACATGATTCTTGAAGTATCAACTCTAGCTATATATCACTCCCAAATAAATATGAAAATATTTATAATTGAAAAAAATCAATAAGTAGTATGCTTTTACTTTAATGAGTTGTTATAACTTCATAATTTTCAAGATATAAACCATAAGGATAGTTTGAGGGGAAAAACATTTTTGCATCAGGTGCTAATTTATAACTTTATTTACTTAATGAAAATTCTGAAATAGTTTCCAGACTGAAAATATATATAAGTAAAAAGATTTGAACTCAGGATTTTTCAGCCTATTCATCAGTCTCTTCATCTGAAATCCCTTTACTTACATATATGAAATATTCACTATAAGAAAATTACTTACTGCCTTATAATTACAGGATAACAGTAGAAATTAACATTATTCACTTTACTGTAGATGATAGTTATATACTCAATTTAAGTTTATAAAATATTTTTATGTAGATTGTAAAAATCATTTTTTTTTTTCTTGACAAATAAGTTTTTTAAAACTGAGTAAAACAATCTCAGAAACCAAGTAGAACTGAACTGATTTTCTTATGATATTTAATCTGTTTACAAAAGTTTAATTTGCTCAGAAGATTCTATGAAAAAATAATAACACAAACACCAATGATATGGATGGACTCCATCACAATAATAATAAATAGGCAATTGAGCTGCATGAAAAACCAATTACATTTTAGACCAATCTGAGAAATGCTATTCATATAATCACTAAGGATAAAAATTATTTGATAGCCCGATGGTAAAACTTCTGATATAAAAAAAAAATGTCTTCTAAACAAATTTTAAAAAGTCCAATGTTAAATCACTAGTTGGATCCTCAAAGACAATATCTACTGAATAGTTAATTTTCTGGATACATTTATTTTAGGTTCACAACACATACATACCCACACACTTATATATATACACCTGGGTCTCGTTTTATGCGGATTATTTTAATGCGATTTTGAAGTTATGCGATTTATGTTTCTTCTTAATATCTTTCATATTTCACTACATTTATTAGATATCAAGAAATTTAAATTATTAATAACTTATTTTGACTTGAAATACTTTTTTTTTTCTTCAAAAATATAACGTTATATTAGCAGCTAACATGAATATGGCCTGAAGCTGTATTTAAAATATTAGCTTCTATGTAAATAACCTACTTATACTAATGAGTAAATAATAATAATAGATTTATATTTGCATATAATAAAAATATCGCAATAAATATTCAAAAATTTTAAACTTTTAAAACATATTTTGTTAATTATAACAGAAATAAATAATTTTTTAGAATTTTAAAATAAATAATAACGAAGATTTTATTGATTTTATAAATTGAAAATAATCTTTCTAATGATAATCTATAATCTTTTTGTTTTGATTATGATCTCATTTTTTAAATATAGAAACAAAAATCTATTAACACAGTTCAAGACTCAAAGTGGCGCTAGTTTATGTCACATGACAAATCTGATTTCTTAACATTTCACAAACGAACGCATATTGTCAAATAGCCAGATAACCGCTAATGATTAAAATATGTATGCAAAAATGTAAAATTAAATACTGTAGTTAATAAAAAAAGTTTATCTTATTTTTTTTTTTTCAAATATCTGAAATTTTTTATTAGTCATACTTTATTTCCTTATTTTTTTAATGCGAATTTTAAAGTAATTTTTCCTTCTTGCTTTGCTTTTATGCGATTTCTGAAAATTACAACCCCTATCCCCATTTTTCAAGGTAAGTTAAGTCTATTTTTGTGTGATTTCTTTTGTGCATGTTTTCTGAGGAACCTATCTACCGCATAAAAGAAGACCCAGGTGTATAATATAAATAAAATGTTCATTAATAGAAAACTATTGTAATAACAATAAAATAATAAATATAATGGTAATTTTAACTATTATATATAGTCTTTCAATCCACAGAAGTACTTTTGGTTAATTCTTTAACCTCCTCAACTGCCGTTAAATTAAAAAAATATAATGGAAGCAAATGTCATCAACTCAAATTCTATAAATTCTGAATTTTAATGTCAGCAACCTGTCTTTTAAATATATTCATTTTATTTCCATTTATTAAAATTGCCTCCTTAATTTTTCTTTTATTATGGTTTCTCTCTTCATGAAGAATCTTAACACTTTCAACATCAAATTAAATTAATATTTACGTCCTTTCATGATCCAAGTAAGCTGAAGCCAGTTATTAAATCACTATTATTTTTACTTTTCACACACTTATATAAAAATTCATGCTCCTTTAATTTTTTTTAATACTGCACCTCATTCAGCTATAAATGATAACATACACCCACAAAAAATTTGATATACTGAATAATTCTAAAATTGTCATACCTCTCAAGCGGAAAAGTAATGTTGTATATCAAATTTTTTGTGTATGTATGTTATTATATTTAGGTGAATCAAGGTGCAATATTCAAAAAAGATTAAAGGAGCATGAATTGTTATATAAGCATGTGAAAAGTAAAAATAATAGTGATTTCATGACTGCTTCAGTTTTTTTGGAACCTGAAAGGACATGTAAATATAAATTTAAGTTTGATATTGAAAGTGTTAAGATTCTTCAGAAAGAGAGAAACCATAATAAAATAAAAATTAAGGAAGCAATTTTAATAAATAGAAATAACCTAATATAATTAATAGAGCGGCTAATGTTAAAATTCGGGATTTATGGGATTTGAGGTGATGATGTTTGCTTTTGTTATATTTTTTGAATTTAACTGCAGTTGAAGAGGGATAAGGAATTAACTGAAAGTTCTTCTGCAGGATGAAAACTGTATATAATAGTTAATTATCAGGTAATACATTGTCTGATTATCCACACCACTCGATAGCACTGTTTCTATGCTAAAGCACAGAAATATGCTGTTTACAAGACGGCTCATAGATCTTACGGCCTGTAAACTGTTCAAACACTAAGATGTTGAAGTGCACCCTTCCCCAATATCTCTAGCATGTGAACATTATTAGCAATGAGTATGGGACTTTCTCTATAGACATTAGTTCTGACTATTCTACAGTGTATTATATGAAGGTTTCTGTAGTTGTAATGACCAAAATTATATTAGAACAGATTTTTTTTTGTTAAATGTATGGTAATTTATGTGAGTTACTACAAATTCTAACTAATTATCAAATGCCCCTACTTTCATTCTCAGGTGTCAAAATGCACTAAATGAGGAGAGTAAATCATGATTCAGAAAAGTTCACGATAAAGTCGCACACTTTTTGATACTTTTTCGAGATCAAAACAGTTAAATGGCAGATGATCATTCGGCATTTAAGTTTTTAGATTTGCCTGCTACAGAAGCAGGTGCGGTGGCCTTTCTTCAACAAAAAAATATTTTATCCACCCAGAAGAACTGTGTTCAAAAAAATCACCAGGGCAGAATCCTTCTGCAACAATGGATTTTCGGGGGTGTCTGTCATGAGACAGGCGATTGTTTTGTAGCAGCTGTAATTTTTTAAAAAATAAATTTATTTTTTATGTATTTGTTTATGAATAAAAACCTGGTAAATGACAAAAAAAAAGTTTGTTCAAAAACAAAAAAAGACTTGAAAAAAAGTTTCTTAAAAAAAAAAGATCAGAATAAATTTTTTTTGTTAAAAAAAAAAAAAAAAGACGAATGTTTTAAAAAGCCAAATCAAAAAAAAAAACAAAAAAAAACAATTTATTTATTTAAACATAAATCAACAAAATAAAAACAGCCCAGTAACGTTATATCTATTTTTTTTTCACTAGCAACAGCGCCATCGAGCGGTGTGGATGATCAGATGATGTATTACCAATTATCATTATATTTATTGTTATATATATATATATGAACATGAATAAGCCATTTTCTGTCTATCAGCCATTTCTATTAGTTCAAAGCCTTTTTTTAAGAAAAAAAATAGAATTTATCTGTCAACTATATATGGATTCCAATATTGGTGAGTAAATAAGTATATAACTAGTTTTAGTTAGAAGATTAAGCAAAAATAGAAACAATGCAAATTTTACTATCAAACAAATTATAAGCATAATAAATTCTACCTGTTATTGCTTTCTTCATTAATCCTTTTTAAGGGGTCATTGAAGAAGCCAGGATTATAAATTTTAATTATTTTTTTAGATAATGTTCTTATAGTCATTCTATCTTACCATCCAAATGTTGATAAATAAATGGATATGTGTATATTCTTAACCAATTAATAATTCTTGATGTTGGTGAATATTGATTTTGTCTTTGATATTCTTCTATGATAAGCTACTAAAAACATTTTACCTGCAGTAAACTATTTACTAAATAAGTTGCATTTTTGTGTATTATTACACTTATTATTTAAGTAATATATTGTCGGAATGTAATTTAAAATTTATAATTGCAGTTTAAATGTTATAATGGATTATTTATTAGTATTCATTAAGAACAGGTTATATTTTCCTGTTTAAGGAGGTTTATTCAATCTTCTTTATATCAGTAATTTCAGTCTGTGTGGTCAAGTTGCAATCTTTAGTGACTATATAAATATATTGAATCATAAATAAAGATGGGATTCCATCTTTATTGTTAAAGGAGTTTGCCTTGACAACAGATTGAGATTGTTGAATGCTATTGATATTGGAATTGTCTAAGTGATGACTGATTTCTATATATATATACAGTAATTTAAATACATATATTTAATAAAGTAATGCATTTATAATATGTTATTTGATATTCTTGATTTAATTTGAAATTCAAACACCTGCTTCTTTTCAGAAAGATTGTTCAAATATTTTATTTGCAATTAACTATTTCCAAGTATGTTAAACTTTCTAATTTTCTACTTTAAAAAAATCCTTTCCATTGATTTTTTGATAACAATAATAATAATAATAACTTTCTTATTTCTTAACACAAACTAATAATTTAAATGTTTCCAATATCCATTAAAAACTTTTAACAAAATTATTTTAGAATTAAATATTTTCAAAATAAAATTTCTATAAATAATACCAAGAATGTAAAAGTCTGTTAATAAATAACAATTTATGAGTATCATTACCAATGATAAAAAATAAAGGTACAAATAAAAACATCTCATAAAAGAATATTACAAGAGAAGCCATTACACAATAAAAAATCCAATATTTGGATGAGGAATGTTTGAGCAATTTCCTATTTCTATTTATATTCTAGCTAAAAATATTTAAATTTCCATTTACTGAGTCATATTGAATAATTATCTGGATTGGTTATAAACTAACTAACAAATAATATTCTAAGTCTGATAAAAATTTGAAAGCTTTGTATGTTTCATATTAGAACCAGGTTATAAACACAGAAGGTATGTAGGGCATCAGTACATTACACTGTTAAAATAAAAACAGATTCAAATAACCCATTTCACAGTGAAGATTTTTACAAAAAAACACTATCAAAAAGATATTACTCAAGAAGCTAATCAATGACTATCAAATAAAAGATTTAAAATTTTTTTTAACCAATATATGGTCAAATCAAAGACTTTGTCTAGTTACCCTAAAAAAACTAAATTTGCTTGAAAATTTTCAACCACCTTATATTTTTTTAAAAATTAACCCAATTATGGATGGACCATTATTCTATAAGCCTATTTTTTTCTCATGTGTCATAGCATCAGCCGAGAAGTGAACCCACTAACCCAGGACAACTGCTCGTAAAGCAGCTGTTGCTGACCTCTCAGCCACCAATGCAATAAAATTGAAAATAATAATAGTAATGGAATAACTTATTAATCACAAATTTATGACTTGAAGTACGGCAATTGACAAAATTGAAACAGTATTCATGTATTTATGGGTTCTATATAGTCTGTCACTCTAAACAAAGAAGAGTGTAATATCAGAAAAGAATAATTAATAATAGTAATAACCTATCAACAATTGTTAAAAGAATTTGAATAAATGCATAATAAAAAAAATAATTGCTATGTTAATATAAACTGAGCACTGATTGTAAATATACATGGAGAATTACACTCTGACTCAACTGATGAGTGCTGTTTCTGCATGAAATACATATATTGGGGATCACATATCATTTTCTTATGGATATTGGATGCTTGAGATAAATGGAGGATGAATAGATTGAAAAATCCTGAATTAAAAATTCTCTATTTATATATATAAGGAATATTCAGTATAACCAAATTATTTAATAAGTCACTTGATTTTCTATATTGATAGCATTTTATTGGACACAAATAAATATTATGCAAAACAGAAATGTCTGTCTGCAAAGATGTTTGTTGTTTTACTATTCACCTTTTACCTCAAATAATAGTAATAAAAATTGAGAAGGGTAAAAAAGTGCAACATGGGTAATATATAACAAAGGAAGTTATTGTTAATGTAGATAAGCAACAGTACTATATAACTTAAAAGTTGGCACCCAAACATGATGAAACAGAGGGTTTTAATTTTTCAAAATGGTGCTCTATCTTATCTGGTTATATTGAGTATAGCCAAAAAAAATCATTTTTAATAATTTATAAAAATTGTTTATTTTAATTATGGCTTTGTATCTAATTAATAACATGAATTTCTAAAAGTTTTACATCAGAGAGCATTTTTTCCATTCTGGAAATTATTAGGGATGTCAATGTATTTTAAATATTTCCAAAATAAGTATTTCTTGACTAATAAAAAATGACTACACCGATCATTAATTAATTTGCAATACATCTAATATTAAATCTAAGTTAGTGGGAGTTCAAATTAGTCTCCTAATTTTTTTTAAAATGTAAATTCTATTATAAATAAAATATGGCTTGATAAATATAATAAAGTTTCACTGTGAGAATTATTGGATAAAGCTAGTCTATTGAAAAGAAATCCAATCTCCATTGTGAGAACTATTGATAGAAAAATATCTAAATGGTTAAACTATTTCTTGTTTTTATTTATAAAATATACAGAAGAAAGAATTGTGTTTTATTTTTGACAAAAAAGTTACTAAAACTATAAAATTAGAGAAATTGTGTGGTTTTAAACAAAACAATCATTGATAACAAATTCGAAAAAAGAAGTGAATTCCATTTCATAAAAATCATAGTTTTCAAAATTTTTCAATTATGGAACTCGATTAGTACAATTTTCTCATTGCTTTCTAAAATAGAATCATAAACACACTTATTTATTTTATAAAGTACTATACACTCATTTTTCTTTATGCATTTATAAAATTAGAAAAAAATAAACAAATACACCTTTTTTGTTACTGTTACATCATTTACTTTATAAAAATCAATCAATTTTATAACTTCCAGCAATCTTCTTCAAAGCTGTAAGATATATATATATATCATCATCATCATCAACAACCATTATCAATCCACTGCAGGATGAAGGTCTCTCCAAGTTTAATCCATCTTCTCCGATCTTTAGCTTCTCTTCTCCACAACATGTGGTCTCTTTCTGGGTCTTTTACAATCTCTTGGAATCCAGTTTAAAATTTCAATTGTCCATCTATTATCATCTCTTCTAGCAATATGTCCAGCCCAACTCCATTTCAGTTTTTTAATTTTTTCAATGAGGTCAGTAACACCTGTTTGTTGTCTTACCCATACATTGCATTTTCGATCTCTTCTTGTTACTCCCAACATACATCTCTCCATACTCCTTTGAGTGGTCTGAAGTCTCTGTATTGCTCTTCTATTAAGTGTCCAAGTCTCAGATCCATAAGTAAAAACTGGTAAAACACATTTGTTAAAAACCATCCTTTTCAAACACATAGGCATATTTCCTTTTAGTATCAAGCTATTTCTACCAAAAGCACTCCAACCAAGTTTAATTCTATGATTAATTTCCTCCATTATGTTTCCATCTGTATTAATAATCTGACCAAGGTATTTGTAACTGTTAACTTCTTCTAATTCTTCATAATCAATCTTTATTTTCATATTTTGAGCAAATCGATTAAACATTACTTTAGTCTTTTTAACATTTATCTTTAGTCCTACTTTTCTACTTTCATCTGCTAACTCCTGCAACAATTCCTGCAGCTCTGAAGCATTATTTGCAAAAACAACTACATCATCTGCGAAATCTAAATGACTTAAATACTTTCCATTTACTTTCACTCCTTTAGTTTCCCATTTTAATCCACAAAATACTTCTTGCAGTACTGCTGTAAAGAGTTTTGGAGATATGGAGTCACCTTGTCTTACACCTTTCTCAATGTTGATTTGTCCAGTATCATTATGTAATCTAATTGTTGCTGTTGCATTTTTATAAACATTCTTTAAAATATGACAATATCCTGGATCTATACCTTGATGATCCAATGCTTTAATCACTGAAGAAATGTGTATAGAATCAAATGCCTTTTCATAATCTACAAATCCAAAACATAATGACTCATATTCATTTGTCCTTTCTATGACTTCTCTCAATACCTGGATATGATCTATTGTACTAAAACCACTTTTAAATCCAGCTTGTTCTCTTGGTTGGTGGAAATCCAAAGTTCTCTGTAGACGAGTTGTAATTATCTTGGTAAATTTTTTATATAAAACTGATAAAAGGCTGATAGGTCTGTAATATATATATATAATATTAATACACAATTTGTTTGTCATTTAACAAACATTATATCTCTTTATAAATGTATATCTTATTATACATACCAAATATATCTTATTATACATACCAAATATATATATAATTTTTTATTCTATTCATCCTCTACTCCATCTCAAGTGACTGATATACATGACTGGACTTAAGCATTACATTGGTGGTTTTTCAATGAAATGGATGGCTGAATAGTTGAAAGAATGAAAAGATTGAAACCTGTTCATTAAAGTTTGAGGAATTGCTATATTAATATAAAGTGAGCACTGATTATTTATATGTGTAGGATATCATGATATGTTCCAATTGCACAAAATAAATTTATTAGACATCATCTATCTTTTCCACATATATGTAGTCATATGTATCGGTTGATTGAAATGGAGTGGAGGATGAATAGACTGAAAAATCCTGAGTTCAAATCCCTCTAATTATATATAAATATATTAATCAATTATATTATATATAAATATAATATTATGCCCCATTTATATATAATACATAAATAATCATCACATTCAATATATATGAATATATCTTAATGCATACTGCTAGCTGAAAATTCAAAAACAAAATATTCAAATCACCTTCCCAAACATTTGGAAGCATGATTTGAATACTTCACATTCAATATATATATTAAATGTATGTATATACATATATACCTTAAATATATCATATACATATATTAATATACTAAAAATTTACACTACATTTATATCATAATATATCACAAAAATCAAATCAGCAAAACCTTAATTAACCCTCCTTAACTGCTGTTTAACTTCAGCTTCAAGCCACCATTTTCAATTTTTTAAAATACTGGCCTGACACACAATTTTCACAATAACTTCAGTTTTAATTATGTTAGAGCAAAAACAATTACATTGCTAGAAACTAGAAACATTAAGGAAAACAATAAACATAAAATAAATAGTGATAACTATATAAAAAATAAGGTAAAAAAGAAATTTTCACATCCAAAATACTTATTATTTTATTGTTTGTTCATAATTTGAAAAGTAACATTAACTAAAATTGAAAATACATCTTCAGTGATAATTTCTTTGCATTCCTCACAAAATTATCTTTCTAAACATGTATAACATGTCTTACCTGAGATAATCCACAGCTTCACAATCTCCAAAAGAAGTCGGATATGACTTCTTCATTTTTATATTGTACCCCAAATGTTCTAAATGTCAAAGGCATCTATATTCATCCTAATAAAAGATACAAAAGAAATCATCATAGCAATTGGCTTCTTGTCTGTCTAAAACTAGAAATTGTAGGTCACTGTCTATATCACTATGATAAAATGAGTTTCATCTCTTCATTTTATATTTTTTCTGTACATCAGTGATGTTTATATTCTTTATGGACACCAGTGATGTTTATATTCTTTATGCACACAAGTGATGTTTATATTCTTTATGCACACAAGTGATGTTTATATTCTTTATGCACAGAAGTGATGCTATCTTATTATATTTATTGTACTACATAGATATAATTTATTTGCATATAGTGTATTTGTTAGCTATTGACTTGAAAATGTTATGAAACATATAGCAAAACTAAAGCATGACTCACGTATATATAATTTATTTGCATACAGATCATTTGTTAGCTACAGACTTGAAAAACGTAAACAAGAATTGGAATTATAACAAATTACTTATAAACCATATTATATTATATATATATAAACATAATTAATGATTTTCGTAATAAATTATACTTTTTGAAAAACATTATTTTTATAAGTGTAGAACGTTAAAAGTTACATTAGATATTAATTGTATACGAACGTAAATAACTAACACACACAAATTACAAACTAAAATTAATTAATAAAAATGATAATTTAAATAAAAATATATTATAGTTTTATTAAAAAAAAATAAAATAAAAAATTTTAAATGTTACTTACAAAATTACGTTGAACAGCTTCTGTCAGCCATCTTTGTAATAGTACCGGAGAAATGTTATCTGCAGCCCCGTAATTATTTTTGTCTTTTATCGCTTCATGATAAGTACAAAAATTATTAAAAAAGACAAAAGAATTAAATATGGTGGTTGATTAAAACTGCTGCCAAAAATTTAAATTTTAACCGATTTTTTTGAAATAAACATTTTCTGAAAGCTACGTCATCAATCTTTTGAACGATCATATTTTCGCCTATGTCACACTTATACCTTTTACGTCAATAAAGAAAGAAAACAAAACATCATCTGAACACCGCCTGATGCGCACTCGCAGCGTTCAAAAAGCTGAAGTAGTTAATTCAAAAACATAATGGAAAATCATATCTTCAACTCAAATTCCAAAAATTCAGAATTTTAATGTTAGTGGTCTATTAATTATATTCATTTTATTTCTATTTATTAAAATTGTTTCCTTAATGTTTTTTTTTTTATGGTTTCTCTCTTCATGAAAAATCTTAACACTTTCACAATCAAACTTAAATTTATATTTACACACACATATAATTAATAGTGAATCATTCTGATAAATTTAATAGATAAATAAAATAACTAAATCTTTAATGATATGTCAAATATGTTTTCAAACTATTCAAAACTTGCCAAGTGAGTTTTCAGCAGTTTTGTCCATACTCATGGCTATTGTATAAATATGGGTATGTAAACTATCATACATATTAATTAAAAATTCTCATTATTAATGAATTAAATATTACTGTATTATTGGTTGATATATGAATTGAATTTTATTTGTTTCTAGTGATTTTTTTTTACATACAACATCAATATTATCATGATTATTATGATTTTAAAAAAAATATTGAATTGAAAACATGAACTGTTATTGATCAATTATATTCATGGATGTCCTGCCTGATTTTTGGGTTTATATTTGTCCTGCTCTCCCTGTAATGTATTAAGGTCACCTGGAATTACCATATTTTCAAAAACATATATTACTCTAGTAATATTAATTTGAGATTAAAAACAAAGATCAAATTCATTGGGATACATATGCATAATAGATTATTGTGTTAAATTCATATATGGCAAAGTTGAATAGGCTCATTATTCAAAAAGCTAATGTTGTATATTTCTGAAAGTGTAGTGATCTCAGGCAAAACTACTACAAATTTAAGTACAAGAGTCAAGTGGCAAATCCACAAGCACAACTGCACAAAAAACGATTCCAATTGCAGTTTTTTTTAAATTTGAAAGAGAGATGGTCTATGAATATAACTCATATAATGTGAGTTCTGTGTGAGGAAAGAAACCACTTGAAACTAAAGATGAAAAATGGAATGGTTTGTTTCCAATTCAAATCATACTCAATCAATAAAGTCAAATAGTATTTATTTAAATTATAATTGGAATTTTAATTAATTGTACATAGTCATTTGTGTACAGTATTTCAACAGTTACTATGAGTTTGATACAAATGTACTTAAATCCCACAGAGTAACTTTTGATTGGCTTGAATATATGTTATAGTCTGCATCAAAAATTCAGTGAGTTTATTTACACACACACACATATATATATAATCAAAATTATCCCAAATTCACAACTCAATCTGATTAACCAAGAAAATAAACTCTAAATCACTACCAATAGTTTCACTGCCACAAACAGATTTCTCATGTGTAAAGAACTACAAAATAACAACATATTTAAGCCACAAACATTACCCACAATTCCACTTACTTCCCACCCACTTTTAATATTAAAAGAACTTTTAAATAAATTAATTGCATCAGAATTATAAATTTTTAATAATAAAGATTCTTTAATTCTTCTTTTTATTTCATTTCTTTCAAAGAAGACAATCTTAGCTTCATCAAAATTAATAGTGTGGTCTGTATCTTTTCCTGGATATATAAGGCAGGACTAAGATACTTATTTCTTACTCTACTTTTATGTACCTTTATTTTTTCATTTAAGCTCAAACTACTCTATCCTATATATACCTTCTTACAAAAACAAGGGATAATTTACATTACTTCAGGAATATTCTTTCTATAAAAAATTTCCTTTGTATTATTTAATAAATTATTCAAGGCAATACCCTTTTCCAAGCAATTATCTTATTTCCAAATAAATTACTGTTTTTACATACAATTTTGTAAGAAGACAATTTAAATATCAAAGAAATAAAATAATATTTTTATTTATCCTTTACATCATTACAAATATTATTATTATTAAATAAAATACTTTTAACAAGTTTATTAGAGTAATAAACACTCAAATAATCTTTATAAAATTGATTTTTTTGTAACAAAGCTACTTCACTGGAATCATTTAATTTTTTATTCCTATAACAATAATTTCTTAAAGCAGCTACTTTATGAGATATAGATTGATAGCTATTAGATTTAATTATAGACCTTAATTTTTTACTGTTAACATAATGACTACATACCAAAGAATTATTCTTTACATTTCTAATCATTAATAGATCTAAAAAATTTAAATGAAAAAAGTACAGAAAAGTAGGGTTAAAAATAAATATCGTAGTTCTGTCTTATATATCCATAAAAAAAGATATAGGCTGCACTATTAATTTTGATGAAGCTAAGGTTGTATTCTTTGATAAAAATGAAATAACAAGAAGAATTAAAGAATATTTATTATTAAAAATTTATAATTAAGAAGCTATTAACTTATTTAAAAGTTAATTAATAGCATAAATGGGAAGTAAGTGAAATTTTGGGTAATGTTTAGTTTACATATGTTGTTATTTTATAGTTCTTTACACTTGAGAAGTCTGCTTGTAGAAGTGAAACCATTGGTAGTGATTTAGAGTTTATTTTTTTGGCTAGTTTGGTTGAGTTGGGAATTTGAGGTAATTTTGATAATGTTTATTATATTGTAACGTTTATTTATATACGTTACAAATATATTGGCATTTGGTAAAAGCTAAAAAAGTAAATTTAGATTTTTTTTTTTTGACTAATTTTTTTTAAAAAAAATAACGTACAATGAAAGTTAAATTATTCTTTCGGTTTTTTTTTTATGTAATTAGAAATAAAAGTTAGAATTGGAGAGAACAAAAGAGACAAATTACCAATCTAGATAAGAGAAAGTAAAAATATTTCAACTGATTAAAGATGGCAGAATTATGCTGAAAAAAATAGAGACTTTGTAACATAAATTTTATAAAGAATATATAAGATTATCAACGGATATTTTGGCAAACAAAAGATATGCGCAGAAGTCGGAAAACTGGGCCTCTAGAGAGTATAAAAGGCAGAGATCAGTTTGAAGGACATCTTGTTCGTTGGTTTCTCTAGTTGGTCTTGGATAGCAATAATATATCCAAGATCGCTCTACGCTGAAGTAATTCGGCATGTCGGAGTGAACCGGAGCCTCTGAAGACATCGTGCCTGAAGATGTATACCAGAAAAGCTTTCGTGACCGACTAGGAGAATGGACCACAGGATCAAATAATAACCAAAAGGCCGAGCTCATTCTACCCAAAAAAACTATGCATAGTTATCTACTACTGAATGCACAAAACTTACCAGTAAGTTATACTTCATTACTCCTGATTGTGACCAAATTAAACGTTTTCAAACAATTTCTAAAAGTATGTTTAAACAATCCCGATAGAGACATTTCTAGAAGAAATTTAGATATGAACAGTAATTGTAAAATTGTTTTTTATTAATTGATTCACGTCTGAGTTGTGTTCTCTCTAAGTAATTTATTTCAAATATTTTTTTAGTCTATTAGAATAAAATTATTTCCAATACCAATTTTCATTTGTGCGTTATTAATAATAGTTATTATTTTTTATTATTAAATCTATTAGTAGTTTAATAAGATTTAAAAATGTAATTTACCTTTGCCAATATGTTTGAATAAGCCCAGGGATAATAATCTTAATTAATTCTCGTAACGGTATGATGTAATACCGATTAGTTTAAAAGTATTTTTTTTTATTTGTGAGATGTTATATGACGATTTCAGCGAATTCTTAGGAATTCTGGTGCCCAGATTAAATAAATTAAAAGCTGATTTCGTCGATAGCACAATTCTCAACAATTAATAGGCCGAGTTGATCAGGAAATATAGCTATGTTTTTAGAATAGAAATATAACTTTCTTCTTTTTTGACATAGCTTGATCAACTCACGCGCAGTTTATATTAGCGTGTAGAGGCCTAGCAAAACGAAAAACGTTACAATATATATGGAAATAAATAATTGAAGTGATACATAATTTTTGTACATTGCCTATAGATTTTTTAAACTTTTACATTTTCCACATTAATAAAAAAAAACCACTCTTGGCACAACATGTATTTTCATCTCCATCTTTATCCAATGCCCTAGAAACAACATTAAGTGTCCTGGAAGCAACAACACTCTTTCAGCTCTTCATAAAAAAGCTGTCTTGAAAAAAACAATTTTTATTAGCATTAACAATTAATCTGTTGCAAATGTTTGAGTGTTTTTTTTAATTTTTGTTTTATTTTCTAACCAATAATAATTTGTTATTTTTTTAAAGAAAAATATTTGATAATTATCTAATTTGGCTATGGTTAGCTATTTGAAAAATAAATTTCAAATGTATAAAAATTTCAAATTTATTTGACCCAGGTTCAAACTCTGCTTATAGATTGATGAGAGAATATTGTTTTATCACAAAACAATATATGTATATACCTTCTGTATGACATACTTATATTAAGTATTTATTCACAGTAAATGCCTTTCAATAAATGTGGAAATGATTATTAACCATTCTTTATTAAATTAGAATTTTTTATTGTAATTTTTAAAATATTAATTGTACAGTTTAAATAAAATAAAAATGAATATATTTACAATATTCTTTACACAGGAGCATTACAACCTCTATCTTTTAACTTTTCATCTTTTTATCTATTCAGTCATTCTTGATTTTTTTTTTTTACAAATTATATCTAATTCTCACTTTTACATATTCTGTCAAAGTGTACAAATAATAGTTAAATATATTATATATATGTGAGTATATACCCAGTAAAACAAAGGAGTAAATAATCTCCTAGACTAAGAATTAAAAGCGTTGGTGGCCTAGTGGTTAGCATAGCTGCCTTTCAAGCAGTTGGGCTGGGTTCGCTTCCTAGTCAATGCATTTGACATAAGAAAAAAAAAAAGTAGTACTCTAAGACCTGAAGAAATGATCTATAATACAATGAATCCATCTATTCTCGGGAGTTCTAATGTTTATAAGCATATCTTTGTCATCACTGTTGATAATTCAGAGTGAAATTAATTTATCAGACAGATAGAATATGGCACATAAAGGTTAATAACTCACAATCAATTATATAAGCCTGAGATAGCATCTCTCTTTTAATACTTTCATTGTAATAAATAAGATCTAATATCTAAACTTTAAATTAAACATAATATATAATAAGTAAACTTTGAATTAAACATAATTCAATATATATGTAAACAAAGGCATGCTTATAAATTTCAGATGTCTCAAGAATAGATGGATTCATTCTATTCTTGATCCTTTGTCCAACATTTAGAGTTCTTTTAATTCACTGCCTAAGAGAAAGGTTATATACTCCCTTTGTTTACATATACATTGAGCTATGTTTAATTTAAATTTTATGTATATATTAAAAAATTACATGTAATTATATAATTAATTCTAACAATAAATAACTCAACTCCCCATCTCACACAATGTGATAAAACAAAAGCAGTTGTCCATTCTAATAATGTCTATCATAAGTTGGAATAATCAGTGATTAATAATTGGTTGTATTAGCAGTTGCATTACAAACTTCATTCTTAGCATTTAATTTGTCATTCTAAGATCAGTTTTGTTTTTTGTTTTTATCAATAAGGCTCAATCAAGAATAAATGCAAGATCCAGAGAGGAATGTGGAGGTCTTAAATTAAAAAGCATTTGATAATCTTTAATATCTCAGGCTTAAGACAGATAGTGTTGGAATGGTGAGCAGCTTTTGATTTAAATATATTATTGCAAGCCAAAAAATGCAACTATATGAAAGTCATACTTTTTATCTATTAACTATCTTAAAATTAAAGAAGATAGATGCTTTTCATCTAAAGCCTTAAGACTACATGTTGAAATTTATTCAATCTCATCAAAGAAACTTTAAGAAAGAAGAAAAAAATTAATATATAAAAAAATGTTCTACTAATTTTCTACAATTTCATTGACTATCTTTTAGCTTTAGCCTCTTCCATTTCTTTCTTTTCATTCTTACATTATGCTATATCTCTCTTCTATTCATAATTTTATTTTATAGTTATAAGATAATATTGTGCAAGAACAGAGACACAAGTCAATACATTATTAAAAAAATGTTATTCAATGTGTGTTGTACAGCAAAGTGTGCTAAAAAAAGAAACAAAGATTCACATTATTTGAATGTCTTAGAAATGGACTTTATAATAAGAATGATAGAATATCATAATTGCAATGAATTAGTATTAAGAAATTACAAATACATTTAGAAATATAAAAAGTTTCTTATAAACTAAGGATTTGCACATCCACTAATATATGGATAAACTACAGTCTAAATTTGAATTAAAATTGGTGAATATTTTTTAAATAGATATATTTTCAATTAAATTTTAGGTTTTTATATAGATGAATAGATAATAAAACTGTCTAGCAAAATACATGTGTACCTATTTTTATTTACAAAATAAAAAAGAAAGACAAGTTATAAAAACAATACAAATCAACAAATAAACCAGCTTGCTGAGTTATTGTTTCTTGATAAAGAAATGTTTAAAAACTTTACCCTACAATAAGCTGACAATTAGCCTTTATGACCATTTTTAAAAAAAGAAATAGCAATTCAAAAGCAAAAAATACATCTATGTTACAATTAGATACATCTTAGAAAAATTCTTACAGTGAAAAACAATAAGCATTACAATAGATATGTGTAAATATTTGTGTATAACAACATTTTCAATCAAATGGTAGAGTCAGCCATCAAGACTATAGATTACAGCAATTGAAATAGCTTTTATTATTATAATCATTTTTGATTTACTATTGTGTCTTATAGTTAGAACTATTTATTAACTTTAATAAAAGTTTATAATTCATTCACATGCATATACTTACATATATCATCAGAAATGGAAAAAGCTTAATCCATTTTGCTGCTTTATATATATTTAAACAAATTGTATAATGTTATATATTATAAAATATCTTTATATAATAATAATAATGATGATGATACTAATGATGATGATACAAATAAAAGCTCTTTTCAGCAAATATTAATTTTTGCCCCTTTCAATGTGTTTGAACTGTTTTACAATTACGATCTACATTGTGTAATAGTGACATCTATCTGTTTTAAATAAAGTTAACTATAACCTATTAAAACAAAACAATATGGAAAAACCATGCATAAATGTATATTATATAATTATTCATTCATTTATCATATTCATATAATTATTTTTATTGCAATTAGTGTAATTAGTTTCATATATCTTCCTTCTATCAGTTTGTTTAATATATTTTAAAGGTTTTATATTTTTTACACAATCTATTTAATATCCATATTTTAAATAATGAATATATAAGGCAGATCTCTCAACTCTTCTATTAATTGCATCAGTATGTTCTTTTGCTCTTTCATCTAATTGTTTCACCTTATGTACATAGCAAGCCATACTGCAACTTCCGCAAGTAATTTTATATACAATTCCCTTTTTATATTTATATAAACTTACTTGTGGAAGTTGTAGTATGGTTAAGTAGGGGAATACAGGGAAACAATGAAATGAAAGAGCAAAATAACATAATAATGCAATTAATAGAAGAGATAACAGATCTCTTTAATACATTCATTGTTTAAAATACAGAAATAAAATAGATTGTGTAAAAACTATAAAACATTTAAAGTATATTAAAGAACTTAATAGAAAGAAGATATATAAAGCAATTACATTAATCATAAAAAAAATAATTGTATGAATTTATAAAACATCAATTAATTTAATTAGTAATTGACTAATGATAAATGAATGGAAAAATATATAATCTACATATATACAATGTTTTTTCTGCTTAAAAATATTATATTGTTTTAGTAGATTGTAGTTAATTTTATATAACACAGCTAGATGTTGCTATGTATGCAATGTTAGTTGCAATTGTAAAATAGTTCAAGCACATTGAAAATATACAAATTAATATTTGCTGAAAAGAACTTGTATGCGATTGATTATTATTATTGTTATATAAAGATATTTTATATTATATCACACTGCATGATTTATTTAAACACAAGCACACTTACGTATGTATAACAATAAAAATAATAAATACAATGATAATTAACTATTATATATAGTCTTTCATTCCACAAAAGTACTTTTGATTAATTCCTTAACCCTCCTTTCTCCATATATATATATATATTGAAAACTTTGGTATACCAAAAGTGTTTATAAGATTAGATAGAGCAGGAAGTATTTATTATATTTCAATAATTACATATCTGTATACTGGAATTATAGTTATCTTATGCATGTCTTACAATGATTTGGATTTGAATTCAGACTGATCAAATAGCTTTTTATTTTAATCAGATTTAGGATTTTTAAAATATATTTAGTTTAGTGCCATTCTATCTTATCATTCAATATTAGTTAATATATGAGTGTATAGGTATTCTCAATTAGAAGAAAAGAATTATATAAAAGATTTCTCACCCTCTCCACCTGAAAATTGGCAGGTGTGATGAGTAATGCTTTTTCTTTACACTTTATCTATAGGCTGTTATTGGATAAATCATGTGTGCTGCAATATGCTATTTAAAACTATTCATCTTATCAATAAGCATCTTGAAAAAAATTTGCCCTTTCAATAGTTTTTTATAAACAGTTATGGAAAAGGTTTTTTACATTGCAGCAGATCACTCCAATGATTAGGTTATCTTGAAACAAGTAGGGATAATGCATATAGGCTTCAAAAGTATTAAGATGAACGTTATAAATATTGAAAAGGACTTTTATAAAAAATTTAGCATAAGTCCCAAAAATTCTAGCGACACCACTGTTCCCTACACACACAGACTTGATTATATATATATAGTTACTTTTAATTTTTTAAACAGAAATTATAGATCATATAAAATTAATAAGCTTATCAATCATTTCAAACTTCACTTCAAGAGCAATTAACATACAAAAATGATATCAATTAAAACATAAAACATTAAAACTATACTAAAGCACCCAGACAGTTATTATCATTATCAGATAGTAGATCTATTAGTCAGATAATAGCCTTGACTCATAACTCATATTTCTTTTGTCATCTTACAACAACATCTATCATTAATGAAAGGTAATACAACATCTTTTGGGGCTTCTCTTTATTATTACACTTTATTACACATAATTTAAATATTTTGGCAAACAAAAAAGTCATCAATTTTAATTCAATATGCTTTAATACTTTCATGGCTTTTTGAATAATTCAAATAGTGAATTAAATGCTTTGATAACCTCTTCGTCACAAATAAGAAATTTTTAAACAAATTAATTCTCACTAATAGAGAAAGACTCATGTGTCCTTTGTGACACTCAACACGCGTAATTACGCCTAAGTGACCACTGTACTCATTTATTCTTTTTTTAGTGAATAACACTTGCTAATTAATCACGAAATGTAAATCACTGTTTTTAAAATTAGTTTGTCAATGAATTTGTAATAACAGATAAGGTAATAAATAAATAAATTAAAATGCCACAAACAAGTATATATACAATTTGCAGCCATATATATAAAATCGAACAAAATATTTAAAAAGGAAAACGTAATATTTCATCTATGAATTAGGATTAAATGTTACTTATAAGTTCTTATTGATGATGATTATAACTGTTCAGCATCATTTAGTGCAGTGATCTAGCGGCGGCACTCTGGTCCCAGGCTAAAGGTTTTGGTTTCAACTTTGCATTTCTAGTGCTTAGACTTTTTATGAACTCTCAAAAACATAAATAATTCAATTACTATTATTATTATAAATAACTTCTATTGTTTATTTTAAGGAAACAATTACCGTATAAGCTAAATTACACAGGAAGTTATTGAAGTTTCGCGCACCCTAGTGTTTATTTTAATAATTAACTGCTCTATTCAGTTGTTGTTGTTTTTTTAAATTATATTATTCAAATAATAATTGGTCTTGGAATCTTCATTTTTAAGCCATTATTCTATCACTGACTGTTTAATTAATAGTATTTATGGATATATGATCTGTTAATTTTCTACATAAACATCTGAATATGAAGATGATAGAAAAATGTAATCAGTAAATATTGATTTTTTATAAGCAATCGATAGTATAGCAATATTGTTTGTTTAAATGTTGCAGTAAATATATTAATTTTATTTTGAATTTTTTTTAAAGATATAACCCTATTAACGATTATTAATTATCATCTGAGGTTTTTCTCATCATTTTAGACTTGAAACTTCTTTTCTGCCATCATTTTCAAATTTGGAAAATTTTTCTTGTATGTTGCTAGAGATAATGGCAGGTCATATAGTTCTATTTAGATTTTACTTAAATCAAATGTTTCTTCCTTGAAAAATAATATTTTTATTTACATAATTATCCTGTTTTTGTTTTTTTTTTACATTTGTTAATTTAATTTGATTTTTAATTGTCATTTGTGGTACTATTTTTTGTTTTTCAATATTATATATATTTTTTAAGAGCAAAACATTTGTTTTTAATTTATCCTATTTAAAACACCTTCGCAATTTTTTGCAAAGCATTGTGGGAGTCATAAGTCAATCATACATTTTTATACTGTTTATATATTGTAACCTTTTGATTGGGTTATCCATGGTAAGAATAGAATATAAAATATATGTTATAGCTCCAAAATATTAAATTTGTAATTTAGATAATAGTAACGCTATAAATTTTGATATAACACGAATAAATAAATGACTTAGTGCATAAAAAATAAAGGTAGAATTCTGTAGAGATTTAATAACCATCTTTATTTATAATCATTTATATTATAATCCACTATATAATTTTAACACAATAATTGTCAATCCAAAGAAACATAGCTACTTATAAATTTGGCTTTAATTTTTATTACAATGTTTTTTTAAAAGCTAAACATATAGAATTGTAGTAAATAAAAGAAGGAACAGTTAGAGATTGCAAGATAATAATTTATTTTAAAATTGTTGTAATAATAATATATTTTAAATATAAATATTTATTATTAAACTTTATATTTAAATTCAATTAATAATATCATATGTTACAAATATAATTAATTATACTTAATATTTTAGTCTTAAAGAAATGATTTAAATTAGTTTTGTTTAAGACATGGTACAAGCTTAACACCTACATTTATATATGTAATATATGCGGGATTCGAACTCAGACTTTCACACGACTCACAACTCTCAGTGATCTTATATTGCTCACCCACCTGATCACACACATGTTGAAAAGATAAATAATCATCAATATATGTATTTTGTGCTAAATCAGTACTCATCAGTTGATCCAGATTGCCATCTCCACACATATATACAATCAGTACTCAGCTTTATATTAAGATAGTCAATCTTCATACTTTAATGGACAGGCTTCATACTACTCTAATCCACAACTCTTCAGCCTTCCATTTCATTGAAAATCTGATGATGGAATGTTCAAAGCCCACATTAGTGACAAAGTTGTCATCCTACCCATGTTGATGTTTAGTCATTCTTATCCCTCATGTACAGGAGAATAATCCATTTATACATACATATGCGAGGGATGGTCAGACCTATTACACACTCTATATAAATAAATGCAGGTGTTAAGCTTGTACATTTTAATTTGCAACTTTCTTTAAATAACTGTTTGCTAGATATTATTCGGTCCACATCTTCTATTGAATTCTTTTTTTAATCTGCTGTTATTCACATGGAACTGCACAAGCCAGCCTTGAGGAAAATTGGGTAAATAATTTTCCTGCAATATCTATAAATCTATTTAAACGATATGCCATAATATTCTCAGTTACATAAAATTCATAAAATTCTTGTTAAAATAAAATCTTGTAACATTCTTGCCAATAAATATAACTTTTTAATAATTTTTCCTGTAACTGTAATCAATGATTATTTTAAACTTTCTATAATCTATGGCCATGCCTATTTTCTATTTTGATTATTTTATTAAATTCATATGTTATGGTATGCCATAATTTCAAAGCAGAGCATAATTAATGTAATAAATTTTGGGGAAAAACAATTAGTAGCTCTCCTGATATAAATAGCTGCTTTGAAATTATTCTAAGAGATAACAACAGATCATTATGCGCTCGTTATCTATATTCCATTACTTAATATGTATTAGTCTGTATTTAAGATATATGAATTGTTATTATATCTGTTAGTTAGATAATGCACATGCACAATAGTCTTTTATTTTTTAAATATTGATGACCACCATTTTTCATTTTAATTGTTCATGTGGGAGGGGGGAGACCATATCTGTTAGTTAGGCACCAATTTTTGTTTTTGCATTTTACTTATTTTTGATCGCATTCTTGATGCATAGCATTTTCTTGTTTGTTTTTTTTTAATTTGTATTTTGCGCTGCTTTGGAATCTCATCGCAGATACATATTTGCAATTGTTCATTTCAATAAAAATTTTTTATTAACAATAAATAGTGATTACATACTAATAAAGGATAAATAAATGAATAAATTGTACAATAATATGATTATATAATTGTTCTATATGCCATCTGGCTAGATTATGTTATGAGAGCACAATGTTATACTCTTATGTGGTTAGGTATAGTGAAGAGATTCAAAGAACTTGTTTAATGGTATTAGCATTTTTAATATAAACATGAATATTTTCTTTTATAAATGACTATTCTATAATGCTGGGTAGGTGGGAATTGATAATCAGGAAAAGGAAAGAGCAATTAAAGACCAGGTGTCAGCAAAGACTTTACTGGAGGCAAGGAGCTGGTCACGTTTCTTGATTTTTTTGAGCGTTTGATAGAACAATGGTATGATTTGTGGCGGGGGTAATTCCATGAGACTTTTGCATCTCACTATCCATATGGAATAAAGGACAAAGGTAGAAAGCCTTATTATTGAAAAAAAACCATTATGAATGGCATTTTCGAGTGAGAAAATCATATCAGGTCTTATGTTGGAATTGATTATAATTATATCTTTCAGAGTTTTAAGTCTTGGGCACCGGTGTATAATATGGTCTATGGTTTCATCTTCACGAGCACACAGACCACATATAGGGTCAATGCTGGTAAAACCTCTTCGGTGATAAAGAAACCAATTCGTGGGTAGCGCATTAAGATTTATTTTAATGATGAAGTCAAGGAATTTGGGTTCCAGACTCCATCTTTTGAAGTGTGTAATGAGTCTTTGGTTGGTTATTTTTAGGCTGGTTTTAATGGGTTGTTGATTATAGTTGATTATATTGTATGCTTCCCATAAGGTGATTTTTTTGGTTAAGGTTAAAGGATATTATCGGGTTATAAAGTTGTAGTTGTTGTATTAGGGATGCTATCCATGAACTGGAAGAGGGTGGAGGACGATCTGTCGGTGTAACTTTTTTAATAATGTTAGAGTATCCGCAGGAGAGGATCAGATTATGTAGAGTGTTGTGGGTTTTCTGTAAAATGATTGCTTGTATTGAGTGGAATGACAGTCCATTGAACCTGCATGGTCGTTGGATACCTCGCAAGCTAATAGCAACTGTCCTTCCTCTCCAGAGAAGTTTGGTGCATAATCGGTTAATTTTATTTTGAAACTGTTTAGACATTTTAACGAATGGAAGATAATATGAGATTTTTGGCATTATGATCATGTTGAGGAGGCCAACCTTTCCATATAATGAAAGGTATACTCTAGAGAGTGAAGTGGTGATGGCTTCAGTTGAATGGAGGATTGCATCTTGAATCTCTCTTGCCATTGCAGTTGGAGTTTTGTAGATTGGAAAACCTAGGTATCTTTGGGGTTTTGCAGAAAAGGGAGAGTTAATTTGTTTACCAGACATTATCTTCCAGATGGAAGATTTGTTAAAATTTATTTGTAGGCCAAGTTTCGCTGTATTTCTGTTTAATATGTTCATGAGATGAGGAAGGTATTTAATGGTGGGAAGCACAACCATGATGTCATCAATATATGCAAATACATTGAAGCTTTTATTGAGAGAGGGAAGGAAAATTCCAGGGAGGTTTTTTTCTATATCCATCAGAAGAGGGTTGATGTATGCTGTGAAGAAAAGGGCACTGAGCGGGGATCCTTGAGGGATCGACTTGTATGGCTTGAAGCCTGGTGTGATCTTGCCATCAAGAGAGAGAAAAATCTCTCTGTTGTTGAGCAGATTGCTGATCATCTGTACAATCCCAGCTGGAATGTCGCATTCTAACAGAATATCCAGAAGGATGTTTATCTGGACTGAATCAAATGCTGCCGCAACATCCAGCTGGACAGCAATAGGTTTTGATTTACGATGTCCTCTGATGTAATTGAACAGTGCAGTTACATTGGACATAGCATGCTAGGTTGATGATCCCTTTTTTCCGTATTGGTTTGACGAGATATGGCTAAGAATTTGAGTTTGGATTTGATCTTTAATGACTGACTCAATTATCTTGATAAGCAATGGGGTCATGGAAATTGGCCGGATACTGTTAATGTCGTTTAGTGGTTTTGCTTTTTTAATAAAAGGCACGAGTGCCACTGGGCAAAGATCTGTTATGTTTCTGTTGCCGGAGGCTAGGTGATCAATCATTTTTTTAATAATTGGCACAGTGAATTGACTGAGGTGTTTGAGAAGGAAATTTGGGATGCCATGAAGGCCAGGATGAACGCCGTCAGGGAGAGATGTTATCTTCTTTTTGATTTGGATTTCCGTGATGCCATGTTCGCCGGGGTCACCAGCATCTAACCAGCTGTTTATAGGAGGAGCTCCATCTTTTTGCATTAATTGGCAGAATTGTTTGCTGATATGCTGCATCATTGGAAAGCCAATAAGATTGGTTCCATTAGTATTAATGGATAAGGGAGTGATTTGTTTTTTATTGTACCCCAGTGCCCATCTGAGATAGTCTCTCGTCCAGCAGTGTTGTTGTGCTAAGAAACATTTGGCTCTTCTGATGGATATATATTCTGCAAGGGACTTTTGCTTGATTTTGTAGAGATTTTTAAGGAAGATAATTTTTTCTGTATTTGTGAAATTTTGCTGTGATGCTTGAAGTTGTATATTAATGTCTGTTAGGTCATTTAGAAGGCCATTAGGTCCTTTGATTTTCCTGGTGTGGTGATTTAATATGGACTGAAGTATTCCAATGAAGGAAAACCAGCCCTCCTCAGCAGGCAGGGAAAGGATGTTTATTTTCTGGAAAAGGATGTATGCCTCAGACACTATCGCTTCAGTCATATTTGATTGGGTGATCATGCGCATGGTTTTACCAGGTCCATCAATGGGTGTAGGGATTGCAATAGGTGTAAGTTGTAAGATTAGAGCCATATGATCAGAGAAAGCAACAGGGGAACATATTTGCAATTGTTGACAACTAAATATTGAGGAAATTCTGTTTTTGTAATTCCCGCTATCAATGAAGCCCATCTGCCTTTTTTTTTGACATTTGCCATTAAACTTTTTCTGTTTTTGTTGTAATTCAAATTTCATCGTTTTCTTGTTTGTTTGTTTGTTTTTAGTTTGTATTTTAGAAGATTTTGTTTGATTTATTTTGCCTTAGGCATTTTACTTTATCCATTTCAGCACAGAATTTTTCATTCTGGCGGGGGGGTGCGTTTGATGTATTTTCACTGATTTCTGTTTTTGTAATTCGAATTTCATAGCGTTTTCTTTGTTTTGTTTTTTTTAATTTGTATTTTCAAAGGATTTATTTGATTTACTTTGCCTTAGGCATTGTGTATTTTACTTATTTATGTATTTTTACCAATTTTTTTTTTTTGTGTGTGTACTTTTTTGAAATACATATTATTGCACCTCATTTTTTTTTACTTGATTTCTTACTTACTTTTGATGTCTTGCCTTTGGTGTTTTAATTTTTAATTTCCCATTGATTTCAGAAATTTTTGGATAGAAATTTATCACTTGCAGGCTTTTTGGCAGTGCTGCAGTGTCACCTAGTGGCCACAGTATGTGTTACCGAACACTACCCAACCCTTTTATTATTCATTTTTGTTTTTAAAAAAGAAAAGAATGAGGAGTATGCTTAAAGATATGAAAAAAAGATACATGCGTTATAACATGAAAGTGTGTGTGGAGTATAATATTTTAACTTTATATTTTAGCTGGTATATAGTTTTGAAAATGTAAGTGCAGAAAAATGTATTGTAGAGGTATTTCAAATTTATTATCATAAAGTATATTTGAAAAAAGGGAATAAACTATTGGTGATAAATTAAAATTTATAGTATTCTTTGAAAAAACAGTAAATATATTATAAAATGTGTTGTTATTTATGAGAATAAGAAAAGAGTAAATATTAATGTAAAAAAAATATATAATTATGATTTCATTTGTTATGTATATATAAATAAGTCTCATATTGATGATGATGAAGGTAGACTATTTGTTTTGTAACATGATTTCAAATGTGGACAAAAAATATTTAATGGGAAGATTGGATTATATTTGTTGGTTCAGAGGTAGTACAATAGTAGATACTGAAGATACAGTAGGGAAGGATGAGTTGAAATTCCATGATAAGATATAAAAAAATATCATCCTAAAGAACTTATTGAATAGTTGAATGGGATTAATCTTTGCGATGCCCATTTAGTTTATTAGAAAGAGATGGGAGGATTTTCTGCAAAGACATCAATGTAGGATATAAGCAAAAGTAAAATTAGGGTAAAATCATTAGGAAAATGGTTACCTGTCAAAATATGACACCTCATAAATAAAGAAAACCTCCATCCCTCTATTATGATATAATATTTTTGATAAAATCAGTTTCTTGTTTATGAAGTTTTTGGGTAAATAAGAATATAGTATGCATCAAAAGTTAATCTAAATGTTTTAAGAATTTTATAGTTTTTCTTCCTAAGTTTTAACAGATTAGCTTAAAAGTAGTAAGACTATATACAGAACAAATACTTTATATTTGAATAAAATCTGAATAAATTATTATATGGATAATGATACTTGAGATCAAAGACAAACAGAAAATATAAGTGAGAGATAGAGAATGAATCTACAAAATGGATTACATTATATAAAAAAAAAATCCTTAATATTCACTATTCATTTTGAATATATTATAAATATTTTTTGTTGTTGTAATATTACCACAGCAGCAATAATTTTTGTTGATAAGATTATAGTGCAATATTTTTTTAAAACAATTTGAGTATAAAGTACAATTTAAATATTATAATTATATTAAATATCTAAAGTTATAAAATATAAGATAAAGAAGGAAAGATGACTAAGAAGATAACCACAAAATATCTCATGAATGGTAAAACTATTTAATAATAGTATGAAAGCATGCATGATGGTAAGATTAATGAACTTATTATTTTAAAGAACTAGATAATGAATATGGGGTGAAGGTTAAAAAGTATGAAATAATTATGATGTTTATCTGTGATGAATGTAAATAATTTTATTGTAAACTTATAAAGAGATAAATAATTATTTTGTTAGTGAATTATTTAACATAAGGTGTATAGCTGTTTGTTGTTCATCATCATCATCATCATCATCATCATCATCATCATTATTATTATTATTATTATTATTATTATTATTATTATTATTATTATTATTATTATTATTATTATTATTATTATTATTATTATTATTATTATTATTATTATTATTATTATTATTATTATTATTATTATTATTATTATTATTATTATTATTATTATTATTATTATTATTATTATTATTATTATTATTATTATTATTATTATTATTATTATTATTATTATTATTATTATTATTATTATTATTATTATTATTATTATTATTATTATTATTATTATTATTATTATTATTATTATTATTATTATTATTATTATTATTATTATTATTATTATTATTATTATTATTATTATTATTATTATTATTATTATTATTATTATTATTATTATTATTATTATTATTATTATTATTATTATTATTATTATTATTATTATTATTATTATTATTATTATTATTATTATTATTATTATTATTATTATTATTATTATTATTATTATTATTATTATTATTATTATTATTATTATTATTATTATTATTATTATTATTATTATTATTATTATTATTATTATTATTATTATTATTATTATTATTATTATTATTATTATTATTATTATTATTATTATTATTATTATTATTATTATTATTATTATTATTATTATTATTATTATGTTTCAAAGAAAAGAACTTTATTGATAACCATAGAGTTACATTTGCTATAAGACACTTCGTATACATATATTTACATTGCTAGTGAGTAAACCAAGTTTAAGTTTTTATCTGTGATGCTCTAAAAAGGAACTTAACTTAGGAGGGAAAGATATTTAAACATTGTTAGGGGGGGTGAAAATACATATGTATACGTTACATTTATGAGTGCTGCTTGCTGTAATCATAGTTCTCCAAAGTCTTGGGTTATCATTGTTCAATTTGCAAAACTTCAACTTTGATGTATATTGCCATGCTGGGTTTAGTTTGCTTTCCAGTATTTGAGGTCTGATTTTGTTGTTACTGTCCTTTATATTAATATTATGCAATCAAAGACAACATTCTGTTTTTTTATTTGTAGATAATTGCCACATTTTTTTTTTTATATATATTGGTTGAGGGCATAGATTTTGGTTATTGGGAGCCATCTTAGAGGTTTGATTGTTGTGTTATCAGTGACCAGGTTGCTGCATAGATGTCTGGATGTGCAATTTTATTGTCTCTGGCTCGTAGTTTTGCCAGTTTGATATTGAAAGTTGATGGATGTCGCCTTGTGTTGTTACCTAGAGTGAATGTGCATCTAGTGCACCAGTATGCATAAAGCATAAAAGTGGCTGCACGGACTGATGGAATAGAGCCTTTGCAATATGAATTAATGATTGTTTGAAGGGTTGTGTTAGATTGTCTATATGCTCCTATCATAATAACTCGAATTCTGTCTAGTGCCGGACAAAGATAGAATAGATGTTCCTGTGTTTCTTCAGCCCTGTGACACAGGGGACAAAAAGGATCAATGTTAGTGTATAGTCTCCGATATCTTAGAAAATATGTCGTGGGCAGTGCTTGTAGGTTTACTCTCAGCAAAAAATCAAAATACTTTGGCTCCAGTGACCATTTTTTAAACTTACGGAGTAATTGTAGATTATTGATTTTCAGCATTGTCAGATTGGTGTCATGGGTTGGATTTGGATGGATTAATGAATAAATTTGCCAGTATGAATGCTTGTATATTGTCTGAAGAGATATCTGTGGAGCTGTGGTTTTTATATGATTGATCATTGATGCTAGTTGGTCATAAGCAGGGGGTGGTCTATCTGTTGGTGTTATTTGAAGTAGGCATTCAAGCATTGGAAAGTGTTTGACTGTGGATGTTATTAAGTTTGTGGCCTTCTGTAGATGGAAAATATAAATACTATGAAGTCCTAGTCCATTGTGAATAGGTGGTCTGGTAAGTTGTTTTGCAGATATTGACACAGTCTTCCTCTGCCACAAGAGCTTATTACAGAGAGAAGAGATTTTGTTAATAAAACCTTTAGAAAATGTGATAATGGGTGAGTAATAGGTGATTTTTGTTATGGCTAGCTGGTTAAATAGCTGGATCTTGGAGTATATTGAAAGATATGCCTTTGAGAGAGAAGTAGTAATTCGCTCTGTTTCTTCTTTGAGTTTGTTCTGGATCTTGACCCTCATTGCACTTATTATTATTATTATTATTATTATTATTATTATTATTATTATTATTATTATTATTATTATTATTATTATTATTATTATTATTATTATTATTATTATTATTATATTTATTTGTTATTATTATTATTATTATTATTATTATTATTATTATTATTATTATTATTATTATTATTATTATTATTATTATTATTATTATTATTATTATTATTATTATTATTATTATTATTATATTTATTTGTTATTATTAATGTTTTAATAATAATTGTTTATATGCTGATATTTAATTTTACTTTAGATTTTTAAATGTGTTAATTATCTTTTATTGAAATATGGCACATAATTATATTAATAATTTGTCATTTAAACTCATTTATGTATTTATATATTTGTTATGGTGCAATACTGTAATTGGCTTTATGCTGTAGTTTTGTACGGTAAATAAATGAATTGAATTGAATTATTATTATTATTATTATTATTATACTTCCGGTGTTCTAGATTAAAGACGTGTTCAATTTTTTCTCTCTTGCTTTTGTTTTGTTTTACTGTATTTTTATTTATAAATATTAATTTTTATTGTGTTCAGTAAAATAGGATTTAATTGGATTTGCTTATAAAATGTCTTTCTGCAAGATTTGTCATGATTTACTACCAAAAAATGGAAATTTTGTTTCGTGTATGGGCTGTAGCACCAGTTTTCATTACACGTGCTCAACGTTAGGAGAGGCTACCTATAGACGAATGTCTTTAAAAAAAAGCAGGAATGGAGATGTAATGTTTGTAGAATTCCACCTGATAGTGATGGTTCTGTTATGGTAAATAATAGTGATTCTTCGAACTTGATTTTAAGTGATATTTTGGAAAAATTAAAATTACTTCCGATTATACATACGGCAATTTCAAAGCTTACAATTACGGTTGCAGAGCTTCAGGTTGACGTGGATTTTTTGCGGGTAAAGTTGATAAAAATGATGATAATTTGCTTCAATTGTCAAATATGTATGATTCTTGTGAAAACGAAATCACTTTATTAAAGGAAAAAATTGACTCTATGGAACGTTTACGGTTGGATTGTGAAATTGAAATACAAGGTGTTCCCTTTTGTGAAAATGAAAATTTATCTTTAATTGTAACGAAGTTGGCGGAAAAACTTGAAATTGAAAACTTTACTACTAATTGTATTGAGAATGTTTATCGGACAAAATCTAAATCTAATAATATAGCAGGTTTTATTGTTACTCGTTTTGCTTCGCGAAATTTAGCTAAATCATTTTTATTGAAGAGAAATGTTATTAAATCGGTTTCTGATTTTTTGTTAATGGAATCTAGTCAGCGTGTATATATTAATCAACGTATAACTCCACATATTAGACAGCTGTTATGGAAGGCTAAGCAAAAAATGCGTGAACGTAAAGGTATGGCTTTTATACGTAATGGATTGGTTTATATTAGAAATGATTTAAATTCTCCGTGTGTTTTAATTAAAAATGAATCTGAGTTGTCAGCGTTTTGAAATTTATTTCCTAAAGTGAAGCTTGATGCATTTTATCCTCATGATGAAACTTTGTCTAATTTAAATGTTTTTCATATGAATATACGAAGTGTTAGATATAATTTTGATGAATTTGTTGTGTATTTAAATGATTTTCCTGCCGGTTTTTATTTAGTGATAATTTTAACTGAATCTTGGATTTCCATTGAAGAACAGCATTTATATGTTCTGGATGGCTATTCAAATATTCTTTCTCCTCGTGCGTCTTCACGTTCAGGTGGTGTATTAGTTTTTGTGAAAGAAAACATTAAATTTACGTATCATAATCCATTTCTTGCCTCTGCAGAATGTGTTTTGATTCATCTGAATTTACCTTGTTTTGTGTTAACTATTGTTGCTTTATATAGATCGTGCACAAGTATCATTTTGGATTTTATAGCTGAACTTGATGTGTTATTGTCTGATTTACATACTACTTCAGTAATTCTTATGGGAGATTTAAATATAGATTTATGTAATAATCTACATGGGCCTACCGTATGATATTTGAATTTGCTTTATAGTTATGGTTTTAATCAAGCTATTTTTTCACCTACTCGTATTACGAAATCTTGTCAATCAATTTTGGATCATATATTTGTCATATTAAACCAGAATCAAAGTTATGAATCGTCTGTACAAAATATTTTTATTTCGGATCATTTTGCAACTGTGTTGAGGTTATTAAATTGTAGACCACATGTAAATACTCATTTATATATTAATAAGTTATCACATAATAAACTAAAAATGTTATTATCTGATCAGAATTGGGATTATGTTTTTGCTCTGCATGATGTTGATTCAGCATTTTTAAAATTTCAAGATATTTGTAAATCTTTAATTGCAAAATCTATGGTTAGTTTTAAATTGACTAGCAAAAACCGCAAGCGCTCAGCCTGGATAACGAATGATTTGATTGGAAAAATTAATCAAAGAAATCATTTAAAATGTTTGGGTGGAGATTTGTTGACTTTGAGGAAATTGAATACTGAGATTAAATCTGATATTCGGAAATTAAAATTTCAATATTATCAAAAATATTTTAATGATAAAAATATTTCTTTGAAATGGAAGTTGATAAATTCTCTTGTAAAGAAACCTTTGTCAAATCAACTTAAATTTATAAAACACAATGATAATTTGATTGAAGTAGAAAATAATGAAAAATGTGTTGCTGACTTGTTTAATAATTTTTTTTTCAGATCTATCAATAGATAGAACACCAGTACAAGAATTGTCTTTTGCTGATTCTTGTCTAAATTCTTTTTTGTGTACAGATGTTACTGATTTGGATTTGTCTGGTAAAATTGATCTCTTAAAGAATGTTCATTCAGCTGGTCTAGATAAGTTAACACCAAAGATTCTTAAGGAAAATAAGTCAGCTTTCATACCTGTTCTTGTTTATTTGTTTAATCTTTCCTTAAATGTTGGTTTGTTTCCTACTTGTTTGAAGGTTGGTTTTATTACACCTGTTTTTAAAAAGGGTGATCCTGTACAGCTTGACAATTATAGACCAATATCTATTATATCTGTAATATCCAAATTGTTAGAGATGGTGGTTAAAGAGAAAATGATGTCATTTTTATCTAAAAATAATATTTTATCTGAACATCAATATGGATTTATTTCTGGTAGAAGTACCTTGGACACTTTCTATAGTCATGTAAACAATTTGACAACTTCACTAGATAAGGATTTTAAAACTGTTGCTATTTATTTAGACTTGTCTAAGGCATTTGACTCTGTATCTCACAAAATTTTACTTAAGCGTTTATATTCATATGGTTTTCGTGGTGGATTTATTTCATGGTTTGCGAGTTACTTAAAGGATAGAAAACAAGCAACAAATATTTCTGGTGTTGTAAGCTCTTTTATAACAGTTAACCATGGTGTACCACAAGGTTCAGTTTTGGGTCCCATTTTATTTATAATTTATATAAATGATTTATTTTCTTTACCTTTAGAATCTAAGATTTATGGTTTTGCAGATGATATTGCTTTATCTTATGCTGCAGTTTCATATAATTTTGTTGAAAAAATAATTAATGATGATTTAATCCTAATTAGTAAATGGTTAGCATTTAATAATTTATCAATTAATCTGAGTAAAACAAAAGCTATTAATTTTTCTTATAGGTCAAATATTCATTCGCTTAACATTACTATTTGTAATAAGTATTTTTGGCATTGTAATAGCACTTGTACTTGTGCTAACATTTCTTTTGTTGATAATATTTGCTATCTAGGTGTTTTTATTGACTCCAGACTATCTTGGTCAAACCATATTGACTTCCTTTGTTCTCGTTTACGTAAATTAAATTATATGTTTTTCTACTTATCTAAATTTTTTCCTCGGTCAGCTTTGATTACTTTATATATTTCTTCTTATCAAAGCTTATTATGTTATAATATATCAGTTTGGGGGAACTGTTCTACTTTTGCAATGACTACATTGTCTGTTTTACAGAATTATACAATGCGTATCATTTTTGGTAGATCACGTGCCACATCTGTTAAAGATATTTATGCCACTTTTAATATACTAGATGTTTTCCATTTGTATAAATATAGAGTGATTCTTGATATTTATTGTAGGAAACTTCATTTGGATACTAAATCTTCTGTTGTAAATACTCGTTTATCTACTAAATATCAGCTAGCTTTACCTAATTTTCTTAAAACATCTAGTAGGAAGCAATTTAGTTATAATGGTCCTAAATTATTTAATATGTTTATAAGAGATTGTTCTGTGAATTTAATGAGCACTAGTTATTTGATTTTTAAAAAGCATTTATGGCACTGGTTATATTATGCTAAGCATTAGTTTTATTTTGTTTATTTTATTTTATTTTTGTTTATACTGTATGTTATGTTGTAATTATTTACTACTGTTATTGAATTTCCAAATGTAATATCTGTATAATTTTAATATTTTATGTTATATTTATACTTTTTTTTTTTTGTATTTTATTAGTGTTTTTTAGTAAATACTCGTTTATCTACTAAATATCAGTTAGCTTTACCTAATTTTCTTAAAACATCCAGTAGGAAGCAATTTAGTTATAATGGTCCTAAATTATTTAATATGTATTTATAAGAGATTGTTCTGTGAATTTAATGAACACTATCTTATTTGATTTTTAAAAAGCATTTATGGCACTGGTTATATTATGCTAAGCATTAGTTTTATTTTATTTTATTTTATTTTTTTTTGTTTATATTATATGTTATGATGTAATTATTTACTACTGTGATTGAATTGCCAAATGCAATATCTGTGTGATTTTAATATTTTATGTTATATTTATACTTTTTTTTTTTTGTATTTTATTAGTGTTTTTAGTTGTTACATTTAAATTCCTCACACAAGATTTTTCTTGTATGGAATTTATCTCACTGTATTATACATTTATTGTTTGATTCATAATGAATAAATAAATAAAAAAAATAAATAAATAAATAAACTGCTGCTGCTGCTGCTACTGCTACTGCTACTACTACTACTACTACTACTACTACTACTACTACTACTACTACTACTACTGCTACTACTACTGCTACTGCTACTGCTACTGCTACTACTACTACTACTACTAGTAGTTTAAAGTACTTTATTTGATATCATAAGAACATGTATGAAAATACAAATTTTAAAACATGTTACAAAAACTGATCTACAATTTAGAATTGAAAATTATTAACAAAATTATTATTATGAATACATGAAATGTTTTTACATTAATGTTGAAAAACTGAGAAAAAAAATTAATCAATAACAGTAACAATATTAAATACATATATGACAACAAAACTCACTTACATACAGCAAATATGCTATTCATATTTCACAGTGGTGTTGGTAATTTGATCAAACTCCAAGTGGCTGCTACTATATCTGTTGGAGCTAGTGCTTGATCTCTTGTTTTAATTTTTCCTAACTTATTGAGAAAAAGTGATTTAAGTTTACGAGATGTGGGATTGAATACAAAGTGGCATCTCATAAACCAGAGTGTGTATAGTATAAAGATTGTTATTCTTATTGTTGGAAACAACCCTCTTTGAATATTTTCTATCAATACTGTCAATGAGCATTTTGGATTATGGGTTATATCAGCAATTAGTTCTCGATATGTTTTGAGAGAAGTACAATGAGAAATAAAATGTTCTGTTGTTTCTTCTTCTTTATTACATAGTTGACAAATGGCATCTATGTTTGAAGATCTCCATCTTCCAGCCAGAAAAGCATTGGTAGGTAAAGCTCTAAGGTTGATTTTTATTAGAAAATCTAAGTACTTAGGCTCCAAGTACCAGAATTTAAATTTTTGGATTATAGCTTTATTTGTGATATTAATTAAGCTAATGGGATTTTCAAAGGGACTGGAATTAGTTGTTATGTAATGTGCTTCCCAATACTTAATTTTAGTTGAGAAAAGATTTGTAGCAGGTACTTTATGTTTGAATATTGTTTTTATTAGATTGTTAATGAATTTATTTTTAATAGGAGGTGGAGTGTCTGTAGGTGATATTGGAAGAAACACTTGGAAATTTTCATATGTCATATAAAGTTTCATTAATGCATTGTGAGTTTTTTGGTAATAGAATGTTGAAATGCAGTGTAATGACAGGCCATTTTGTCTTGAATGTTTTTGCAGACTTTTGATGCTTATTACCACTGCCTTTTTATTCCATATGAGTTTGGTGCAAAAAGAGTTAATTTTTTTTCTTAAATGAGTTAGTAAATTTAATGATAGGTGCATAGTAATTTATTTTTGGGAAAATTAATATGTTAATGAGTGATATTTTACTATGTAATGAAAGATATGCTTTTGAAAGTGAGGTTGTCACCTTTTCAATTGCAGATATTAATTGTTCTTGTATTATCTTTCTCATTGCATTCATAGACAGATGAATTGGGAGACCAAGAAATTTGTGGGGAGGGGAACTGCAAACTGAATGAATTTGATTACCAGAAAGTATACTCCAAATAGATGTTTTTTTCTTTGTTAAATTTTAAACTATAAGCTGCAGAGTAATTTTCTAAAATGGTATACATTAAAGGCAAATGTTTTTTGGATGGCAAAAAAATGACTATATCATCCATGTATGAAATATGATTGATGGATTGGTTTATGAGGGGTACATATATTCCTGGCAATTTAGATTCTATTTCTAGTAGGAGGGGGTTAATATATGTGATAAAAAACAGTGAACTAAGGGGAGAGCCTTGTGGTATTGAGTTGTGTGGAGTGAAGTCAGGGGACATTTTGCCATTAAGAGTGAGGTGTATTTTTCTATTGATGAGCAGGTTTGCTAGAACATACATTATAGATATTGGAATTTTATGTTGACTAAGCACCTGTAGCAGCTTGTCCACAGGCACCGAATCGAATGCAGCCTGTATGTCTAATTGAATTGCAATAGGTGCTGATTTTCTAGCTTGTCTTACATCCTCTATTAATATTTTACATAACATAAGTGCTTCAGAAGTAGAACATCCTTTTCTAGCAAACTGAAACTTAGACAACCCAGGAAGTATTAGGGGTTGAATTTTGTCTTTTAAAAGAGACTCTATTAGTTTGATGATCAGAGGAGACATCGAAATAGGGCGTAGATTATCTAGAGGAGAAGGAAGTGTATTTTTCTTTAGAAAAGGGACCAGTGATACTGGATAAAGTTGGTCAATGTTATATATTTGTTTTGATAGATAATTTATCATATTGTGTACTATTGGGATAGTAAAGTGGCTAAGATGTGATAATAAAAATTTTGGAATTGCATGTGTACCTGGGTGTGTATTGTTGGGAAAAGTGTTCAACTTGAGAGCAATTTCATACTTTGTAATGTTATGTTCTTCTGTGGTAAAACCAAAGTGAAATGAAGAAAATTTTGGAAAAGGAAATTTTTGGAGTCTAGATTTAAAGTGGTAATATATTTGTGGAGTCATGTCTTCCCCAGCAATCATTTTTGAATCAAAAATAATAGATGAAGGAGTTAATTTTTGGGAGTATAACCTAAAGCCCACCGAATATATCCTTTAGACCAGTTATGGGGATTAGCTAGAAAAATTTTTGCTTTTTTTATAGAGAGATAATCAGCCAGTATGAGTTGGGTTTGCTTGTATTCTTGTTTTAAAAACATTATTGATGTAACTGAAGAAGGGTCACATGAAGTATTTTTTAGTTTTAAGTGTATTGTATCTAACTTATTAACAAGATTAGTGGGAGAACTATTTTTGGAGGTATAATGTCGAATAGTAGAAGAGATTATGTTAATAAATGATAGCCAGGCCTCTACTGGGTTTAAAGATAGTATGTCTACCTTCTTAAAATAAATATAAATCTCAGAGAGAACAGCTTCAGGTGTAGTGGATTTTAAAAGAAGATGAATAGTTTTATTTAGAGGAAGAATTGGTTGATGTTGCATGTGTATTGCAAGTTCCACATTAAGTGCTAAATGATCAGAGAAAGTTACAGGACATAGAGAGGGATTTATTATGAAATGTAGATCTGGTGAATAAAATACAAGGTCTATTAGAGAGGAGTGTTTTTTAGTGTAGAATGAAATGGAGTTAGTTGGAAAAAAACCTTCAGCACTCATGAGATTTTTATTAATCAAATGAAGGTATTTTAATGTAAAATTCTTATAAGACATGTTAAAATCACCCATGATTATAGTTGGGTAAGAATTTGTAGCTAATATTAAATTTATTTTAATTATTAATTGGTGAATTAACTAACACTGGCTGATTATATAAATAGAATGTTATTAGATTCACTGTAAAAGAAGAATGATAAAGAATAATTATACTCATATGCTGATCTAAGTACAAAATTTTAAAAGTTTGAAAAGGAGAACAATGATGGATGAGAATCCCTACCCCAGCAGCAGCAATATCAGATGTTGAAAATTTACTGTATCCAAATTTACTAAGGTAGAGTTCAGGATTAAATGCTGAATGTACTGAGCATTTTGTCTCTATAAATAAAAGGATATGGGGTGAGAATTGCCTTATCCAATTGCTAATTGCATATATTCGCTGGGTAGAGTTAATACCCCTTACATTGACTGCTGTAATAGAAAGACCCATATTATCAATTGTATAAAATAGTGGGAGAATGATATTTTATAGTTTATTGTATAATGAATGGGACAACTAATATTAGTAAAAGTATAATAGGAATGTGTTAAATAGAAAAGAAAAATTATAATAATACACCACTGTGAAAACAATGAACTTACCCTTGCAAGTGAAGTTCTATTGAGTTTGTTGTGCATATTTTTGTTCATAAACATAATAATTATTTTCACATTTGGAATTAAATCCAAAAAATTGTCCTGGTTTGAAAGTCTATATGTGTTATTTATGCAACTCATCTTGATAGTCTATTTTTAATGGTGCTTCAAAGTCTGTCTCTGTATTTTGAGACATGGTATTTGTTATGATATCCTTAGATTTAGTAGATCTTCTGTGTACATCCACTCCTGCCATCAGAAGAAGCTGCTCCTGTGTCAATTGATTTGTACTTTGTTTTTGTCTGGTCCAATGAAGTGTTGATTCATTAGCTGGATAATCTGTTTCACCTGTTTTATTTGTGAGTTTTGTTTTTTTTAATGCTGGTGTGGTAGACTTTGTATCATTTTTCTTTGATTTTTTTTCACTATGTTTGTCAGGTTCATTAGTTTGTATAGGCTCTTGATGCAATGCGGATTTTTTCCTCTTGTGCATTCGTTTCTTAGTCTTTAATTACTTGGAACTCTTCATCAGAGCAAGGAAATGGTAAGGTATCACTCATGTACTCTGTTTCTGTTTCCTCCTGTGAGGTATAAGATTTATTTGGTATACTATTCATGGAGCTATTTTGACTAGGATCATCAAAGCTGAGATTTTGCTTATTTGTGTTGCTGTCTTCATTATTGGAAATAAATTCATCAAGGCTGAGATTTTGCATATCTGCGGTTTTGTCTTCATTATTGGGAATAAGTTCATCAAGGCTGAGATTTTGGATATCTGTGTTGTTGTCTTCATTATTGGGAATAGGTTCATCTACTTTTGTTTTTTCAGGGTTACTTTGCATATTGGGAATAGTTTCATCTACTTTTGTTTTTTCAGGGTTACTTTGCATGAGTCTGATTTCATTATTAGCTATTGGATCTCTACTGCACTGATGCGTTTTTGTTTTTTTAATACCACACTTTTTACAAAAACGGTTAGGGCATTCTTTGACAAGATGATCTCTGGCTTTACAAAAAAAACACTGAGGTGAAATGCCTCTGAAAGTAACTATCAAAGGTGAAGAATCTGTTGCATGTAATGTTGGTATATCTGTTGGTTGCATATTTTTCTTCAATGACATAGTGAAATGAGCAGTATTGGTTAGAACTGGCTGTGTGGCTCTTTTTTCCCATACATATTTAAAGTTGGCCACAGTTCCAACATTTTTTAGTAAATCTTGTAGATCATCAGCTTTAAAGTCTACATGACAGTTCTTAATTTGTCCATTCAAATTTGTAGGTCTATCAATGTCTATGTAACAAATAAATTTTCCATTAAGAAAGTGAATATGTTTTTCAAATATTTGTTTCTGAGCCACATTATGATATTCTATTGTTTTATATCTGCTATTAGGATGATCTAGCACTTTGTATATCATTGACCAAAGTTTTTTTTCTGATAGATAAGAATAAAATTCATCAGTAGGAAAATTCATAACTGAAGAATTAGTATCTGTTATAGCTATTGTAGACGTTTTAATACTTTTAAATTTTTGAAATGATTTAAGAACTGTTAAAGGAATTGTTTGTATAAATTTTTCACATACAGAAACATAATCTGTATTACTAGTTGATAATAAATTTGTATTTTCTTGTTCCATTTGTAGTCATTGTCAAAATTAAAAATTTCTGTTAAATTTTCTTCTGTAATTACATTGTTATCTTGTTCAGATTTTTGCTTTAAAATACTAGCATAAGTTTGTTTAATATTCTTATTTAATTCAATAGAATCAGATGCCTCAGGCAAATTAGTATTTTTAAATTTATTTCTAGTTTTAGATAAATCAGATAAGGCTTCAGCCATATTGGATCCAGTTTTTACTTTGGAAAAAGAACTATTGTTAACTTTGACTTTTTCTAGATCTTGATAAGAATTATTTTTATCCAAGCTATTATTAGCAATTTTTAAATTAGAATCAGAAATATTAGACATTTTAAATCTAATATTCTTCTTTATATTAACAACAATTTTGCTCGAAATAGAGCGTACCTTTAAGTGGAAAATTTCCTTTTTCTTTTGGTATACTTTTCACTATCAAATTCAATCAAAAACCAATAAAACTTAAGTCTAAAGCAGGAGCTGAAATGAGTCAACTTTCTCTGTCAAGAGCCAAGATGGCTGCTGCTGCTGCTGCTGCTACTGCTACTGCTGTAATGTAGAATTGTCAGATGCGGATAATGGAATTAAATGCTCTGGTTTTTGTCAAGGGTATTTTCATATATCTTGTTTGAATTTGTCCAGGTCTGATGCAAAAATTTTTGATTCTGTTGCTTTGGGTTTTTTCCATTGTATAGAATGTAATCAAATGTCTGTGGATAAAATGAGGAATATTGGGAATGTTAGGTCAACAGATAATAATGATCTTATAGATGTGGAATCTGATATACATATTGAAAATATTTCTGAAAGAGATAGATATAATGGAGATAGTGTTGAAGGTAATAGTGATAATAATTTAGCTATTGATAGGAGTTTAAATTCTAGTTCTAATGTGGATATAGTTAATAATAATGATCTTATAGATGTGGAATCGGATATACATATTGAAAATATTTCTGAAAGGGATAATTATAATATAGTGTTAAAGATAAAAGTGATAATAATTTAGGTATTGATAGGAGTTTAAATTCTAGTTCTAATGTGGATATAGTTAATTTGCTTCAAGATAAGGAAAGTAGAAAAGTAGACTTGGCTGGTTTTACTTTTGAATTATTAAAATCTATGTCTCTTCAGGAAGTTTATAGCATGATTATGAATATGGCAAAATTTGGTGTGAAGAAATCTAAAGCTATTGGTGATGGTGTTATTTCTGGTGATGTAGGTATACAATGTGATTTATTGGAAACACAAGTTTTTGGGGATATTGCTGAGGTTGATTGTGCTGGTGATGTTAATTCATCTTTTAAGGGTAATAATACCTTAGAAAAGTTGCCCAAGTCCTCATTCTTTATTAGAGATAAAGATAAAAACAGTTTTGGGAAAAAAGATAAAAATAAAAACAATAGCATTTATAATGTTGATTATAAAGGTAATAAGATATTAGATCAGGATTTTCATTCATGTGATGAATATATTGGATGTGGAATTGATAATAGTACAAGATACAATAAAGGAAAAGTTTATAAAACTAAAATTTATAGGCAGTCTGATAAATATCAAAAACAATTTTCTAGACTTAATGATGATGAAAAATTTAACAAGTTTTCTGGCTTTTCTGTTAATAATTCATCGCTGGGATATTATGATAATTTTCCTGATAAAAAGTATATATTGAAGGATGGATATTCACATTCTGTTCCAAAAAAGTATAGTAGTAATTTTTCTGGTGACTTTTCTAAATCAAATTTCAGAAAAAAAATTGTCTAGCGAATGCTGATAGAGGTTTTTTTACTCATAGAGCAAATTATTCGCATTTCTCTAAATATAACAATTATATTGATAATGAGGTTAATGTGGGAAATGGTTTGGGATGCTCTTTTTCAACTTCTGGTAAAAAAGGTAGACTACCTGTGGAAAGGGGGTTTGGTATTTCTAAAATTCATAATATTATTAATAATATTAATACAAAATGTAATAAATATTTTGTTTCTAATATGCCAGTGAGTCTTAATTCATATAATATTAAGGTCTTTCTTGAAAAACGTTTAAGAACTAGAATCATATGTCATGAAATTAATATGTATAACTTGAAATCTTCTTGCTTTTATATATCTGCTCCTGCTCATAAACATAATGATTTAATCTCTTCCAATTTATGGCCTCCTGGTGCTTCCATTCGTTTTTTTTTATGGAACTTTGGCTAATTCTTTAAAACTTTAGTGGTATTTATTTATTTATTTTCTTTATTTTCTTTGATTTCTTATTTTCTTTATTTTCTTTTATTTCTTATTTTCTTTATTCACTATACTTACTTACATTTTTCTTTACTTGATATCATTTATTTATTTGTTTTGATTTATTTTTAATTTAATATGGTAGGGCTGTCTTGTTTTTATATGAATGTTAGAGGGATGAAAACTAAGTGTGTGGAAATTAAACAATTCTTTGAAACAGAGCATTTTGATTTGATATTTTTTACAGAGACTTGGTTAAATCAACAATTTTCTGATTGTTCTTTCCTTGATAATAGGTATAATATTTTACGTACGGATAGATCTTTAGAATATGTAGGTAGAGGAGGTGGTACTCTTATTGCTATCAACAAAAATGTTTTATATAGAAATCTGTTTTACTTCTTCTGTATGTGAATCTACATGGTGTGAAGTTTACATGGATCATAATTTTAAATGTATATTGGGAAATATTTATTTTAAACCTAATATCTCACTTTTAGAGCTTGATTACTTCTTGACAGCACTTGAAGATTTTTTGATTAGATATAATAATATTATCATTGTTGGTGATTTGAATATGCCTGATTTATTTAAGGGTAAGATTATTACACATTATTCTTTATTATCTCAGAAAGCTTTAAGAATGCTTAGATTTTGCAAATTTTTTGGGCTTCAACAATATAACCCTGTTGTTAATAGTTTTCAGCGTACTTTAGATTGTGTTCTTTGTAATGTACCAATTGTTAGTAATTTTCACTTTGTCTCTGTTTCTTTTCCAATTGATGTTCATCATCCACCTATCAAATTTTATATTAAGATGTGTTATTCTAAAATTACTTGTTCTAATGTTGTGAAAAGGGATTATGGGAGGGGTAATTATATTGATCTTTGTAGAAAATTTTCTGAAGTTGATTGGAATAATATGTACTCAATTAATGATGTGAATTGTTGCTTGGATTATTTTTTGAAAATTTTTAATGGTTTTATTGATGTATATATTCCTAATAAATTATCGTTTAACAAATGTTATCCTCTGTGGTTTTCATATACTCTTATTAAGATTATTAAAAGGAAATCTTACCATCATAGACTCTATTTTAAGACACAGAATATAATTTATTATAATAATTTTATCAATTTTAGAAGATTGGCTAAATATATCTATAAACGAGATTTACAAGAGTATATAAAACAAATTGAAATTAATATTTCTTCTAATCCTAGAGAATTCTGGAATTTTGTTAATAATTCAGGCTTGGGTAAGAAAAAGGTTCAAATGACTCACGGTTCTGCATTAAATGCAGATGATTTTTCTAAACATTTTGCAGAGTTATACTTTTCACAACATGGGATTGATTCTAAAATTACATTTCCTGGCAATTTGTCTAGTGCTAAATGTACAATTGATCATATCTCTAGGGAAGATGTTATTGTAGCTATTAGGAGGCTTAAGACTCACTCTAGTTTACGATGTGATAATATTCCTTCTTTTATTTATAAGGGGCTAGCCGAATTTATTGCAGTACCTCTTGCCTTTGTTTTTAATCTGTCTCTTAATTCTTGTACTTTTCCTAGTGTTTTGAAATGTGCTAAAATGGTTCCAATCTTCAAAAATGGTGATCGAGATTGTGTTTCTAATTATAGACCGATTTCTGTTTTGCATACCATTGCAAGAATTTTTGAGAGATGTATTTATAATAAAATTATTTCAGATGTGGGTAAGATAATTTCTTCTTCTCAACATGGTTTTAGTCCTAATAGATCAATTGATAGTAATCTACTGACAATTTATGATCATATAGCTCATGCTATTGAAGATCGTCAAAGACTAGATGTTATTTATTTTGATTTGTCAAAAGCCTTTGATAAAGTTGATCACAGTGTCTTACTTCGTAAATTACATAAAATAGGTTTCTCTAATAAACTTGTATATTGGTTTCAATCATTTCTATGTAGTCGTACAGCATATATTAAATTCAATAATAAAGTTTCATTTAATTTTGAATGCAATTTAGGTGTTCCACAGGGTAGTATTTTAGCACCCATGCTGTTTAATGTTTACGTTAATGATCTTAATGATTACTTGAGATATTCTTTTCTGTTAAGCTATGCTGATGACTGTAAGATTTTTAGAAGAATTGTATCAGTGAACGATTGTGTTCTCCTTCAGAAGGATATTGATAACTTTAGTGCTTGGTGTCAGTCAAATAATATGACAGTTAATTTTGATAAATGTTCTTTTATTTCTTATTCCAAAAAATCTGAAGTTTTACAGTTTTATTATTATATCAATTCTCATAAAATTATTTCAGTTAAATGCCAAAAAGATCTTGGAATTATGTTTTCTTGTAATGGATCTTTTACTCCTCATCTTGAAATGATTGTTGGTAAAGCTTTTAAGGTTATGGGTGCCATTCTTAGACATGGTTATCAGTTCAGTAATGATACTAAACGGAAATTGTTTTTTTCATTGGTTCTTCCTATTATTGAATATGGTTCAATAATTTGGAACCCTAGTTCTTTGCAAGGATGTAACTTGTTGCAGTCTATTTCAAAGAAGTTTTTCAAATATGTTTCTTGGGAGGGTAAAATGATTAATCTTTCGTCTAGACGAAAGTATAGGGATTTGAAATATTTTTATAAAATTGTTAATAAATAGGTTATTTTATCAGATATAGTTTCAACTATCTCAGTTAGGTCTTTGAGTTATGATACTAGGTCTACTTGTGTATATCAGATTCAAACATGCCGTTCTAATATTCTTAAATTTTCTCCTTTATTTAGGTTACCCTCTTTATATAATCAAATTGGGAGTAACCTTAATCTGTGTGACATTGATTATAAGAAATTTTGTAATCTTGTTAAACTGAAATGTGAAGTTTGATTTTGTCTTTTAAATTTTACTTTATTATGTATACATTTATATTTTCATTTTATGTTATATGCTTTATTTTCACTTTTATTGTACGTGCAAGCTGTAATTGGCTTTATGCTGTTGTTTTGCACTTAAATAAATGAATTGAATTGAATTGAAGAATTATTATCATCATCATCATCATCATCATCATCATCATTATTATTATTATTATTATTATGATGATGATGATGATGATGATGATGATGATGATGATGATGATGTTTAAACCTTTGGATTTGCCAAGACTTGAATTATTTAAGTGTGCTGGAGTTTTAACTATTCATCAATTATTTTTAGTGAATATTTTGTGTTATTATATTAAATACAAAAAAATAAATAAAAATAATTCTTCATCAATAATGGTGACTAGATCAAGTGATTTTGATTTATTATTTGAACCAGTGTACTTTAAAACTCATTGTAGATATCAGAAATGTTATCTTGGTCCAAGATTTTATAATATTTTTATAAGAAACATTGGATTTAATGTTAATGACCTATCAAGGAAAACTTTGAAAAAATTCATTATGAACTGGATTGTAATTGATGATAATCAAAAACTTATTTCTATTTAATTATTTTATTGTATATTAATGTTTTTTATTTTATTTGCACATGTATTTTTGTTAAGCTCCATGCGTGATTTATTTATCACAAGGAGATTATATGTTTAATAAATTAAATTAAATTAAATTATTATTATTATTATTATTCACATTCATATCAGCTTTTTTCAAACCAAATTGTGCAAACACTTTTTGCGAGTGTTAAATAATAAATGAATAACCTCTGACCCATACAAGATATAGAATTTATGCAGCAATAAAAGGAATCCTCCTATTACTATGACTCAAATATTTATATATGAGCAAATCTGAAGTACTGACGCTATAAAAAATAAATGCTGATTTTTTTTTTATTATTATTATTATTATTATTATTATTATTATTATTATTATTATTATTATTATTATTATTATTATTATTATTATTATTATTATTATTATTATTATTATTATTATTATTATTATTATTATTATTATTATTATTATTATTATTATTATTATTATTATTATTATTATTATTATTATTATTATTATTATTATTATTATTATTATTATTATTATTATTATTATTATTATTATTATTATTATTATTATTATTATTATTATTATTATTATTATTATTATTATTATTATTATTATTATTATTATTATTATTATTATTATTATTATTATTATTATTATTATTATTATTATTATTATTATTATTATTATTATTATTATTATTATTATTATTATTATTATTATTATTATTATTATTATTATTATTATTATTATTATTATTATTATTATTATTATTATTATTATTATTATTATTATTATTATTATTATTATTATTATTATTATTATTATTATTATTATTATTATTATTATTATTATTATTATTATTATTATTATTATTATTATTATTATTATTATTATTATTATTATTATTATTATTATTATTATTATTATTATTATTATTATTATTATTATTATTATTATTATTATTATTATTATTATTATTATTATTATTATTATTATTATTATTATTATTATTATTATTATTATTATTATTAATAATAATAATAATAATAATAATCAAAGTAAGCTTAAAATGGCACACCAGGAAAGGCCAGCTCAGCTCTATGAGCAAGAGAGATTAAACAATGAAAAAGAGGATAAGAGAATCACAGCAAAGGTAAGCCATATGAAATGTGACCAACAAAATCAGTCAAAGAGTGCGAATAAAAACTACATGCAAATTATGGCACTTGAGACTGAAACTGAAGATGTAACTCATGTAGATAGAAGATGCAAAATTTCAACCAAAGTCATACCATTGCCAACAATTATTAAGAAAACATCTGCTGAAATGATGGAGGATATTACTCCAGATCTGCCTACCGAAATACAAATCCACACTGAAGATAGGCGCAAACCAAGGCATCCATCAAAACAAGATAGAAGATATAAAAAGGTGAGAATTAAACAAGAGAATCCTCACAGTGAGCAGGAAATATATAATTGGGCTGTAGCAGTGGATGAAGAGAGTGGCCTGGTGTTTCAAGATAGTGGAAATTGAGGAAGAAAAGTAGGAAGACATGAATTCCTGAACTCAAAGGAAAAAAAAAATTATTAATGAAACTTAAAATTGCTGTTTTAAATGTCAGAGGACTTAATGCAATCAATAAAAATTTCAAAGTCACAAATTGGATAAATCAAATCCGAGCCCATATAACAGGATTATTAGAAACAAAGATATATGCAGGCTCAGCAATAAATCCAGCTACCTACCTGAGGGGCCAGGGCTTCTCTGCATGTTCTAGAGATTCATCCTTCCCATCTGCAGGAACTGGAATAGTAATTGCTCAAGATTGTCCTTTTGAAAATTTCAAAATACTTTACATTGATTCAAACCTTCTAATAATAACACTGACTCAAAAATAATTACAATGAATATAGTGCTTGTATATATGCCAGTAGAAAAGCAAAAGATAGAATCTATAATTTATAATATAAATTCAATTCTTGCCATGAATGCAAGCCCCACTGTTCTGGTTGGGGACTGCAACTCATCTTATGAAGAACTTATACAGAAATTACTCCTATTGGACAATAAGGTGATTAATTAACATTCCTAAAGTAGATACACTTGTGTAAAATTACCCGTATAGATATGTACTTTTTAAAAAATGAATATGGTAGTACTTGAAATTGAACTGACAATAATAAGATTCAATATGTATCTTGCTATGGCATTGTAATACTATATAACTAAAAGGATCAATAAAGTTTACTATTGTTGAAACTTAATAATAATAATGATGATGATAATCATGGTGGCAGTATTTTTATCCTTATTACCATCACTATCCTTTAAGCCTGGCAGCCCTTAAAGGATTTGAAATAATAATAAGACCAGGGTGATATGTTATGGCCCTAGTCAACTTACTGATCTTCAAGAACAGAAATCCCAGAAATAAGATATCTCCTGATGATTTTTTCTGTTGCTTCATGCTTATTTCCAAAAAGTTGCCTTGAAGATGGCAAAGAAGAGAATATATCCATCCTCCACTCCACCCCCACCCCCAGTTTTTATACTTTCTATCTTTTTATTTTTTGGAGTAATCAAGCCAATTGTGAAAATCCAAATGGTGGATGTATTATCCCTTTAATCTTGCCTCTGTATATTTAATTAATATTTTAACTTGTACTAATTAAATTTCTTCCATTATCTGATATTTATTTTTTCTTCTGTTAATAATTTTCTTTTACACAATAAATTTTAATTAAATATTTTTTATTACAGCAATTCAATTACTCTTATTCTGGCTATTTATTACTTATCTATTTTATTTATTTATTACCCTTCTCTGTGAATTAATGTCATAACTTATTTTATTAAAATACATATATTTCAATAATTCTCCCCTTACTCCAGAAAACAGGTTACTATGTAATACATATAATCTTGTAATTTTTTCAGCTTCCTTTTTTTACAATGATGCCTAAGTGATCTATGTTTGCTGTTAGTTCAATGGGTATTTCACTTTGCATTTCTATTACTGCTTCCACTTCAATACATTACTTCAACTATTTGTTTTCCCCAAATTTTGGTCACTTCTGTTTGTTACTAATGCTTCTGGAAATTGTATGTATTCTATGATTCATTAGCAGACATGGTTCACATGTCTCTGATATTTTGTTGTTCTGTATTTGAATGATTAATTACTATTTGTTTAGAGAGTTTTCTGGTGATTACATCTTTAATCCATTTCTTTTTGATCAGGTCATGTATCCAAACTTTATTACCTATTTCATATAAGTTGTCTTCACTGAAACTGTTCTTGTGGAAGTAACATTGATAGTTTTATATGCAATTTTCTGCCCATGAACAATTCAACCTGAGATTTACCTGTAACTGTTGATAGTGTGAAATATTAATGTAGCATAGCATTATATAAAGCTTGCTATTTGTTTGTATTATTAGTCTTTCTCAGAAGCTTTTTAATTTGTTGAACAGCTTTTTCAGCCAGAATATCTGATTCTGGATGATACAGGGATACACAGATTTGTTTAATGCCTTTATACTTGGGGGGAAAAAATTACATTTCTTGAGCAGTGAATCCATGCCATTATCAGCAACAATTATTTCTGGTAATCTGTGGCATGAAAAGACTGCATTCAAATTTTGTATGGTTTTACCAGCACTCATATTTTTCATGTTGCAATACTCAGCCAATTTAGAGTATGCCTCTATCAATATCAGAAATATTTTTCCATTGATTGTGACTATGTGGTACCTGAAAAGTCTGTGCCAAGGTTTAGTTGCTTTAGGTCATGGTGTATACTCCTTAGGTTTCATGTGCATTTTGGATTGACAAGCTGTACATTTCTTAATGTTTCTCAATATCCATGGTTAACTTTGGCCACTAGATGTAGCAATGCACTTACACCTTAGCATGCACAATACCTGGATACCCTTTGTGCAATAGTCTTAAAACTTTTCCTCTACTCTCTTTTGGTATTACTACCCCCCCCCCCATTAACACACAATCCTTGCTGATAAGTTGTCATGATTTATCCAAAATGCACCAGGCACTGTGATTTCTTAAATGGCCAGCCATTTCTAATTCAACCTATCAGAAATTGATACCCTTTATCAGTTTTTGACCACTTTGCTACTATATTGCTGTTTAACATTTCTGTCTGTAGGACATCTAGATAATTCATTTTTCTTTCATTATTATGTGGTTCATCTTTATATGGATTTTTAGATAAAGCATCAGCACGTGGAATCTCTTTTCCTTTCTTGGTAATTGTATGATGACAATATGTTTCTCCACTGTAACTTATGTGGGCTCAAATGGTCAGGCCTAGCTTATCATTCACTAATTATTGAAATATTTTCATTTCAAAATCCAAATGAAATTTTGCATTTCTGAGACTTATTCTTTATACATTTTTTTTTTATATTTCACTATTACATTTTCTCATATCATCATTAACTCTCCTCTGTATCATTTTATATCACTTTCCATTCTTCAAAATGGTTTTTCTCAATATTACTTTGTGTGTGTGTGTGTGTGTGCATACATTGCATACTTTTAATTTATAAAAAAAAAACTATTAAGAATTGACTTTTTTTGTTTGTTTTTGATATCTGCAGCACTGTTTTTTCATCTTGTTCAAGCCTAAATCGTCTTCAAAATTTTAATATGTAAAATAATCAGCTAATTTTAATTAAATTTATTATATTTCTAAAAGCAAAAGGCAACCATTACTGTTGCATTTATTAATAGTTATTGTGTTTTTAGTTTTGCATTAAAACATCTTACTTCTCAATAATAAATTATTACTTTCTGTGTATACATGTTTTGGTAAATCAAAATATAATCCAGATCTGCTCACTTCCATTTGGATTCTTATTTTGCCATTTTTACCTTGAAATTTTTTTTTTAAATCATATTGACAATTTTTCTTTTTCCCATAAATTTATTCCATATCTCTTTTTCCACAAATTGCCTAAGTTTATGCCTTGCCCCACTTTTATCTCTCTATTAAAATTATCCATATTCATTATCTTTCAAACATTTTCCAGTTCTAATGTTAAAGGTTCCCATGATAATTTTTAAATGCTACTTGATCCATTTTAAAATATTAATATATATTTTGTACATAAAAAAAATCAACTTCATTTTTTTCATCAAAACCCTGTCTATTATACCATTAATTTTTACAGTTATTCATCCATTGTTTAATTGTAATAAATTTTACTTGCTTGTATTTTTCTAGTATCTGTATCTATAGTAAAGTATTATATCAATTTTTTAAATTATTTTCTCATTTTTCTTTATAATTTCACAAAATCTGAAAAGATTCGTATATATATATATGTGTGTGTGTGTGTTATTATTACTTATATAATTCTTTTATTAATATATATTCTTTAAAACAAAATAAATTACATTTATCAATTCTTATTTTTTATCTGTGAAAAAATTTATTCGAAACTCAATAATAATAAATTAGGAAAAAGTATTTTTCGAAGATATTTTTTGAAACAACAAATTTTTTATATTTTTGCATATATTTTTTTACAACAACAGAAATTTTATATTTCACTAACCAATCTTAACAGAAAAAAATAAAAATAAACAGTTTTTTAAATAAATACCTTTCTAAAAGCATCTCTGTTAAGTGAGGAGAAATTTTCTTGAATACTTTCTTGTGTTCTTAACTGACTTTCTAAATATATAATTTTTTCTTCAGCCTATAAAATAAATGCACTTTATTTAGATTTATCGTCCTGTAGTAATAATAATAAAAATCAAGACAGTTTGCCTTTTTTAAATGAAAATATTTGTAATAGAAAATAATAAAGCAAAATCAAACATACTGTTGTTTTCTTTAGAAGTGAATTATTGTATGATAATTACTAACCTTTATTATCTATTTGTGTGTTATTACTAACAAGTTGTTTGTATTTGGAAAGTTTAAATAAAGTTTAAAATTTTCTATACATTCTACATTCACTCATAAATGATGGAAATAGTCTAACATATCACACCTTATAATATAAATCAATAAACATCACATGACCACCACTTCTTATGCTTGTGTATAACTGTTGTTAAAACAGGCAAAACTCACTATACGTATTGCCACACACACAGCAAGCTAGAGTAATCAATGGATGTCAGTAAGCTTGTGCATAAAATCCCCATCTAGTGCCTACTCATCCAAGATCCCCAGACTAGTTTCTGGCTTGTGGCCTTCATCCTAAAATCTAGGTGCAGTGCTCTCAGATCCAAGGCTCCTCACTGATGAAGGTCACAAGCCAGAAACTAGTCTGGGGATATTGGATGAGTAGGCACTAAATGGGGATTTTATGCACAAGCCTTCTGGCATTCATTGATTACTCTAGCTTGCTGTGTGTGTGGCAATACGTATAGTGAGTTTTGCCTGTTTTAATCTTATAATATACCATCATTACAAACCTTCAGACAAATACTTAATATTTTAATATGCATGAATACCATTGTAAATTATCAATTGCAATCAATGTATATGTAAATGACATTTAATGGTGTTATTTGTCTCATCTGTACATTGTTTGAGAAGTGGCATGTATGTTTTATTATAATTAAAAATATTTATTTAAAAAAAAAGATTCAAATTCAGATCTGCATTATTAAAACTTTAATGAAAAGGTATTAAAATCAATTTTCAAAATCATTTCACTACTGCTAAATTTATAAATACAAGATGAGCAGAATAAAAAATCTCAACAAATGATATATAATCAGTGATAAAGTAAAAGGTATCATTACCTAATAAAAAATTTAATTAGGAAAAAGATTCATTATATAAACTACTACAGTAATTGATAACAAAAAATCTCAAAAAAATAGTCAAAACAAATATGAATCAATTATTAATTGAGTATATACATTGTGATTTAAATGCATTATATATTATTAAGAAAATAGGGTTACCTTTCTTTGGACTATCAAAGGCTTTTTTTTAATGATATTCTAAATCAAAATCACAGAAAAGGCTTTTTTTTTAATGATATTCTAAATCAAAATCACAGAAATGTAACCTGGAGATATGTCTAGAGGAGAGAGGGTTAAAATAATTAGACAACTGCTTTTTAAATTGATTATGCAAGCTTTCTTCCAGGGCGAAGGGTGTGGCAAGTCTATTCACAATTTCAATCACATCTTTTCTAGTGAAATATAAGATTCACAATTTTGTATTTATCATCTTCATTTTATTTACAAAGAGATATTTCTCTTTGTTATGGTCATATAAGGACTAATTACTCGCCTCAGTGATGTCAAACTACCCTATAACTGATTGCATTTTTAACCAATCTTTTTGCATAAGTGTAACCTTTTACTTTTGATTTTTAATTTGAATCAACTAACTGAATGTGCAATTTGATATGAGTGCAAATGTGAAGCATTTCAATCTACTGTAAATTCTCTACAGTTTCAAACTTTGAACTGCCTCTGTAATGTCTATCGACTGGGTTTCATATAACTTTCCCTATTAGAAGTGAGAGCAGTGCCACTGTTATGAGTGCAGACCAATGAAGTTTGCATCAAGTGACTATCCCAATTGTTATGTCCACTTTACTATATGCCAAACATCTTGTCTATGAACTTAACCATTCCCAAACTAATAATCTTCCAGTAATGAGACAACTTTATTAGGTTGAGATTAAATGCCATTTAATAATAATACTCCTAACAATTGTTAATCAAACATTACAAATTATATATACATCTATATACATCACATATATACATAGGCCCATAGGCATATAAAAATAATAATAAACATCAATACAATTTGTATAAGTCCTAGCTGACTATTCACATGTTATGAAGTCAGCTCTCTGCCCTTGAAGTCCCTGTGCATTCAGGCAATGTTCTGCACCCACTTATAAGTCCATGTGCACAGGGGAAGATCCAAGAATCAAGTGTCCTTTTCTTGATCCAATTTGCACTAAGTTCATTCGTTGTTTCATACCCTAAAGCGGATTGACTAGTATTTCCACCCATCTGCTCAGGTGATTCTTTCTTTCTCTGCTCACATGCTGGATACAAGAACTTAACCATTATATCTCTGACTTTAATTAATGAGCTATTTTTTGCTTTATAATCATAAAGGAAATCTAAACTTGAATTCATTTAATTGCTCTATATTCTCTCATTAATTTAATTGCTTTTACTTTTAGAAAATAATCTTTTTTTTTTTAATTTTACAAAGTTATTAATAACTTTTATTCCGTATTTTTAAAAAATCAGTCTTTTAAAATTCTTTAATTCCTTTATAACATTATTTATATCCATAATTTATACTTTTATATGTATGCACATTAAAGCATACACATACATACCACTAATGTTATTCTTAAAATTCGGCTACTGAGCCCAGACTTACAATTTTAAACAACGGATATAATACAACCTTCCAATTTTATATCTAAAGACATATTCTCAAATCTATCAAAACCATCCTAGAATCAAATAAAATAACAATAGTTTTAGATACATTTAAATGTTTTTAGATATCTTTATGATAGTTATCAAATCACATTCAAGCTTCCTAAGACTCTCTGAAATATAACTCATTGGAGAATCCAAATAAAGCTGAGTATCATCAACAAAACTATGAAAAGTAAAAAAATTTATACAAGATGTGAAATCTAATGTATCTATAATAAACAAAAGAGAGCTAATAACAGTTTAGAAAGTGGTAAAAAATGTACTACATAGCCAAATTAATATATCTATGAGATTAGATGACATGTGAAGAATATGAATTAATATATGTGAAAAATTATTGCTGATCAATAAAATTATTACCATAATTTTGCATAATTACTATATCTATATAATGTTTAACAATATTCATATGATATGCAACCCTCAAAAAAAACTTCAAAGAAACATTTAAAAAAATTTAAAAAATTATATATATATTGTAACGTTTTTTGTTTTGCTAGGCCTTTACACGCTAATATAAACTGCGCGTGAGTTGATCAAGCTATGTCAAAAAAGAAGAAAGTTATATTTCTATTCTAAAAACACAGCTATTTTTCCTGATCAACTTCAGCCTATTAATTGTTATGAATTGTGCTATTGACAAAATCAACTTTTAATTTTATTTAATATGGGCGCCAGAATTCCTAAGAATCCGCTGAAATATGTCGCCAGCACCTCTCGCAAGTTGTAAAACAAAAAAAAATAAAAAGATTTTTATTATATATTTTTTTTTAAGGGGCGGTAATTCTACCGTAATGAGAATTAATGATTTTTACGATTATTAATCCTGGGCGTATTGAAACATATTGGCAAAGGTAACTTACGTTTAAATCTTATTACACTAAAAATAAATTTAATAATAAAAAATAATAACTATTATTAATAACGCACAAATGAGAATTGATATTAGAAATATTTTTAATTTTGACAAACTAAAATACTTCATGTTAAGTAGCTAATTAATACCTTGGAGAGAACACATTTAATTCAGGTGGGAAATATCCAGAAAATATAAATATCAGTTAAAATAAACAAAAAGTTCTTGGTTAAATAAGAGTCTCTCATATAGAAAAATTAAAGTCACTATCGGGATTCTTTTATACGTATATTTTTACGAGTAGTTTTAAATAGTTAACTTTGTCACAATCAGGATAATTATTCTTACCGGTAAGTTTCATGAATTCAGTAGTAGATAACTGCATAGTTTTTTGGTTATAATGAGCTCGGCCTTTTGGTTATTGCTTGATCTTGTAGTCCATTTCCCCAGTCGGTCACGAAGGCTTTTCCTGGTGTACATCATTAGGTCCGATGGCTTCAGAAGCTCCGGTTCACTGCGACATGCCGAATTCCTTCAGCGAAGAGCGATCTTGGATATATCAATGTTATCCAAGACCAACTAGAGAAACAAAACGAACAAGACGTTCCTTCAACCGGATCCTTCCTTTTTATAGCCAGTTTTCAGGACTTCTGCGCATGCTAGTACCATGCCTTTTTAATCTTATCCAGTCTTTATAAATTTTATGTAATAAAGTCTTTATTTTCTTCAAGTTTTCGGCCATCTTTAATTAATTTGAGTATTTCTACTTTCAGCTTATCTTTTTTACTTGCTTTTGGAATTCTTTTGTTCTCTCCAATTACTTTTATTACTAATCACATAAAAAAAAAATAAGAATAATTCAACCCTCATTGTACGTTTTTTTTTTTTAAAAAAAAAAAAATTACTCAACAAAATTTTAAATCCACTTTTATCTTTTAGTTTTTTTTTTTACCCAATGCCAATATATTTGTAACGTATATAAATAAACGTTACAATATATATATATGTCTGTATGTGTGACCAAGTGCTTTCACACTTGCTCCCATTGTTCATCTCAAAATAACAAATTTCTCTGTTTACTTGATTTTAAAAAAAAAGTTAACTAATAAGTAAAATATAAAATAATGAATAATTTTTGTTGTATATTTTAGTACAGTCTGTATGTAAAATAGTCATGTTCTTATAAGTGTCTTAAGCATAATAGTTTATATTGCTTTTAATAAATTCATTCATTAATAAAATAACAGTATTATATTAAAATGTGTGCCAGAAAATAGTATTCTAATAGTATAGTAATTAGTTATGACAGAAAAGAATAGAGAATGTAAAATTAACTTAAAATTAGTTTTTGTAAATTTTTAGAATAGTATAAAAGTTAAAATATTAGTTTATAATAAGTTAGCTTTAGGTTTATTAAAGTGATTTTAATATTTAATATCTTTAAATATTTTATTTGGTAAGTTATAAGTTACAATTAGTTATTTAAGAAGTAATTACAAAGTTTAAAGTTTGAAACATCATTCTCTTTGTTCATAAATGTGTGGGTCTGCATGAATTGAGGGAAATTCTTTAATAATTAAGTAGTTTTATTTTGAGTTCTTTAGACTCATTTTAAAAAAATATGAATAAACCAATAATTATGATATTAGTTAAAGTAGGTTAATGAATAAAATAGGTATTTAAATTTTAGTGAATAAATATCCTAGAATGGTTCAATCAGTTGATAAATAAATAATGTGATTATTTATTTTTTATATAATATTTTTTATAAGAAAACTTTATTAACTTTCTTCTAAATTAAGTTCATTAAATCATGTGTCATTTTGAAATATCTAGACTAAAATGACATCATCAATTGATTGACATATCTTATGATTGGGTTGTCAAAAAAAACTATAAAAGAGAAGTTTGGTTGTTTTAAAAGGTTCATTCTTCATTTGTTCATTCTTTCTCTTCTTGTTCTTCTGGTCTGGCTTGAATCCTTGGCACAAGATAAAATTGTAAAGTATTAAATTTTTATAATTTTTATTATTTTCCCTAAAAGTATTTAATCTAAATTTAATTATTAACAAGTCAACAATGAAATTTGAGATTTCAGGTAGTCCCCATTCATTTTGTTACTGAATTGCAATTAAGCTTTCTTAATTATAAAAAAATGCTGTGGAGGAATTTTTAGTATAAGTCAATTGAATAAGATTAATTTCAAAATGAGTTTAAAAGAAAAGCAGTTGTTACATTCATTTACAAATATTATTGACATTATACAGAACAATTGTCCAGTACTTGTTTTAGTTATTTCATAAATAGGAGAAATTTTAAAAGGAAATTGAAATGCATAGACTTATTAAGCTGTATATTTAATGTTTAAAATGCATTCTATTAATTTGCCTATTTAATGACTAAAATTATTAATTGCCATTGGAACTGTTTGAAGAATAATTTTAGAAATGTTTAAATAATTAATCTGCATTAAAAATAGTTCTTTGTATATAAAAGGAAACATATACTGGAGGAATTAAAATAATTTAAAATGTTTTGATATGCTGGAACTCTTCAATTCAAATTTTTGAAGAAAAATAATTGGCTATTAAAAAAATGTTAAAATATTAATTTATCATCTATACTATGAAGTTGGTAGAAATATTTCTAAAGACATTCTGATATGCTGAATTATTCTCTACTAACAAAATGCTTTATAAATTATATTATTCAAATGTATTAATAACCTGGAAATGTCTCATTATTTTCCACAAATAAGTTTCAAAATGCTTAAAGTGTGTTCTTTAAAAGAGTAAAAATGAAGCTACAGTATTAATTAAATAAATCTGCAGGATCCTGAAATTGTCTATCAGCTGAAAGAATTATTGTATTACATTGACATTTCCCCATCACAATTCATTATTGTTTTATTTTCATTTATTTTACTGATTATATTTAGAAATGCTTATATTTTTAGAACTAAATTAGATATAAGAACTGTTGTATATGTTTGGTTTTGGAAATTCTTTTGCCATGTATGAAATAAGTTTTGACTAGAAGCTTCGCAGAATACTTGCCGGTCAAATTAATATTATATGTGCTTAACTAACAGCTCAGTGCAAAAAAAGCTCACTTATGAACTAAGGTTTTTTTTAATAGTGGTAAAAATATTTTATGCAATATTTGCTTTGAAATTTTGTTATATTTAATGTAATACTATTCAATATTACAAATGTGCCAGGTAACTAATTTATGTAATTGTAATTTTAATGGGTTTATCAGAATGTTCTACACATTATCAGGTAATATTTATTATATATTTGATATGTGCTTGATAAGCTAAATTAGACTCTTATTTATTTTAAGTTAGGGAATATTTTCATCTCTTACAATAAGTATTTAAATGTATGATATTCTACTCAGTTATGTGCTAAAGCAATTATCAGTTTTTCTTTTATATTTTTGCATAAGTGCCATAGTAATTATAACCACTAATATTTTATGCATTGAGAATTATTATTCTCACACTTTATTCACATTATTATTCATGTCTACTGGTTACCATAATTTTAATATTCCATACACATGTGAATTGTAACTTCGTGCCAAAAATTTCATATGCTAGTAAATTTTCTTTAATTTTTCAGTCGGTTGACTTAAATTTCAATTGTTAGTTCAGACATTGCTTATTGTTAGTAGGATTAAAAATTTAAATATGACTTTAGTTAGTTATAGTGATGTTTGTATCTTGTCATTGTTAGTTATAGTATTGCTTAGCCTTATAATATAAGGCCCTACTGATATTTATTATTGTACTTGATGGAGTGAATAAGTTCCCCATCTTTATTATATTGTTCCATGGGGTGGTAGTGCTTATTTCCAGTGATTATTATCATATATTTAGAAGGTACCTGTTCTTGGTGTGTTTTTCCATGTTTTCATAATGCACTGTGACAAAAGTCCAGGCATCCTCTTTTGCCTCAGAAGTAGGTTTTGGAAGCCACCATTCTTATATATTTATTGAATATGCTTGTTTGCTCTGCAGAGCCTATGTTGGCCTATCACTCATGATGTATTTAAAGCAATTTTTCCACCATAGTAGGTGAGGTTGTATTGTTTTTTTGATATGTGATGACAAGATAAGCTAGTTTGAAAAATTTAGTTTCTTCAGGTTGCACTTGGTTATTTTAGTGCTTAAGGGTGTAACAATGTCTGTTATTGTGCTGTTATGATACTACAATTGTCCACAAGCCAACCAACAACAGTTAGTAATTTTTAAATGTTTAACTTGTAAGGATATGGCCAATAAGTGCAATCCACACATGCTATGTAATTGCTGCATTCATCTAGAAGTTTTGCCAATGGATGTGTAAGTCATTTACTTTTAACATTTTAATGTAATTCATATTATGTGGACAGTAATTTTCTTAATTTTATGTATGCACGTGACTTCTGATGAGTGGCCCATACATTTCATTCATTTATTTGGTTATTTGTTAGTTCAAAATCCTAAACAATAGGAGAGTCAGTATTTGTAATTTGAGATTTATTTTAGATATGCCAGCTATTGCTTAAATTTATTTAGCTGATAATGTCAAGTATTAGCCGATCAGTTCATTAATCCTGGTTACTAATTTTTATGTTTTAATTTAGAGTAAATAAATAAATAGAAATGATGTTAATAAGCTAATGATTAATCCAATGTAAAGCATATAAATTTTATAATGCCCAAAATTTGTTGAGGGGTTGCTTATATTGGGGATGTATAAGAAATGGCTAGTGTTAACTCTCCATTTAAATAAAGGATTAAATATGGTGATTTATGTAAAATTCGTTATTTTTCAAAAGAAACCTTAGTAGTTCATGTGTAAGACCAAAAGATTTTGTTTAAATACTGTCAGTCAAATGACTATATTTGTTAACAGCACTATCTTGGCAATCTTTCCAAATTTATGGACATTTTATTTTATTATATTATATTGTAAATAAACTTTTTGAGTATTTATTTAAAATAAATTTAGTTTCTGCTTATTTTTTAAATGTTATTGTCTTGGGTTCACAATATTAATTATTTCATTTAATTAATGCAATACATAATACTTTTATATCCACAGAAATAAGATAAAGTTATGCATATAATTGTGATTTCTGGATGAAATCACTGTAACAGATAATTTTACGTTTCCAGATACCAAAAGTAATATTTTGCTTAAGAATTATTTTAAACTGTGTTATCTTCTAAGATAGAAGATGGTGTAATATAAAATGAAAATGGTTTAACATTTTAGATTATTCATACTATTTTAAACTGCATTATTTTAATATCAAGGTCCAGTTTACATTTAGTTGCTTATGAAAGTTGTCTGTGGAAAGGTAGAGGGACATAAAGAGCACCCTTGTCTTTCTTTCATCACAAGTGATGTCCTGGGTAAAGGGTTATAATTAGTCTAAATTTTGAATATTTTAATTATGCAATTAAATATTTAAGTAAATATCCTTTTAATACTTTTGATAAATATTGTTACCTTGTAGTAGGATGCAGTCACTTCAAGTGTTTGCCTCCTATAGTCAGCTAGAATATCATTCATCTATTCATTTACCTATTCATTTACTTAGTAGGCAACTTCATATTAGTGCTTTTCACAAGAGTTATAGTAGGAATCCTGAGATCAATTACTCTTGCTGTTTTTGCATTGTGTTATTTTATTTTCTATATCTTAATATTAGGTATTACTAGTATAGGATAGGTATTTAGTGTTTGTTTCCTGTGCTAAAAGAAGAGCTCATCTTATGGTATTTTGTTTCATTTAATTTATTACAAATTATGCTATTAAAAGCAATGACAAGAATAGTATTTATTTTAAAATATGAGATAGAAAACTTTAGTAGATTTTTTTTTTCTTTAGTCACAAACCTGTTGTGCTCAGAAAATATGATTGGATGAAAGGTTGAGTCTTATCAATATTGAATAAAGTAGAAATTTTCCTCAATAATCTATTCCAAATTATTATTATTATGCCCTGATTGTTTGGCAATATTGTATGATTTTCCCTCCATCTTGTTATAGATCTCTGGGTACTATTATCTTTGTAAATTTTATTGTAACCCCACTGTATCTAGCTAGAGTCTCTGTTTATTTATTTATTTTCTCATCTTCTTTCTTTCTTTCATACTCTCTCTCCCTTTCCTCTGATTTCTCTCTCTCTCTCTCTCATTTTTGTCTACTCTCTCTTTTCTTTTCTCTTCTCCATCTTCAATACTCCCTCTCCCTTCCCATTCTCTTCCTTCCCATCCTTCCTTCTCACTCCCTCTCTCTTCCTTTAGGTTACAATTGGCTCATCTTCCCCTTCTTTCCTCTCCTCTCTCGCATTCTGATTTCTCTCTCTCATCCTCTCATCTTCTCCCTCTCCTCTCTCACATTTCTCTCTCTCTCTTTCCTTCCCATCTCATCTCTTTTTTTTATTTAGGTTACAATATATAATCATAATTACCCCAAATTCACAACTCAACCAGACTAGCCAAGACAATAAACTCCAAAACATTACCAATGGTTTCCCTGCTATAAGCAGACTTCTCAGATGTAAAGAACTATAAAATAACAATATATTTAAACTAAACATTGCCCACAATTTCACTTACTTCTCATACATCCTTAATATTTAAAAAACTTTTAAATAAGTTAATTGCTTCAGAATATTACAGGTGTATGGGAAATAAGTGGAATTGTGGATAATGTTTAGTTAAAACATGTTGTTATTTTGTAAGTCTTTATGTTTGAGAAGTCTGCTTGTATCAGGAAAACCATTAGTAGTGTCTTGGATTTTATTTTCTTGGCTAGTCTGTTTTGAGTTGTGAATTTGGAGTAATTTTGATTATTTATTGACTAATTTAGTTTTATTCTTTTAATGTTTATATATAGGGGATTTGAACAAAACTTTCAAGCACCCTTCAACTTTCCACATTATCTCATACCAATGATACATGATCACACACATGTAGAAAAGATAAATAATCACCAATATATATATTTCATGCTGTACCAGCACTCATCAGTTGGTTCAGATCATCATCTTCCACACATTAAGATAACCAATCTTCATACTTTAATGAACAGGCTTCAAGGCTACTCCAACTCTTCAGCCATCCATACCATTGAAAATATGATGATGGAATGCCCAAATCCCATGCTGATGTCAATATTATTGTTGTGCCCATGTTGACCTCAAGTCACTCTGACCCCTCATGTATAGGACCTTATCCATTTAAATACATAAAAAAGGGATGGACCATGTAATATTTGAAATACAGGCATTCTTCATATACCTGGAGCTTAATTGTAAATACAACTGACCAACTGATGAGGGATGATTCAGCATCAAATTTAATTGGTGATTATTTATCTTTTCTACATGTGTGTTGGTCATGTGTTCAGTGGTATGAGATAGTGTGGATAGGTGAAGGATGCTTAAAAGTCTGTCTTCAAATCCTATGTTTATAATTAATCTCCAGTTATATGAAGAATGCCTGTATTTCAAATGTATATAAATTAAAATATAGATGAATCAGAAATTAATGTGAACAAAAAGCCAAGTTAAACAATCAATTCCTTGAAAATTATTTATTCAATTATAAGCCTATTTTTTTTCCATCCACTACTCTCTTACACTCCATTACTACCAAATCACCATCACTGAAATTCTTGAGAATGAAAAAAATCTCTATACTTCTTTCATTTTTCTCAAAATTTATTTCATTTTCATTTCTATTCATTGTTACAGATTACAATAAGCTTTATTTAATACAAACCAGATGTAATAAAGCAAATATGATTATATCATTGTTTCATTTATCAAAATTAAATCAGAAATGCAAATAGAAATAATACATATAATAACTACTCATGTCAATATGAATTTATTAATCATTAATTTACTTCAACCCTACTAAATGTATTAGAATTAGAATCAATGTATCAATTTACAGCATCACGATTAGAGTCTAAGCATTTAATATTATAATCTTCTTGAACTTTATGTATTAGCTCAAAAAAATTACAACCACATTGATAGAAAAATCATGGCCATAGTTAATCTATTTATAATGTTTGGTGCTTATATCTTGAAGAAAGTTGCTAATCATTAACTGCTTGTGGGCTTAATTAACACTGACAAACTTATTCCATAGAAGAATTGTCCAATAAAATTTAATACAATTATGGTTACAGTTAATCATTAAATATATTTTTAATAAATGTTTATATAGTTGTACTATCTAGATAATCGATAACCTATGGGTTTTTTTTTAAGTGTCATATCATTGGCCAGGACGCAAACCCGCAACCCGGGCAACCGCCTGCAAGTGCAAGGCAGTCGCACTGACCTCTCAACCACCAATGAAAGACATGGTTATTAAAAAAAATATTTTAAAATTTTGTTAAAAATAAAATGGCTCAACAATAAATCACAGATCTTACTACATAAAATAAATGGTTACCCACAATCATGATTTGTACAGAGGATGTCTAGTCAGCTAAAAAGTAAGATTATTTGCATTATATTTACTAATTGTGAAGACATACACTATTTAATGTCAGATATATTATTAAAAGCAATTTGAGTATTAAGTAAAATGATTGTCTAGAGATTCTTGCATAGTAAATATAAAAACATTAGACAAATGCTATGTATTATGGTATAGAAAATTATATATCAAGTTGTGGAATTTGCTATATCCAAGATTTCCAAAACATATACCAATTATGACTCCCAACCTCCAAATCACTACAGTGACTCCACATGGACCTAAAAGTATTGGGATATAATCTAAGTTAGTCATAACAGCTTTAGTAATGTTTTGCAAAATTTAACTTTAATTTTTCTGCAAAAGCAATATTATTGGATTAAAAAATTTAAAGAAAGAGTGCTAAGCATCATTGTAAGCTTGCACACAATAACATCTCAAATACTACAAAGCCAGTTCGGTAATTATTTTGTATTATAATAATAAAATAAGTGTTTCTTATCTATAAATAATACAGTGCTGCTCTTAGAGAATGTTATTCAGAATTTCACCTGCCCTAAAAAATATAAAAAGAAAAACCATTATTAATAAGGATATCATTTATGTGCTAAAATGCCAGAATCATAATTTATTTGACTTCAGTGGGTAAACAGTTCACCTGAATCTACTAATATAAGGATCTTAGTTATTTTAGTTTTATTATTTGAGTAAAGCATGCAATGCTCTAAATAGCAGATGGAAAATTGGGAATCAATCAACTCATTAATTAAGAGTTATCCAAAAATCTAGTGTTCGATAATGGTAATCTATTTTTAGAAATATATTTTTGAGAGTTTTGAATATGAAATGGGTGACTATTTGCTAGTATTCCATTTTCATTCATTGTCTAATACACTAATAGAGAAAGCAATTCAAATTAAATTTAAATGAAAGTTATGACAACATACACTTCCACAACAACAGGAAAATCAACTGCTGAACTACTGATAGACTGATGCCTAATAAACTCACTTTTAATATAAAAGCTTTTATCTAAAATAAGACAAAATCTAAGCTGAAGATTGTATATGAATTTTTTTTAAAAAAAATCTTGCATCAATAATTTTCCAAATGTGGTGAAGATTTCACCAAGGGCACTAATAATGCCTAATAAATTAGATTAGAACCATTTCTAAGAAAAAAAACTCTAAATTGACAATATGGTACTGTGGTATTAGAGCTGTGACATGAAGAATTATAATCGTTTAATCATTAAGTTAATTAGATTATTAAATCAAAAACATATTTTAAAATCTACATTTTAAAAAAAAAAACAATTTAACAAAAAAAAATTCAAAAAGCATTATGTGAATAGTTAAAATGCGTGTTTAAATCAAATTGAGTGTGTGTTTGTACGTGCATATTTTGCATAATCTATTTTAATACATTGTACAGGCTTACACCTGCTCTTATACATGTAATATATGCGGGATTCGAACTCAGACTTTCACACGACCTACAATTCTCAGTGCCATTTTATATTGCTGACTCATCTGATCACACACATGTTGAAAAGATAAATAATCACCAATACACGTATTTCGTGCTAAAGCAGCACTCATCAGTTGGTTCAGATTACCACCTCCACACATATATACAATTAGTACTCAGCTTTATATTAAGATAACCAATCTTTATACTTTAATGAGTGCTGGTTTAGCACGAAATACGTATATTGGTGATTATTTATCTTTTCAACATGTGTGTGATCAGATGAGTCAGCAATATAAGATGGCACTGAGAGTTGTAGGTCGTGTGAAAGTCTGAATTCGAATCCCGCATATATTACATATATAAATGCAGGTGTAAGCCTGTACAATGGTATTAAAATAGATTATGCAGAATATGCACGTGCAAGCACACACTCAATTTGATTTTTTTGATTTTTTTATTAAGCACTCAATTTGATTTAAACACGCATTTTAACCATTCTTCACATTATGCTTTTTGTATTTTTTTTGTTAAATTGTTTTTTTTTTAAATGTAGATTTTACAATATGTTTTTGATTTAATAACCTAATTAATTTAATGATTAAAAGATTATAATTCTTCATGTCGCAGCTCTAATACCACAGTACCGACAATATTAGAATAAACTATGCCAAAATTATAACAAGATTTAAGTTAAAGTCTGATCATATACTATCATTAATTAACTAATTATCATCCGTTTATAAAAAATAGCAATCTTTAAGTAAAAAAAAAAAAAAATCTAGATAAATTTTAACAGATCATAATTTAATTGCTAATATTGCAAATACTAATCAACTACTTAGTAAAAACAATAATGTTGTTACGCGTTGGTGGCCGAGTGGTTGGCACGGCCGCCTTACAAGCAGTTGTCCATGAGTTCGCTTCCCGGCCGACGCTTTGACATATTAAAAATATATATATATAAAGACAATAATGCTTTATTAGCTTTACTTTTTTATTTGTAAAAAAAAAAAAATTAAAATTAGAAAAATTGCAATCTTTCATTTCTCTCAAGAGAATATTTGGACAAGCAAAAGAGCAACAATAGATAAATTTATAAGTAGTTAGTTAAATAAATTAGTGAATTTTTAATATAAATCTAAAATTGTGATTGAATATCAAAATTGTTCACTGAATCTATATCTATTAGAACTTATTCAATCTCAGCTTTTTAAATGTAATGTTAATGTCTAAGAAGCCGGCACAAGAGCTACAAAAAAAAAAGTTTTAATCCTCTTAAGTTAAGGTTGTCAGAGAAAAACAATCTGAATATTAGTGACTGAAGTACATATTAAAAAGAAAAAAAATCCTTTCAATGTATTTCTAAATCTGTAAGATGTTTTTCCCAGTTTACTGTTGAGGAGAAAATTAGTTAACCAATCTTCAAAATAAACATTCAATTAAAGAAAAGGATAACTTGACAAAAACTGTTTGTAAGAGAGTTCATAAGAAAGAGAAAAATTAAATCCAAATAATAGTAGCAGTTATCAACTATCTTATCCAAAAGTGAATAGCCTAATTAAAGCTACAAAGTTTGCTCAATATTCTTACAAGTATCAAATAACCAAATAATAAATAGCTAGAACATTTCCTCCAACAATTCTTAAAAGCTACTTTAGATAATCATTATTGTCTATTATCTGATTTCTTCAAAATCAAGATAAAATTATTTTAAATCTATTCTTTCTAGATATTTTTTAAAATAAAAACCAGTGAACAGTTCTTATAGTTTCCTATTATATTTTTATTAATTTTAAAAGTACATTTTTAATTTTATGAAATAATTATTCTCAACCACTTTATACTCATGTTTTACTTGCACATGTATGCTCTTAAATAGATAAGCAGTTGAATAATTAAAAAGAAAAATAAAAATAAAAAATAATATACAAGTAAATTTTCTTAAACTTATATACAAAAATATATTTTCATTTTTTATATACCTGAATTTTATATTCTTCAAACTGCATATGTTTTTTTCGATCTTCTTCTTCAAATTGTTCGTGTATTTTTTGAATTTCTGTAGCCTTCTTTTCTAATTCTTCAAGAAGGCATTTTTCTTTCTGTTTAGCTTTAACATATATTAAAGTCAAATCATAAACAAAAGATTCTTAAATCCGGATTTTATTTTTTTAATGATAATAATGAAGAATTTTATTTACCTAATATTGACAAATTAATATTTAAACGAACACATATATATATATTTTAAAATTACATTATATAGGTACATTTTTCTAATTAACTGATCTAAATATATATTATTTGTTTTTGTCTTTAGTAATTTCTTAGAAAGGTCTTTATAAAGAAACTATTTCGTGGTACACATAAAAAGCATGTCCATAATTTATTGAATCTTTCTTAAATGAAGAATTTGATAGTAATTAGACTGAGAAAATATATCCCAATTGAAATTAAATTAGCCAATAGCATTCCTAATATGTAGAGTGCAATAAAATGTTTTAAAAACAAACACAGAATATCAGTAAAATAACTATCCTTAAAATTAAGCTATTTATTTCAGAAGTTATAAGCTTTAATTAAAGAAAAACTAAGTTTGCATAAAATTAGAAGAGAATAAGCATGTCCGACTATTTTATCTTTTGGCACAAAATGCGAGTTCTTAATTACATAATAAATTTGGAAAAAAAAACATTTTTTAAATTTATCTTTTGCTGTACTACAATTCCAGTAATAATGACATTCAAAATATTATTTTAATGAGTAAAATTTATGAACGCTTTATCTCTGTGAATGTAATATATATACAAATACACAAACTATATTAAGAGCAAAGCTTTATTAACATACTGTGGTGCTTAACATGCTTTTGACAGATAATTGTCATAGATGTAGCAATGCTTGTAGCAGAGGTAAACAAATAAGATCCTGTTTAAAAGCTAACAAATTAGCATATTATTTGCATAATGCATTAATTAGTTAGAGCAAGCCACTTTTTAGAAAGAAGAACACAAGATTCTTTCTTATTGATGGTATAATTGTCCTTGGAAATATGCCTAGCTTCTTTGACCTTTTGCTTGGCATCATTGCATTCTGAGCAAATGAGGTTAAAAGGTGGGTTTGCATCAATGGCCAGAATTAGTGAAATGATTGAAAAAACAAATATAGTGTCCAAATGTGTTTTTGCCTGGTTATGCTGAGCCAGTTAGGTAGACAGATTGGCCCAAGATTGACCATAATACACAGACTGAAAGAATCTTGGCATTTTATTTGACTCTGTAAATAGTTAGTATATGGAAGCCTTGTTATTATATAGTCATTTTGGAGCTAATCTGGAAAAAGAATATTAATGTGAAGATAAAATATCCCATTTTAGACTCTTCTCCTTTTATAAAGTGATTGGAAGTCAGATGAAATTTGATTTTAAGAACTTTCATACTGATATTAAGAAAATAATATTCTACAATGGATCGATAATGGTTAAAAATAATGATAATGAATGGTAATTACAAAACACCATTTTTAAGTAGTTGGAACTATTAAGCATTTGTTGAAATTTTATTTATAATAAATTTACCAGTATCAGTAAAATTAGATTATAATTTTTTATTTTTTTTCATTGAAATTTATTTTTGCTGTTAATTGTTAATCTTGATAAACTGATGAGAAAAATTTAGGAGAGAAATCTTCAAGGAAATTAATTTATTCTTAACAATATACAGTCATTGTTTTTAAAAACAAAGTAATGCCTATATTGGTTTTTAATAATAATAATAATTATTATTATTATTATTATTAATTATTATTATTATTATATTTTTTTTTTTTTTTTTTTTTTATATATTTTTTTTTATTATTATATATTATTATTATTATTATTTATTATTATTTTTTTTATTATTATTATTATTATTATTATTATTATTATTATTATTATTATTATTATTATTATTATTATTATTATTATTATATATTTTTTTTTATTATATTATTATTATTATTATTATAATTATAATAACTATAACAACTATAACATATTCTGTTAATAAAGCATTTAAACTCATTGGCAGGATGCTCAGATCAAAAATTGTTTTTGATTTCCAGACTAATAAATTAATATTTAATAGTTTGATATTGCCAATTTTACACTATGGATGCATTATATGGAATTCTATAAATGAAACAAATATGAAAAAAATACAAAAGGTTTATGATAAATATTGTAAATATGTGTATAAAACTTCATTTTGTAATAATAATAATAATAATAATAATTATTATTATTATTATTATTATTATTATTATTATTATTATTATTATTATTATTATTATTATCACCATCATTATCATTATTATTATTTACTTTGTTTTTAACTAGACATAACTGAAATAAAAAATAATACATCTCAATGTTCCTATCTAATAGATGAAGAAACTATAATCAGGAGTTGAGAACTCCTCAGCCAAACCAAAATCACTAAAACAGCTGAATCATTTCATTAATGTTTGTATTCATTTTTTCTGAACAATCATATGGTAGAATAGTTAATGCATTTGTCTGACATGTCCATAATGTAAGTTCAAATCTTAATAAAACTTGAAAGTTTTTTAAGCAGTTGAGTATTTCTCTTGTGTAGAACATGCAGCAAGTCCATAGCTAATTCATTTAACTATCCAATATTGATCAGTAAATGAGCATCCAGCAATTGATAACCAGAAAGTGAAAGTCAAATGAAAAATTATTCAAATTTTCACACTCAAAAATTGGGTAGTATGGTAAGTAATGTCTTCTCTTTCCCTATTTATCGATGAAAGGCTATTGGAGAGATTTTTTTAAAAAAATTGAAATAAAAGTTATCTATTTAATTTATACTTGTAATAATAATTACTATTTAGTTTTTTTAAATGGGTAGATTTAAGTTTCAGAAGTGTGTCTTATAACTGAAAATTATATTTGAAATTTTTTCTAAAACAAGTTTTTGCTAGAAAGCCTTGGTGCGATATGTTTGTTTTAATATTTTTTATATCAGTAATTATCTTTTGATTTTACTAAAAGATATACTTGACTAATATTGAGTTTAAACAATTTTAAATACTATCATTGTCTCATCTACTAATAGAACATTATTTATCAATTATATAAGCCTATAAAAATGATTTAAATAAATAGTACTTTCCGATGTTTTACCTTTTCAATATTTTGCTTCAATAATACTTCTCTTTTTCCATTACTATTTATATGCTGAGTGAACTTACACCCTCCATATTTTCAATAATAACAGTCTACACACTCTATTTTAAATAGGATGAACTTTAACAAAGAACTATCATAAAATTTAGCCTGAAAGTAATCACTTATAATTTCTTTGTGTAAAATTTATACTATTATATTAAACATGTATGTGCATGAATAAATAATAATGTTTGCTTAATTTTTATTTGGGCTATTCTCTCTCTCTCTCTCTCTCTCTTGTCACTGCATCACCATTACATTAAGGATATAAATATCTAATGTGTTAAGTTAAATGCAGTGGACCCCCCTCATTAAGAGTAGGAGCTAGCTTGTGATATTTTAAGTGCTGGATTGATGTGCCTGTCATCTGAGCATTCTGGCTATATATAATTTATGTAGTCCAGCTGGCACCTGAGTTTTAATTTCAAAACAAATGAAATGCTTTGGATTGCAGGTTTTTGTTCCAACAGTTGAGGAGTGTTATGGCCAGTAAATATGATCAAGCTGTGCATTTGTACAGTCTTAATCTGGCCATACATATTGCTGATGGTTAATCTATCTATGGTATTCTAACCCTTTGCTGTTCCTGTAGGTACTAAAGATATAATTAAATAATAGCATAAAGTAAATGATAATAAAAAAAGAAAGATCTTATAATAAATAATAAAACAACAAATATTAAAAGATATTATTAAATAAATAATGTTATGAATATAAGAAAAAGAAGTATAAAAAAGAAATATGAATTGAGCTTGAAAATAAACATATTAAAGTAAAATGTTAAAATGAGTTAAAGTCAAGAGATAATAAAACTATATTAAGTAAGTATATTAGATATTAAAACTAGTCTTTATAGGGTAAAAATAAGTGATAAAACAGATAAATGGGATGAGTGATAGGGAAGATAAGAAGTAAAACAGGTTAATGGGTGGATCCTCTACTATATATATGTCAATTACCTTGTTGATTCATTTCAGCCATTGTAGTAGCCATTTGTACGCTGTTTTGTATTTTCATTTCTTGCAATTGTTTTTCTAAATTGTCAATACTTTTCTTGTAATTCTATTACAAAGATTTAATGCAATAAATTCCATTTTACTTTTTGAATAATCTCATTAATTGTTTAAAAAGTAAATATAATATTATTAATAATTTTATTTCATTCACTTACTTATTTATTTATTTAATATATACACTGAAATATATGATAAATTGTATCATACTTCCTATCAACATTGTTGGTAAATAAAACAGAATAAATTAATATATTATATATACTAAATACAGACAAACACAATTTGAAATATGAGAATTTGCAAATGATAACATATATAATAAGCAGATATAAATAAAGAGAGTGAAAAAAACCTTTTCATATATTTATAAACAAATATTATTATTTATTTATTTATTAAAATTACAATATTATTTAATAAGATTTTTAAATATTCAATCATATAATATTTTTTTAAAAAAAAAAATTCCAATTTTATCAAGATATTTTAGTTTTAGAAATTAATTTATCATACAGCTAAACTACTATAACCCTTTTCTCTTCTGCATCCAATTTAATAATAATTTGGTAGAGGAACTTCTAATATAAGTACTTTTAACCTGATTAAATTTTCTCTATCAATAAATCCTTCATAAATTATTTGATATCTAAAATACTGTTGTTCAGTAAGCAAACATTGCTTATTAAAAATATTTCTAACAAATTTATTTTTTTTATGTCAAATATAACGTAGAATATGATTTTGCAATATTTTCAGATATGAAACTACATAATCACTACATTTTTATAAATAGAAATGCAATAAATTATGCAATCAATAAGACATCATTTGCAAATATCTAAAACAATATTCCTGGGTAAAAATAAACACATGTGAAATAATAAGTCTGTAAAGAAGCCACATGATCAGATCATGATAAATTTTGATCCAACTAGACCAGAAAACATTATTTACATTTCACAATGAGAAAAAGCAACATCATGTGAATATATTTTTAATGTACATATAATAGAAAAAAATAATCATTCAGAATGCAAATATAAATTTAGTTTTATACCTATTATTAGAAACTCTAATGGATTGAAATATAAGTTGTCACTCCTGATGCTTAAATATCATGTGATCTCCCAAAAAATTAATCTTCATCAAACTTTTTATAATGTTTAATTGTTTATTAATCAAATTAAAATTAAAATAAAATGTGCTTTGTTTTTTTTTCTCAAATCATTTCAATTTGCTAAAATACAAAAACTTTGGTGTTCTGCAAAAATTGACTTGATTTATTTATTTGTATTATCAGTATTAATATTCGCAATATTCTACATACCATTTTATATTTTTTAGTAAACATATAGATTCACCTATATAAGATTGCCCACACACATATCTTAATTACAACATTGTATTTAATGATTTTATAATTCTAATGGCATTTACTTTACTTATTATAATCATTATAAACTTTTTGCAAACAAATGTTAAGGAAAGATAAATTAATTTAAATTTTAAATTTATATTGTGCTAAACATGTTTTTGACAGAACACTTCCATAATCATAGAGCTATCTTATTTTGCAGTTGAAAATTTGCACCTTTAAATGAATTCACTTTGTTATGTAAATGACACACTTAAATACTCCTTTTTTTTACAATAAAACAAATGATTATTTTTTATTATTTGCATATGGATCTTTTGCAATTGCCCATGCCTTTTTGTATTTTCATTTTTTATAGTTTCTTTTGGTGCAAACTGAATTCATAATAGATGGATTAAAAGCATGATCCGTTATTCACTCCTGTTCAAGAAAAATTGAATCATATTTATTATTTTGTTTTGCCTATTTGTATAAATGTGTGCTGGGTGATCCTTATTGATCTATTTATCTCCAATTCACCATAATAAATAGCTTTTCACAAGAGGGAACTGCTTGCAATTTTATAAACTACTTGGGGATGGGGGCTTGCTCTGGTGGTATTCATTTGTATTATTCAACAATTTGTTCAGTGATGGAGGGAAGCTAAAGTTAATGTTATATATGTTAGCATATATGTTTCTTGGTTTATTTGCTATTCTAAAAATATATGGAAGGCTTATCCATAGTTTAAATTGCAGGTATAATAAGTTTCTTATATAGAAACCAAGAACTTAAGCAAGTATGAAACCAACCAAAAAAATAATATAGAGGCTTATATCTTTGACCTTACAAGGCTAGGATATGATCAAAATAAGTTAATTAGAATTATCGGTAAATTCTACAATAACATAAAAAAGTATAATAAACCACAAAATGAGCCTAAAATATGGGTAAGCCTTCCCATACATTCCTAAATAGCAAATAAACTAAGAAACATATTTACTAATACATATAACATTAGCTTTAGATGTCCATTATTGAATAAATTGTTGAATAATGTAAAAGACAGAATACCACTAGAGTATCCATCTCACCAAGTAGTTTATAAAATTACTTCAGTGCCCCATTGTGCAAAGAATCTTCCAGCACATGAATTTATATAACAGGGCAAAACAAAATAATGAATATTATTCAATTTTCCATGAACACAAGTGCATAATCAGTTATGGTATTAATCCAACTAATGTGAAGACAGTTTGCATTAAAAAAGACAAAACGAAATACAAAGAGGTATGGACAATTGCAAAAAAATCTATACGCAATTAATAAAAAAGAATGCGTTCTATTGTCAAAAAAAAATAGAATATTTAAATGTCTCATTCACATAATGAAGTGCATTCATTTAAGGGCACAACTTTTCAACTGTGAAATAAAATAGTGCTATGATTCTGGCAATGTTTTTCTGAAAGCATACTTAACACAATATAAATTTTACATTTAAATTAGTTTACCTTTTCTTAACACTCATTTACAATGGGTTTATAATGATTATTGATTTTATGAATATTATTTTAACTATTAATAATTAATCACTGACAATAAGTACTGCACTGAATGCCATATTATTAAAGTTTGCAAAACAGTAAATTATTCTATGCACTCTATTATTAAATGCTTTTATTATTTAAACTTAGAAATTCTGCTTGTCTGTTTGTTTGTTCATTTGCATCAAATCTTATGATTTATTTTGAATAAACTTTTGTCAAATAAATTTTGTACATGTATTGGGTAATGATAACAATGCAATATTTCAGAGTTGTCCAATCAGTTATCCAGTCTAACAGTATTATATAAAGGCCACATTACAAACCATGCCAATATCAGTTCAGTAAGTTTTTATTATGTACAGTAGATGGTGGTATATTTTTTTCAAAATATGCTTTCATTGAATTTCGTGACTAATTCACTAAGAAGCAATACATTTAATTAAAAGAAAAAGAAATGAAAGATAAAATGTTAATTTCTCTTAATAGTTTAATTAAAACTTGTTGTTTTTTTTTTAAAAAAAAAAGTTTTATGAAACAAAAATATTGTAAACAATTTTTAGTTCATGCAATTTTCACTTCAGATATTTAAAATGTGGTAAAGTTTTAACATTTTTAAATCTGAGTATGAATAGTTATAAAAAATCAGTTGTAAAATATCTAAATACTAAAAAATAAAAAATATTTTTTTAAAAAAACATTATTTAAGTTGATGATTAATACATTAGAAATTTAAAAAATAACTTTTTTCTTCAATCACACTTTTGATTGTTATATGTAACTTAAAATAAAAATGTGATGCATCCATAAATTAATCAATTAAATCATTATTTTTAAAACTAGTGACTGAATTAATTAATGTTTGGATGCACCATGATTTTATTTGATGTAACTTATAACAATCAAACCTAATTGAAAAAAAAATTATTACTGGTCTTTAATGCAATATTCATCAAATTAAATAAAAGTATTTATAATCCTATTCAAGTTTTAATATATATATATATTGTACCGGGTCGAACCGCTGAAACCACCTACTTATACGTATATCTAAGTTTTGGCCGGTTTCAAATTCCTTCACAATACATTTATAATATTATAAAGGTTAGGTGAACGAACCGGCACGTTCGAGCAAAATGGGAGATCTTATTAATAGCTTTAACTATCAACAATGGCCCATCTCGGCTGCTAGATTCAAACCCCTACCATCCAAATACTTTATTTGTTTCGGGGTAAACCCCGGGGCGCCAGCTAGTCTGAAGACTAACATATTCGGGTAGTAGGCTCATAATCCAGCGCTCGAAACAATTCCCTTAACCAGCCCAGTCTGATTTTAATCAATGATATTTATTGTTTATAAGAGATTGATAAAAAGAATTGACCGACAGATCAAGTTTAATTTTAAAGATAATTTATTTCAATCAACATCAATTAAGTTTAAATATAATTTACTAACCAACATAAACGCATTCTAAACATTTTATAAATCCAAATTTCACGCACGCACATTTTTTTAAATTAACATAAGATAGGATATTTCATGAACAAAGCAACATAATCTTAGACATTTAATTAACTCTCATTCGCAAAAAAAAAATAATAATAAAGCATTAATAACATTTGAAACTCACGCACACACATCAATAGTTCCTTTTATGTATGATAGAGTTCATATAATGTTAATCTTCAATATTTACGGATTACAGTGGTGACTACTACTTGTAAATAATAATAAAACAGATACCTAGGATTTTTTTCCTTGTCGGTGGCTACTTCTGCTGCTTCTGATGGATTGTATCTAACCGGTTAGATTTTGTTTATGGAAGAGAATTTATGGTAATCCGTTGGTTTCTTCTTGGAGACAGCTGCACGTTTTGACGGAGGGTTTCTGTGTTGTTATCCAGACATTATTTCTCAGGCAGGTTTTGATGATCTTATTGGACTAAAAAGGCTGGAGCGCAAGCGTATATTTCCAAAAGCTTTTCAGCACTGCATTTTTGTAAACTGACACAGTAAAACTAGACTGAATTTCAAACTCCAACTGAAAAATCTGATAAACGAAAAAAAAGTCTATTTATACCTGCGACGTGTTTTTGTTTTAATATCCTCCGGCAATACGTGTTGTCGAAATTCCTTTAGATTAATTATTATGACAACGTGTTTTTCGATTGAATATTTTATTAGTAGTAGCTATTTTAAAATGTGTTGTTTTCATATCTTTAATTAGCAGTCCACCACTGTGTTTCTTTTGAAATACATTTCATTTCTTTATTCATTTTTCTTTTTTTTATATTATTCTTACATGCATACTTTTGTTTACATTCGCACGCACTAATATAATCTATTACAATAAACTGGAATGAAAAGAGATTTTTTTCTTTTTTTTTTTTTTTTATATCTTAATAATTTTAACTTTTTACGAAACTCTTAGTTTGTTTTTTTTTGTTTTTTTATATAGGAAAACTCCCTCTCCCCTCTTTAAAGTAATTAATTGTAACTTTCAAATTCTTTTTTCCGAAAGATTTTGATAATAATTTTTATCCAAAATTATTTTATATACATGTGCCAATTTGGCATTGGCACATTACACCCCCCTTCGTTTTAGAGTAAAATGCGTCATTTTTGACCATTTTATCTCTTGCAATTTTAATTGACTATAAAGATTTATTAATTTTTTTTATTCTAGATAATTCCTACACATGTGTATATGTGCAGCATAATTCTACACCTACAAATATTCTAGATATCGAGTTATTACTGGACTTGCTTACAGGGAATCTATAATAAATACATCCCTTTTTGCACTCACCATAAGGTGCAGCAGTACCAAGAAAATAACCTAAAAGGATATCTGGATAAATACATTTAAGATACTCATCATAAGATATCGTATTTACCGAATATTACAGTGTATGTGCGCGTATATACCCATGCATACTTATTTATTTACTAACATTTTTCTTAATTAACATGTGCGTTGATCACTTTTCCTAAGTATTGACCATTTCAAATTCTTATTTTTCTAGAGTGCATGTAATATTAAGAGAAGTAGGCAGCAAAATATAAGGCAATTCAACACACAGATCGACTTTGTGCTGATTTAAACCAACTTTTAATTTCTTGCGGAAGTCGTGACTACAGCATGGGCAACTGTTGTGCACAACGGATCATGAAAAGGGACTTTAAGATTGCGACAGGCAGGACTATCTCTACTGCACATTCGACTTACTAAAGCATTTATTTTATTTGGTTACTGGGACTTTCCTCCAGATTTATTAATTTTTATATGCCAGGACTTTTCTACTGGCGCATCATCATCAATATTAATTATTTTTCGCACTACCCATCTGTAGAACAAAGTCACCGCAAGACAAGGCTTAATCCAACAAAAGTCAGGCCTGGAATTTATCTCCTTGCCCAAATACTCGCACACACCTCAATCCTAATTTAATACCCTTTTCTTTTTTTTCCTTTTTTTTTTTTTAACTTTATTTAATAATGTTTTATTTCCATTAATACGTTCATTATACACTTATTTATTTCATTTAAAAAAAAAAACATTTTCATTTCGTTTGTCTATTTTGATTTTACACATTTATTTTGTGAAAGTCACGCTCCGCTAGGTTCTAGACTTATGAGCTGGGATATCAATATAATCGATAAGACATAATCGAGGGTTTTGACATTTTTAAAAACTCTAAGATTATTATATATTTACTATTATTGACTTTAATCTTTCTTACTTATTCGAACTAACTTGATACTCATTTATTTTTTAAATTTTAGCAAACATTGTCCATTTTTCCGAGTCCATGGTCGATAATAATTGGTCAAGCCGGCAAATCCGTCAGATTACATATTTTTAATTTTTGTCTGGCGGTTCTTTATTATTCAGCCCTCCAAATAACTTTAGTGATCTAGTGTTAAACGTTCCTTTTTCTATACTACCTTTGGCTATCACAAAGGCATTGAAGTCAGTTTGATGGACTATACTATATGGGCTTTTGTAAATCATCTGATTTTTTTTATAAATGTATTTCCGACGATGACTCATGGAGTTATTTGTAATGTGCATGTTCGCACTCAGCTGGTCTGGCTTTTTTATTTCAGTTTGTGGGATATTTTGACTACGATTTATTTGATTTACTTTTACAGTTAAATTTATAACTTCAACTTTTATTTCTACAATTATTTTTCTATCTTCTATCTTATTTTTTTCTATTGCTTGGTAAGCAGTCTCTATTTTATTCTCTACTTGTGTTTTAATTTCTTCTATTTCTTCCCTAATTTCTTCTTTTATTTTATTCTGGCCCATTTCGATCAGGTCCTTTAACTTTTCAAGCATTTCAGCTTGCCCTTCCAATTTACTCTTCATTTCATTATTTTGGTTTTTAAGCTCTTCGGCTATTTTTTTATATTCTTCTGCTGTTTCTTTTTGTTTTTCGAACATGCACGTTAATAAAGCTATGATTTCTCTTTTTCCCTTGTTGGGAATATTTTCTATATTTTTACCTTGAGCCTCCATTTTGGCTTTATTTCTTATCATTTATAATTTTAAACACTTTTTTATCATTATTTTTGATACCATTTTATTTTAATAAGTTTACTAATTTCTATTTTATTTATTTCTTTCTAAACTGGAAATACACGCTGACTCCGCTCTCTTTTGTCCGTTTATCCTACCCGATCTTAATGCTTTAACTCCGCCCAAACACCCAACTGTCATTTATTTAAACAGAACGTAAATAGCACAAAATCTCTTTTCATTTAAAGAAGTAAGAAAAAAAAAAAAATTCGGTCAATTCTTTTTTTTATTTTTAATTTAATACATTTTTACCTACGTAATTTAGATTTCTTTAAGGTTTTTATTTTTAAACAAGAAACACAAACATTTATTTACTGTTATTTCTTAGGTTCAGCCCCAAACGTTGGGTAAAGCCATTTATGTACCGGGTCGAACCGCTGAAACCACCTACTTATACGTATATCTAAGTTTTGGCCGGTTTCAAATTCCTTCACAATACATTTATAATATTATAAAGGTTAGGTGAACGAACCGGCACGTTCGAGCAAAATGGGAGATCTTATTAATAGCTTTAACTATCAACAATGGCCCATCTCGGCTGCTAGATTCAAACCCCTACCATCCAAATACTTTATTTGTTTCGGGGTAAACCCCGGGCGCCAGCTAGTCTGAAGACTAACATATTCGGGTAGTAGGCTCATAATCCAGCGCTCGAAACAATTCCCTTAACCAGCCCAGTCTGATTTTAATCAATGATATTTATTGTTTATAAGAGATTGATAAAAAGAATTGACCGACAGATCAAGTTTAATTTTAAAGATAATTTATTTCAATCAACATCAATTAAGTTTAAATATAATTTACTAACCAACATAAACGCATTCTAAACATTTTATAAATCCAAATTTCGCGCACGCACATTTTTTTAAATTAACATAAGATAGGATATTTCATGAACAAAGCAACATAATCTTAGACATTTAATTAACTCTCATTCGCAAAAAAAAAAAATAATAATAAAGCATTAATAACATTTGAAACTCACGCACACACATCAATAGTTCCTTTTATGTATGATAGAGTTCATATAATGTTAATCTTCAATATTTACGGATTACAGTGGTGACTACTACTTGTAAATAATAATAAAACAGATACCTAGGATTTTTTTCCTTGTCGGTGGCTACTTCTGCTGCTTCTGATGGATTGTATCTAACCGGTTAGATTTTGTTTATGGAAGAGAATTTATGGTAATCCGTTGGTTTCTTCTTGGAGACAGCTGCACGTTTTGACGGAGGGTTTCTGTGTTGTTATCCAGACATTATTTCTCAGGCAGGTTTTGATGATCTTATTGGACTAAAAAGGCTGGAGCGCAAGCGTATATTTCCACAAGCTTTTCAGCACTGCATTTTTGTAAACTGACACAGTAAAACTAGACTGAATTTCAAACTCCAACTGAAAAATGTCTGATAAACGAAAAAAAAGTCTATTTATACCTGCGACGTGTTTTTGTTTTAATATCCTCCGGCAATACGTGTTGTCGAAATTCCTTTAGATTAATTATTATGACAACGTGTTTTTCGATTGAATATTTTATTAGTAGTAGCTATTTTAAAATGTGTTGTTTTCATATCTTTAATTAGCAGTCCACCACTGTGTTTCTTTTGAAATACATTTCATTTCTTTATTCATTTTTCTTTTTTTTATATTATTCTTACATGCATACTTTTGTTTACATTCGCACGCACTAATATAATCTATTACAATAAACTGGAATGAAAAGAGATTTTTTTCTTTTTTTTTTTTTTTTTTTATCTTAATAATTTTAACTTTTTACGAAACTCTTAGTTTGTTTTTTTTTTTTTTTTTATATAGGAAAACTCCCTCTCCCCTCTTTAAAGTAATTAATTGTAACTTTCAAATTCTTTTTTCCGAAAGATTTTGATAATAATTTTTATCCAAAATTATTTTATATACATGTGCCAATTTGGCATTGGCACAATATATATATATTATAATGGAATGGGAATAACAGGATTAACGTGGGGTGATGGCAAATCATCACCAACCCCAGTTCAAAATATTTCAAATAACTATCAGTATTTAATATAAAATATAAAATAATGAGCATGAGATAAAGTAAGAAGCATGAGAGATCACTGAGATCACCCTGAGACCAGAACAGCTAACTATCTTAAGTCTAAGCATAATTAACTACAAGTTCACCAGTATTATAAATAAGTATAAGTATACTCATTATTATTAGTAAATAACAATAAAATAAATCAACAGTCAATCTTGTGACTGGATTTAAAATGGTTCTACTATAGATTAGGCTAAATATTTAGCTATTGCTAGCTTGTGGCAGTTATTTAAACCTAATTTGGATGCACAAACTAAATTCTCATCCATCAGAATATATAACTATAAAAACAATACTGCTGGAATATTAAAACATGCTGGTCATCATCAAAGCTCTGGAAACTTAGTACCATTAGTGTGCTGGTCAACTATAAACTTAAATTCTAATAGAGACTAAACTAAAATAAAATGTAGTACATGGACTTTAAAGAATATTATTTTTGAAACCAATCCAAGGAATGGTCATAATCATCAACTGGATAATCATCATTATCAACTGGATACCCATACATTAATATACACTCTTTCATATAATAGACCTTTATACATGAATCTAGCTTAGAGAACATAAGCTCTATAACTGTTATTGTGAACAAGAGATGATGCAACACACAATATTCTAACTAATAACAATAAAAAATGAAATTAAGATCTGCAAAATATAGGTATACACATATGAATTGAGTCTTCTGATTTTGATTAATATACAAAAAAATCAAGTTACTACATTGTGATTTACATATATGTTCCAATATAAAACACCTATATATATCCACACACAGACATGTATAATTTCTGGACATATTTGAATTGTCATTTTAAAAATACATGATTAAAATTTACTTATACATGTCTATATGGCATGCATTGGTATTTCAACACAGATTTGCAGTGCAATTAATGAATATATTTTAAATTTATAAAATACAATAAGTGATTACAATTTTAAGTTATCACATTTTAATAATACAAAAACCTTATACTAGGGTTTACATTATATATATATGTGTGTGTGTGGTCTAATAATTTATTAACATATTTGAATTTGTCAAAATAATAAAATTATTTAAAATGTATCTTTGCAATTAATTTTTTGTTGAAAATATATAAAAATCCATTTGTTATTTTAATAGTAAGTTTTTCTCTTTACTGATTATAGTTTTTTTAAAAAAATACTATCAATTCCTTGACAGTTTACAAAAGTCTCTTCCCTAATTGGTCACTGTTGATTAAAATTTATAAACTTCTTTAAATTTAAAATAGAGATTTTAAATGTCATAAAATAATATCATTCTCAATTATATGTCTCACTTTTAAAAAATGTCATTTTAACTAAAGAAATTATATTAAAAAATTTCTTATAATCTATAACCCTATTCTTCTCACCAGCTGTGCTTCATATATCTACATTTATCTATGCTTCTCTGCATATAGATAAAACAGCATATGTATAACTAATTCTTCAGCCAGCTGATTGATTCTCTTGATGGAAGCCAGTCCAGGATTGTCCTCATTAGCAAAGGTATAATCAGGTAATGGCATTCAATTGGTTCTACTTAGACTTCAGGAAAGCTAATCATTTTTATCCACTCTAGGGCTTTAAAATAATGGAAGATGATCCTTTTTCTTCCATGTAAATTCAAACTCTATCATAGTGAACTGTGAAGCAGGTTCTGGACTCGCTCTCCTTGCCTTCCTTAATTTCATGGTAACTATTTGTATAACTCTTGAAACCAACTACTAGCTACTATGGAATATCAACTACTACCCACTTTTTATCAACTCCATTTATAGTTAGAGAGGGGTGAAAAAAGTCATTAATTAATAAAAAAAAATTTTTATTTTTTTCAAAAAAATCACTTAAATCCTTTCAAAAGCAACTTTGAAATTTTATCAAAAGTATTAAAAGAAAAAGTTTCCAAAATAGATAGTAGACATTGTATAATTAGCAAGATATCTATTATCATAAAAGATACTTGTTTTAATTTCAAAAAACAGAATACAATATTAATTAAATCTTTTTAACTGTTTAATTTATAATAAAATTTTATTTTAAATTCTACTCTGCACAATTTGTTTTTTTACAGCTATGAATATGAGACTAAATGCCTCGAAAATGCTCAGTATTTATTATAGCCTCTCTTCCCAGTGCCTCAACATGCTTGTAATTTTATTAAGCCCTTACTGTAATTATATTCCAGGAAAATGTAGAAAATATCTACAAAATTTTACTCTGCTTATTCTACTTTTCCTTTCAGCTTTATATATATTTGTGCACATACATTATATTGTTGTATGCCATGAAACCCATATGGTTTTAATATATATATATTGTACCGGACATTCAACCTATTCTGGCAGAGAGGGCGCCACCAGATCAATACGTATCTGGAAAATTTATTTACTGTGATCAGAATGGATGATGATGATGGTTTGCACCGACTAGACTCAGGGAGAAACAAGAGATCTTAAAATTGTTTAGACAATTGAGAAATAAAAGCACCAAGACAAACATCAGCCAAATTAAGTTTAAACATATTTAAAAATTTTATTAAGAGAATATTTATAAGAAAAGTTTCTAAGTTAACAAATAGATTAGCTCAGGCATGTACCAGAAAGACTAAACATTGTGCTATGGCAGAGTTACTGATTCTCTAATAATAAATTATAAAGGGAGGAAGCAATTTCATTCAGCAGAGGACTCACCCAAACATTGGTTTTCCTATGCAGACATTTAAACAATACGTTCTTGAAATAAATCAACGAAACCAGCGCCGGCGAGCTTTTCGAGGTCCGAAAAATGTGTCAGGCCCATGAATGTCATATGCTGGTAGAAGATGCATCTATTATTACATTTAAAATAAAGATGATTAATTTACTCCAAGAACAACTGAAAAATATGATTTAAACTGAAGGAAAAACAAACAATTAAAACTGACAAATCCCCAACCAAATGATTGGTGAAAACTACTCTAAGAATCATAATTAAAGGTCTCAATAGGAGACAAGTAAATCATTAGAAAACCAGTTACATCTGCCTCAGCAATTAAAGAAAATGAATTACAAATAATGATAATTAAAAAATAAATTTATGAAACAAGTTCTGAGTACATGCTCTGATAAATTTAAAGCTACACGTAAATACAAAATAATTCTAGCGGGAGTGCACATGAGTATGAAAATATTAAAGCTTTAAATACCTTAGCAGCATGAAAGTCTCTCTCACCTGCAATTTACAAAGGAATAAATATTATCTTCCTGCTGGTGACATATAAAATTACAAAGCAAAAACAATTCTAGTTTCCGCTTTCAGGGACACAAAAAATGAAAAAACTAAATTTCCACCTGTGGAAGACTAGGAAAATCAAATCGCCAGCCAAAAGATTTTGATGGTTTGCAAAAGTGCAAACACAGTATTTAAAATTAATTATGGGCTACTAAAATAATTACAGGTAAGCATTTAAAATATACACGACTGCTAAAGCATTTATAAAAAGTTTTAGGCATAAAAATATAAAACTCACTCGTCACTCTCCAATAAACAAAAATTGAAAGTAAATTTGGAATCATAAAACTAAGATTCCAATACACACTACAACATACAAGAAAACACATCAAATATTAAATATGAGGCTAAATATTGCTTATGACTACAGATTTATAATTAGATTGAGCGGAGATTTAATTAAAAGAAATTTACCTTGGGAAGAATAAAAGAAAATAGTTCCTTTCGGTAAAACACAGTTCACATAGAGTGTGCTTGTTTATTTTAGTTCATTTTCAGGTCCTTTGACAGTGGCAAGGTAGAGGCAGTGGGGTCTTGTTTATTTTAGGTGATCATGGCAGGATTGAAGAGTTGGCAGGCATGGATCCATACTTTTGAGTTAAACTAGCACAACATATTGCTGGTTATAAAACATAGAGCAGTATATTTTGGCATCCTGGAGAAATCAAAATTGTTTTTGGTAATTGCAAATTTTGCTTTTAAAGATTAAAAGTCCAAACTGCTAATGGTACAAACATTGAAGAGGTTAATCTGAATGAATATTGGAACTGAATGAATCACTTTGATGAAGTGCTGACTGAATCTCTCTAGGATAGAATAAAATAGAATAACCCATGAAAATTTTGGTGTTATTTATACCTCCACTCGATTTCCTGCGAAAACTAGCCTTGTTGTTGAATTCTATGCCTAAGGCAGGGCAAATATTAATCTCCCGCTCAATCTAATTTAAGAGTTCTATCCAGAGATTATTGAAACAAAAACAACAACACAAATCAAATCTCCACTTTTAGAATGAGATTTACAATGGTTAAAATAAAAGCAACAGGAATGTAATTAGCTAGCCAGCTTGTTTTTCAATCAAATTGATTTTAAAAAAGTAAAAACAAGCGGTATAAGAAAACTATTTTAAAAACAATTTTAAAAACATTAAAATGATCTATTTTAAATATAAACAAGTAGGTGTTTTAATACACGTACTCTTTTTAAATAATAATAAAAAATTTAACATTAGAAAAGATTTAACAAAAATTAAGTTTTTAATTTTGGCAGTAAAACCCTTGAATCAGATATCAATCCGATTCAATATATATATACACAATCAAATCATATGTCATATGACTTACATAGCTTGCATTTAATAAATATGTAATAAAAAGAGCATGGTAATAGCTCTAAACAAGCTTTTTTTTATGATAAATGCTACAAGAGTAAGCATTCAAATCATCTTTATCTAGGACTGTCCCCATCCCCAGACTGGTTTTGAGCTATGGCTCTCTTCAGTGAGAAGCTAGGAAACCAGATTAAAAAAACTAACTCAAACCAAGCATTTATTTAAAAGTTAACTCTTAAGAAGATCTGAAATTTTAGATATCTACAAGTATTTAAATTCAGTTCTCCATCTAAAATAATCATATGGATCTGAACTTAATTCAGATACACCATATATTAATGGGCTTAGTAATTTAATTTAGCCAAATCCCTCAACAGCAAAATAATACTACTAATACAATCAAGTGATATGTCATGTGACCTATATAGCTTGCATTTACTAAATATATAATATAAAGAGCATGGTAATAGCTCTAAACAAGCTTACTTTTTATTTTTATGATAAATGTTACAAGAGTAAGCATTCAAATCATCTTTATCTACGATTGTCCCCATCCCCAGACTGGTTTCAAGCTGAAAGAATACTCATTTCAAAATGCATTTTGATTTTACACTCCCATTATCTCCGTTTGCACATAAAGTTTCATATCAAGCCCATTAGCACACACATTTTGTGCAGGCAGTATTATTTTGTAATTTTAAAAATATTTCACTGTGTCTTCTGTCACTGATAGATTCTTAAATTTTAATTATTTTTGCAAAAGGTTAGAAAAATAATTAACCAACAACTTGAACGATGCTATAAAAAACAAAAAAAAAAAAATCACTGTAAAGTGTTAACGGTCTGTACTTTATAATATAAGTAAAAAAATAACTAATATACAAAAAAACCATGATGAAAGAATACTCATTATAATATATGTAAAAAAAATGATTCATTAAATGTTGTGAATGACTTTTTAAAAATTAACATGAATTTATATTTGATTTCTTAATATTTTTTAAACTTCATAAAATAGTTTTGAGAAAAAACAATCAAACAAGTACTTCAATTCTCCTGAAAATGAATAATTAACCAAAAAATGCCAGCAAAGAGCGTGAAGGAACAATGTGTAAGCACCAAATTTTTTTATAAAAATTAATTCTCATAGGGTTTCTCATTCTTTTTACTTTGAACTTGCTTTTCATTTGTTATAATCAACATCCAGATGACATTAACTCACAACATAGTGGCTAATTTTTATGTCAACCATTTACATGAAAGATGGTTTAAATTCATTTTAAACTTGAAGGATTTTTCAGGTTTGAAGCTTAGAATCTTTTTTTAATGTCCGGCCCTTGGAAAATCCACTCAGCTAATTATTTATTATTTATTGGTAAAAGATATTTAGATATTTTTAATTAAATGACAAAATAAAGAGAAAAGATTGTCAATCTCCCCATTACCTATTTTACTAGCCTGGTGAATAATGCTTTTTTTTTCCTTTGTTGTTTTTTAATATTCTGAAGATATATTTGCCCTACAATAGACTATTTAAATGCTGTTTTATTTTTTGCTTAATTATACTTTTCATTCTTTTTTACTAATATTTGCATTTTAATAACACTTATGCACTCCATAAATAGTTGCCTAAATATAGCATTTTCAATTCATTTTTTTATGAATCAGATTTTTCTCTCTAATCAAGTACTTGCACTCATGAACTACATGTTTGATTCAAGTTTTTTTTAATTAATATAAAAACGAGAAGTTAGCTTTTTTCCCATGTGTCAAAGCATTGACCAGAAAGTGAACCCATGCCAGCTGCTTTGGAAGGCAGCTATGTTAATCACAAGGCCATCAACACTTGACAAAGTTAACTTTAATTAAAAATAGATTATTTTTGTTTAGATTTTAAAAACTATTTGAATTTAAGTCATATTTACATAATACATGAAACTCTTCAGAATGCTAATGGAAAGTTTGTCACTGAATCACATGTTTGGTTTTTTCCAAGAATAATTCATTCATAACAATTAACATACTAATATATTTTATTATACAATTTTTAAAAAATGCTAAAAATCAGTACACCTGGGTTTCATTTTATGCAGTAGATAGGTTCCTCAGAAAATGCGCACAAAAGAAATCGCACAAAAATAAACTAACTTACCTTAAAAAATAGGGGATATGTTCCAGAAATTTTCAGAAGTTGCATAAAAGCAAAGCAACAAGGAAAAATTACTTTAAAATTCACATTAAAAAAAATAAGGAAATAAAGTATGACTAATAAAAAATTTCTAATATTTGAAAAAAATTAATACAAGACAAACTTTTTTTATTAACTACAGTATTTAATTTTACATTTTTTTATACATATTTTAATCATTATCATTGTTTGACAATATGCATTCGCTTGTGAACTAGTAAGAAATCAGATTCGTGGTGTGATGTACAACTAGTGCCACTTTCAGTCTTGAGCTGTGTTAATGGTTTTCTGTTTCTATATTAAAAAAATGAGATCGCAATCAAAATAAAAAAATTATACATTATCATTAGAAAGAGTATTTTCAGTTTATAAAATCAATAAAACCTTCGTTATTATTTATTTTAAAAATCTAAAAAAATATTAATTTCTGTTAATATCTAACAAAATACGTTTTAAAAGTTTAAAATTTTTGAATATTTATTGTGATATTTTTATATGTACATATAAATCTATTATTATTATTATTTACTCATAAATATAAGTAGGTTATTTACACAGAAGCTAAGGTTTTAAATACATCTTCAAGCCATATTCACATTAGCTGCTAATATAACATTATATGATATCTAATAAATTTAGTGAAATATAAAAGATATTAAGAAGAAACATGAATCACATAATTTCAAAATCGCATTAAAATAATCCACATAAAACGAGATCTAGGTGTATTTTGGTTTTCAAAAGCTATACAGTTATTATTATATTATATATAAAAATTCAGCTTCACTTGGCTTTAATAAAGGATTTTCTATGATATATACTAATAGGAAAATATTCCAGAAAAAAAAAATATATAGCGTCATTCAAATGACAATACATTAACATGAAGTTAATAAATTAAAACTTATTTATCATCTTTTTCAAATTTTGATTCATTGACCACATGTTAAATATTTTATTATTTAGATGATACTTCCAGATTATTTTCATTGGTAAAATTAAAATATTAATTTCATCTAGACAATCGTAATGAAAATTTTCTGCTGAATATCCATATTATGGGTGAATCCTTCATTAGTTCATCTGAATTTTAATAGTTAATATCTGTAATAGTTTTAAAATAAAAGTTAATGCTATAATTTATCCTCTGTCTTCTATTATGACTAAATAAATGTTAGACCAAACCAAATCATATACAAAAAAAATTATTAAAAAAAAGAGTACATAATAGAAGCAAATTAATGAAAACAAAATATCTCAATAATTGTAAATTTTATAACATATAAAAAATTAACACTGAAAAAAAATGTAAATAAAAAAACTGAAATGACCGCAAGATAAAAAAAAAATTGATATTAATTTTCATTCTCACCTCTTGTGTGATGGCAATTTCATTTTCCATTTTCTTTATTTTTGCTAAAAGATTAAGACATTCTTCTACAATGAAAAAATATTATTAAGATAAATGCCATCAAAATATTAATTAAATGTATAAAATTGTATGTGCATACATATTAAATTGATCATTACTATATTCAATGATTCTATCATCTAATTTCAAAATATTTAATAATCTACTTTATTAAGATTAATCATTTTCAACCTTATCAATTCTCTGGGATGGCAGTCTCTCCAAGTTTAATCCAATTTCTACTCTCAGAACATATCTTCTCACATACATTAGCAAATTCCCTTATTTTATCCATTTCAAGTGTGGTCTTTTTTAGGTCTTTTAAAGCTCTTGATAACTAGTTTGCCTTCAACTGTCATCTTTTATCACTTCAAGCAATTTGTCTAACCAAGCTCCACTTCAATCTTAATTCTTTCAATGATAATGATAGCTAATTATTCTCTTATTCACATATTTACTTTTGTAATATTTGAAATACAGGCATTTTTCATATACCTAGAGTTTAATTGTAAATATAGGGATTTGAATACAGACTTTCAAGCACCATTCATCCATCCACATTACCTCAGCCCACTGATACACATGACCACACACATGTAGAAAAGATAAATAATCATCAATGTACATATTTTGAGCTGAACCAGCACTCATCAGTTGATCCAGATTATCATCTGCTACACATGTATATAATCAGTGCTCAGTTTTTATTAAGATAGAAAATCTTCATACTTTAATAGACAGACTACAATCTACTCCAACCTCCAACTCTTCACCATCCGTACTATTGAAAATCTGATGATGGAAAGCCTAAATCCCATGCTGATGCCAATATTATTGTTATGTCCATGTTGATCTCAAGTCACTTTGATCCCTAATGTATAGAACTTTATCAATTTAAATACATTGAAGAGGGATGGGCAGGATTGAGGCTTAATGTGTAATATTTGAAATATAGGCATTCTTCATATAGCTGGAGCTTAATTGTATATATAAAGGATTTGAACATAGACTCTCAAGCACTCTTCATCCATTCACACTATTTCATGCCATTGACATACATGACCACATACATGTAGAAAAGATAAATAATCACCAATATTCATATTTCGTGCTGAACCAGCACTCATCAGTTGGTCCAGATTATCATCTGCCACACACATATATAAACAGTGCTGTTTATATTAAGATAGCAAATCTTCATACTTTAATGAACATTAATGGACAGATTATTAGGCTGTCCATTAAAGTATTAAGATTTGCTATCTTAATATAAACTGAGCACTGATTATATATGTGTGTGGCAGATGATAATTTAGACCAAATGATGAGTGCTGAACAATCACCAATATTCATATTTTATGCTGAACCAGCATTCATCAATTGGTCCAGATTATCATCTGCCACACACATATATAAACAGTGTTCAGTTTATATTAAGATAGCAAATCTTCATGCTTTAATGGACAGTCTAGTTTGTCCATTAAAGTATGAAGATATTCATAGAATATGTATATTGGTGATTATTTATCTTTTCTACACATATGTGATCATGTGTATCAGTGGTATGAGATAGCGTGGTTGGCTGAAGTTGCTTGAAAATCTGTGTTTCAATTCCCTATATTTATATTTATTTTTGTTAATTTCTTGCTATATATCTCTACATTTTGTTGAGTGTCTAAAGTTTTTGTATTGCTCTTAGATCTCAAATCTATCAATAAATAAGAAAATAATAAAACATGTAATTTATTAAAAACCTTTCTTCTCAACCATATAAGCATATAACTTCTATAATTAATTTCATCCATTATGTTTCTGTTTATAGTAATAATCTGACCAAGACATTTATAATTAATTTCTAATAATTCATGATTATCGATCTTTATTTTTTTCTGAGAAAATTCATTGAACATTGTAGCCTTTTAGTATTTATATTTAATTCTAACTTCTTATTTTCATGTGATAATTTTTGCAACATTTCAAGAAGCTCTAAAACAGATGTGGGGGAACCTTTTTTTGCCAAGAGCATTTGTATAATTATGATATCATTTACAGGCTATACAAAATTGATTTTAAAATTAGCCTGCAATATTTGATCAAAAATGTTATTAATTTATTCCTAATCATTAGGAATCGGCAATCTTTTCAATTGAAAGACCAATTCCAACTTGCCCTTTTATGAGGGCCTTGTTTTTGTTTTATTTTTGTGTGTGTAAATTAAAAATGAAGCAAAATCATTATTATTAATGATTGTTCAATATTTAATGACAATGTTTCCAATTTGTATTGTAATTATTATTTTTTAAAAAAATATTTATATTCTTGGTTTTATTTTTATGTTCTGGACAGATTAATTCTGCAACATCTAGAATGCAGTTTTTTATAAATTCCCTCTCAGATTATGGTTTCAAATTTTCTGCTTTTTTTAAAATAATGTAACTTGCTTTTATAGAATTTTCTGATTTGTTTGTTCTTTTTATGAAACATGTCAGCCACTTAATAAAAGATCCTTTTCAAGTTTTTGTTTTAATATTTCTTTTTTCTCTAACAATTTTGTCGCAATAAGAATGTTTTAATAAATAGTGCCTCTTAAATTTTCTGATATATCAGACATATTTATTTACTAATTCTTTCAATAAAAACAAATTGGTCCCATTTCTTTTGGAATGTGCAATTTTCTGTGTCAATTTTCCTTATTTTTTACTTGATGTAGCCATCCTATTAAAAACATAAATGCAAAATAATAAATCAAGTAAAATTTGACTTTTATTTTTGCTAATATACATTCGTCTGCAAAAATCACTATAAAAACAAACAAAATATTCTCAGTATCACAGATTAAATTTAGTCAGACAGAACCCACAATATATATATATATATATATTTGTTGATTAAATTTAGTCAGACAGAACCCACAATATATATATATATATATATTTGTTGAAATATTGCACCTCTTATAGAATGAGCTAAAACTATTATAAAAATTGGAGAGAAAGAAAATTGTATTTGAGAAAATAAATGTTTTACTTAACTTTTAATTAGTTATTTATTTATATAGTGCTATGTTTTTAATAATCTGTAACAATTATTAGGGATCACTCCACTACACATTCGCTGTATAGATTTAAACAATTAGGAATACTCTCCTTTCCAAATACAAGATAAAGTCTTTTGAAAAGATAGAATGAATTACTCTATCTCTTTAACCTAAATGTATATGTATAGGTAAATCTTAAGCAGTTGGAAATGAGAGCATGAAGATTTATTAATTAAGCACTTAATTCTATTTATTATGTTTTTAATGATTGATGCCTATGAAATTTTTACAATTTATGGAACATCATTTTGTTTAATATTACATCTAATAATGTTGCTCTGTAAATTGTAAAAAATTTGCAATGTCAATCATTAAAAACATAGTAAATGGAATTAAAAGTGACTGATTAATATCTTCATGTTCTCATTTCCAAATGCTTAAAATTTGCTTATACATATACATTTGGGTTAAGGAGATAGAGTAATTCATTTTATCTTTTCAAAAGACTTTATCTTTTGTTTGGAGAGTATTCCTAAGTGTTTAAATCTATACAGTGCGTGTATAGTGGAGTGGTTCCTAATGATTGTTACAGATTAAAAACATAGCACTATATAAATAAATAACTTATTATATAAGTTTAATATTACAACTAATAATGATGTTTCATAAATACAAAAATTTGCAAGCATCAATCATTAAAAACATAGTAAATGGAATTAAAAGTAATTAATTAATATCTTCATGCTCTCATTTCCAACTGCTTAAGATTTTCCTATACATATACATTTAGGTTAAAGAGATAGAGTGATTCATTCTATCTTTTCAAAAGACTTTATCTTATATTTGGAAAGGAGAATATTCCCAAGTGTTTAAATCTATACAGTGCATGTGTAGTGGAGTGATCCTTAATGATTGTTACCTTTTAATTTTAAATCTATTACTATTAAGCATTAAAAGTCTGTAATTGTGCAGAATGAAATTAATCTCCAATTATGCACTATTTTGTAATTCTTATAAATCTGTGCACTCACCTGTCAGTAAGAGTTTTAAAAGCTTAAGTGAATCACTTAGATTTTCAGTATTTAATAATAGTATATTTACTTTTATTCAAAATTAATATACATCTAATCATAGGTGTTTAAAAAAGAGACTGTCTTTCTCCTATGAGGGGTTAGCTAAATTTGTGCAATTTAATTGTCGATTACAACATCAGGCATGCAATAGATTCAAGTCCTGATGTAAGCACAGACTGTAAAATTTGGTGTATATATGAATACGCTCTAAGCTTAACTGATTCACTTAAGCTTTTAAAACTTTTAAATAGTAGATGAGTGTGTAAAAATTTATAATAGTTATGAAACAGCACATGATTGGAGATTAATTTCCTTTTATACAATTAATGCTTAATTCAATATTTGCACTATGTGTGAGTTTATTTTACTTTACTCTTAGTTCCATATTTGCACTAGATGTGTGTTTATTTTACTTAACTCTTAATTTAATATTTGCACTAAGTGTGTGGTTCAACAGAAGTTTTATATGCAACCATTATATATATATTGCACCGAGTTCAATCTGTAGCAGATCCAACATGCTCTACTTGCTAGATTTAGCTGTGTTTAAACCTTATTTATAATAAATTTATAATCTTATATTATAAATATTACATGAACAAACTGGCCCTCAAGCAAAGGGGAGAATCTTATTGATAGCAGATCTGTCAACAATACCCACGATCAGACCAAGCTATGCAATGCATAACATGATTACATTTCCAGATTGTGTCCCACCTCAACTCCTAGATTCAAACCCCACTATCCAAACACTTTATTTGTTTCAGAGTAAACCCCGGGTGCCAGCTAGTTTCTAGAACTAACATGTTTGGACAGTAGGCCCATAATCCAGCGCTCAAAAAATCCCTTAACTACCTCCGTTTATTTTTAATTCAATAACAAATTCTTTCAATTAGTGGTAAAAAGAATTAACCGACAAAATTAAGCTTTAAGTTTAAAAGACATTTTATTTTAATTAACATTTATTATACTAATTTTAAATACTTTTCTAAATCTTAACTAACATAACACTGGTATTTTTATATAATGATCACACACATTCTTAATTCACTCACTAAAATATCATGTAACAAAGCATTAAATAATATTTGACATTTAAAAACATACACATCAATAGTTCATTTATGTATGCCATAGAGTTAATTATTACTTGACTCTGGGGGGCTTCAAATTAATGCGATGACTACTTTAAAAATGAGAATAAGAAAAATGTTATTACCTAGGATTTTAGAACATGGATACTTCTTGCTGTTTGCTGCTTCTAATGAAATATTTCTAACTGGTTAGATTTGAAGTTTTCTTGTGGAGATTTGATGCTTATTATTCCAAGGCATTTTCTTTAAGACAATTAGATATTGAAAGCAGATTTGCAAGTTGTTAGGCAGGCATTATTGTCATGAGCAGGTTTAGCTGTTTCATCGGACTCAGGCTAGAGTAAAGTCATACACTTCCAAGGTTTTTAACACTGCATTGTAAATTGATCAATTGACTGATTTAATCTGATGTGATCTTGCTGAACTGAACTGCACTCTTTCTCAACAGTTATCTCAACTGAACTGTCCAATGAAAAACTGGGCTATTTATTAATAAGACCTGATGTCATTTTGATATCCTCCAGTGATATCTGTTGTTGAAATTCCTTTCTTGTTTTTATTTGCATTCCTCTGATAAGCTTTTAATCCTGTTATTGGAAATGCTAATTAGCAGCCATTGCAAACTTATTGTTGTCATTTTTTGTTTAACTTAATATTGTTGTTTTGTAGATTTTTAACTTAGTAGCCATCATCCATTTTGTTTTTACATTTTTAATTAGTAGCCATCACTGAGTGTTTTTAATTTTTTAGCTTTCATTTATTTCATTTTAACATGAAGACACTTTGCTATGTTTACAATCGCACACATATATTTTACTATTCCTTATACTTAACATTAATTCATCACCCACGCACATGTACATTTTATTCTAATAAACTCAATATCAGTTTTAAGACCACCCTTTCTTTCTTTAACTCAAAAGAGATATTTTTTTTATTTGAAAATCAACTTCTTTTAATTTTCCCCGTAACTATGAATTAATTGCCTTTTAGAAAAAAAAACTTCTTTTATAAACTTTTAACTTCACATTTCTAAAGCAAACCCCCTCCCCCCTTTTAATTAATTAATTGTAACTTTTATTTCAAAAAACTCTTTGACTTAATTTTAGGTTTCGAAAACAAACTGCAATCAAAAAAAACTATTAAACTTTTACATACTATTTCCTTTTAACGAACTGTATTTTATTTTAATAATTTTTAGACAAAATTAGATATATGTATCAATATGACCTTGGTACAATATATATATATATGTCCACAGGCCAGAGGTTTTACACCCATTCTAAAACATTATTTGTAAAACTAATCACAACATCTGCAAAATTTAGATCAATTAAATAATATTCAGGTATTTTTATTCCTTTAGCTCCATATTTTAATCCACAAAATACTTCCTATAAAACTGATAAAAACATTTTTTGAAAATATAGAATCATCCTGTTATACAACTTGTTCAATGTTAATCTTAATGTTACCATATAATTTAAGAATTGTTGCACACTTTGATAAATATTCTTCAGAATACAACTGTATACCAGGTCTATATTTTGATGGGAATGCTTATAAAAACAAATATTTTTTCATAATATACAAATCCTATAGCATAATGGCAAATCATATTCATTCTTTTTTCTATAATTTCTCTCAATATTGGATGCAATCTACTATGATAAAGCCAGTTTTAAATCTAGCTTGTTCTTTTGGTTGATTCAAAGTTTGCTGTTGATAAATTATAATTATTTTGCTAAATATCTTATTTTATTTTTTTTCTTGCATATCAATATTGATATAACTTTCTTCTAATCATCCAATATATATATACATCAATTAGACATTTGATATATAATTTTTCCAGTAATTTTATTATTTCTTGACCTACTTCTATTACGATATCAATAAAAATTCTATCATTTCTTTAAGAGTTTTTCTGTTCTTCATTAATTTAATTACATGTTTCAACTTTTTATTTAAAGTGTTTGGCAATTCAGAAGATGTAGTGATTGTAGGGATTACTTTGTTTCTTTTTCTTTATTACTACACAAATCTTTGAAGAAATAATTAATAATATCTTATTGCTGAAAAAACTTCATTTCCAATGCTAATATGTATTTTGACTCTTTTATTTCTCCCACAGTTTTTCTTACCAATTTATAGTTTTTTATTTTAACATTATTAACTCTTTTTCATACCATTAATCTTTAAACCAATTATCAGGTTCTAATTTATATTTATTAGAATAAAAATATGAAATATCAATTGTTAATACTGTCTTTCTTAATAGTTTTCATTTTTCTAATTTTGCATTAACATGTAGTTTATATCTTAATAATTACTGATTATTTCCTATGTTAAATCCTATTAAAAGCAGTACATTCTTAAATTAAACATTTTTTATTATTCAAAATATAAAACCAGTTCTGCTATAAATTCATTGGCATGCTTCCAAATCCATTTTCATTTATCTTCAATCTCTTCATAATTCTTTTTGTGCAAATTCCATAAATTTGTGTCCTTTCTCTTTAATTACTATAACCAAATTTATCTACAACATTTTCATTGTTCAATTATTTTCTAATTGTAATATTAAAGTCTCCCAAGATAGTTTTACAATATTGTTTGATGTAATTAAAAGTATTTTGTACATCTACATAAAAATTATCTACATCATCAGAATAAGAACTTCTTGGGATATAAATATGAATTATCTGCATTTGTATCTTCCATTAATTCATATAAATACTTTTTTATAAAAGAAGAAAAGGAGAAGATAAAAGAATATTATTTTTCATTAAGTTGAAGAACTAATCTTTCTACTCTGTCTGATATATCATCAATCACCACAACATTATTCTTCCACTTATTATTTATAATAAATCCCATTTTGCTTGTGCTTCCAATATTTGTGCCCTTAAGATAAAGTACGTCTGTTTTTCAAATTAATTGTCTCCATCTTTTTCTTCTAGCCTCACAATGTTCAACTTCTAATGGCAGTGGATTCATTGTCAGAAGAGTCTCAGCCCCCTTTGCCTTTGGTTATTACCTTGGCTGTTAACTTTACAGTCTCCTGAGAATAAAATCATTATTTAATTGTGTACATTATAATTCTAAATATCTAAAAAAATATTTATTTATATACACATCCATTCTACCTTCAAGAAATTCAAATAACATTTCCATTAAGAACATCAATCAACTGAGAAGAAAAACTATAGTGTTTCTTAGTATTAACTTCAGAAATAAATAAATAAAACAGTAAAACTTACAAAGCTATATTCCTGGGTATTGGTAAGCTGCCCATCTATGTTTATTTACCATAACAACTGCATTGACATGAATGTATGAAATAGACATTAAAATTTTACTAGCTCAATGCATTTAAGACTCTAAAAAGTATCAAGGGATCTCATTCAGTTAAATGCAGACTCTGTTCTGCAATCATAATCATTTATGAGTATCATTATAAAAAAATTTTTCCTTATACCTGAAAAGTAAAATACTTTAAATATTAATACATAGTTGATATTAATGAAATAAATTTAAATTGATCATTGCCATGATGTTCAACAAGAGAGATGCAACAGCATAGTATCTGGATCTTAAGTTGTGCATTGGACCTTAATTAAAATTTTGTTGTCTTACCATAAAATTTACTGAGGACTTCCTCAAAAAAAAAGTAATTAAAAAAAAAATTATGAAAATTAACAAAAAAATATCTGTCTACTTGAGGGTGTGGCAAAATTATAACATACTTTAATGGAATATTTTCTTCTTATTTATTTTTTGTGTCTGCATATCATAATATATTTACATTATATTTATGTCATAGTTTGGATTACAAATATGTAAATCAAATTATATAATATTTATAATATTTATATTAATTTATAAAAGATTAATTATTATCTTATTTCTTCATATTATTCATACCATTTAGTACATGCTATAGAACCATCAAAGGTGATGTAATATAATTTTTTATATTCTATTAATATATATAATATAAAAAGAAAAAATTGGTACAAATTTTATCTACAAATATTAGAATATTATTTTTAAACACACCCAATGCAACTTAATATTGATTGTATTTATATGGATTGAATAATGCTGCATAGCTGACACTAGTATAAAATGGTGTGCCACTAAGGAGGTGTACTTCTTTGGTTTTTATTATTATTTCTATATCTAAAGCTATAATTTGAACAGTTGCTCAGCAGAAAATACTCACATGTGATCCCAAGTTTAAAATTATTTTTTTATTCCTTTAATAAAAGTATTTATACACCACATGCAATTTATGTTAGGCAAAAATAATTCATTCAAAGCTTTATTAGAATGATAAGAGACTTTTAATTTCAATATTATTCTTAAATCCAAAAATATATCTAATTTGCTAAAAAAATGTTATACAAATTTTCTGTTAAAAAGTGTAGTATGAGTTATCTACAATTGTTGTAAAGTAGATATAAATTGTGTTTATTATAAAAAATGTTTATTTTGTCTGTGTTCATTATCAACATTTTTATTCTTTAAAAAAAAAAAGATTAAATTAGTCAACGTGTTACAAATTAGTAAATATTTATTGTTTCATACAATATTGTTTTTTTTTTTTTTAAATCTGACCAATCCTCATCTTCAATTCAAATTAGAGCAAAAATGGTATAGAGTAAGTAAGCACAGAGCATATCAGTCTCTACAATAACATTTACATGTACAGTCAAATGTTTTAATACTTTTTTTTTACTATTTTTATTGTTTAATTTTAATGCAGATGTATTATATCATTGAATTCAGAAGAAAAAAAAGAATTTAATGATATCAAATTTCAACTTCGTACTTCATCTCAAAAATTAATGATGCTATAAAAATTTTGTACCATCAAAAGAGTCATTAATTTCATCTACAAATATATATATTTTACATTTGGTTCTATGACTAAAAATAAGTGAAATATTTAATATTTATATTTCAAAAATCTGAAAAAATAATTCAGTGTTGAAAAAGCCATTTAATTATGCTTATAAGTTAGAAATTTTTTTGTAATTTAACCATCTTTCTATTTCTTTAAAAAAGAGAAAGAAATCAATAGTGTATACAGATAAAATACAAATTTTACATAATGATTTTAATTTTGCTGTTTAGTTATAAAATATTCAATAATATTACAATTAAACACCAATTTAAATACTGATAAAGTCAATGCCATAAAAATACTTTAGGATGTCAGGAAAAAAAATTAGCTAAAAAGAAAACATATATATATATATAAAGTTATAGCTAGAATTATTTTCAGGATTGCAAAATAGATGTCATAATAAGAAAATAGCTTTAGTAATTCAAGTAAAAGAAGAACAAAGTTGATATGAAGAAATTATGTCACCTAATAATCAAAAAGCAAATGCTGTGGAGAAAAATATAGATAAATCAAACAAGATAGAAAGTAATCAAATTGATGATTAAAATTTTAAAATTGTGGGAAGGGGACAAATGAAATCCTGTAGAATACTATTTGATGAAATACTACACCAATAATGAGAGTAAAAATGATTTAGTGAATATATATAAATGATCCAAGTTTATAATAATTGGCCATATGCAAAAAGATCAACATGTTATTTATAAATGATTTTAGTAAATGGAAAAAGTGACATTGTTTATTTGAGATCATTATTTTTTTTTGTTACAATAATTCTTATATTGTTGGCAAAAATTTATAAAAACGTATTTTAAATTGCAATCTTGATAATATAGTTTAAGTTAATGTAGCAAAAAAAAAAAGAAGAAGAACACAATAGCATAAGAAATGGTGGTCATGTGCTGTTATAGATAAAATTGTAGATGTTAGTTTATTTTTAACTAATAAAATGTTCCATTGGCAGTGATATATAAAAAACTAAAAGTTAAATAATAGAAATTTTTTACATTTAATTAAACATAAAAGAATAGTATATTATTTTGTAAATAAATCATAGAAGAAATTTAGTGGGATTTTAATTGTTATAATTTGTGTGCCAAACAAGGGACCTTTTAGATATCGTATCCTCTAAAATTTCAGTAAAACATTATAAAATTATTCTCTAGATGCTGTTGTCTAAAGAATATAGAATAATACAAAAAATGTTCAACAAAATATGTTGAGACAATATTGGAGTCTTGATATTAAAATAGTGATCAATTGACTTTTTTAAAATAGTAAAATAGAGAAGCAGTGATAACAACAGAATTTAATCAAAATAATTACAGCTAATTGTTTTCAGAGATAACAAGTTTGAAAGTTATTGTAAAAAGAAAAATAGAAAAATATTTGTGCAACCAAAACTAGAAATAAAATAAAATAAAATGATTCAACTTTTATTGTAAAAACAGATGAAAAGATAAGCCTATAAAATCACTTTATCTCTAAAAATCAAAATCACAAGTATGAAAAAGTGAAGACAGTCTTCTTTTGGAAATTTTGGTTTAATCTAACTTGTATGATAATTTGCAGATCTAGGGCAAACTATTCAGGACATCCAGACTTTTTACTTTTTCCAATAAGTTTTATATTTTAGAAATTTATTAATTATCTTTCTAATATTCTAAATCAATCATATATGCATATATATTTGGGGAAATAATCATTTCCATATCATGTATTTTAATTAAATAAAAATATATAAAAATTCCAGTGGTGACACTGGCAGAAAAATTGCAAAAGTTATTCTGTTATACATTGCTGTATAAAGGAATAGAAAAGATATATGCCTAATTCTGTACAAAATATAATAAAAGTTGCAAAAAAGATTACTGATTTGAGACACTCAAGAAAAATGCATATAATTTCTTTCAAAAATATCTTTTATTATGAAATGATAATGTAATTACTCTACAATTAATTTCTGATAGGAATGCTCTTAAAAATATTTATTTAATTAACAAAGTTGATTTTGTTTCTTATTATTTATTGTAGTATAGGTGTCCTCTTAATTCAAAATGGAACATGAAAATAGAACTCAAAAGTTTAAACAGTCATTTAATTTATTATGTATCCAAAAACCTGGAGCTGATCCTTGGAAATAAAATTATGAATACATTAATCAAACTGAATTTAGAAATGTTTTTCAGTGTTTTTAAAAAAATGTGTTGCAGTTCATGAATTGAAATGATTAATTATTTAAAATGCTAACAGAGTATTCAAAATTAACAGCTTTGAATTCAGACTTAAATTACATATCAGCAAGATTAATGAAGATAATTTTTATACATTTTATTGGACAAGTTTATGTGAATAGTATAAATAACAAAGTAAACATGTAGAGCATAGATTCAATATATATATATATGCTCTACAAACAAATGTAAAAGATGTGATAGATTTGATAAATTATACTTGTCTCATTCCTAAAAATCTTCATAGTCTCAATCAGTGACACACAATAGTTCTAACAAAGACTAGTTAACAGATGTATCTGAAATCATTCAAGATGGCAGATAATTAATGTTAAAATATATATATTAAATATTAATAATATAAACTGAAATTAAAAAGTTTAATTTTTTATGATTTAATATATAGTTATAAAATGGTCTTGCTTAAAGTAATTTTAAAATGAGTGTTGCACTCTCGGAAGGTTTAATGGTATTGGATATTATATTGGATGTATGACTACTAAATGGTTCACTGTATTTACCTCTAATGTAAATATAGTATTATATGTATCTTTTAATAAATATAAATTATTTTAATTTATATGTTAATTAATAATTTACTAAATATATTCTAATATTTATTAGCAGTAACACTATTATCCTTAGTATCATCATTCATTTTGCTACAAAAATGATCAATAATCAATTCTTTCAAACCAAATTTAATGTAAAAGATTTTTACTTATTATTACTAATGAAGAACTCAGTTTCTCTTTATTCCAACTTCTTTTAATTTGTTATTAAAATTATATTATATCCTCCTTTGTAACTAATATTCTATCTTAAATTTTTTGTTGCAACTCTTTAATTTTTCTATCATGCCATCTATTAAATTTTATCTTGAGATTATTTATGTTTTTGTTGTAAAAATTTTTACATTCCCTTTAAGATTTAAGTTTCTCCTGTTTCCTCAGCTAAGATTTTCAAGTTCTTTTTGTCAACTTTTAATTTCTCCAGTTTTCATCTGTAACTTTTGCAACTTTTTCTACAACATGTCTTGAAATTCTTTACTTCTTTCTGCATTTTATCTTGTTTTACAGATATTATTTAAGTTCTCTTTGAAATTCATTAAATTTTTTCAATTTTTAAAATTTCTTTCGATTTCTTAAACATTCATTATATATGTATTGTAACACGTACATAAATATATGTGTTACATGAAACATTTAAAATAATATTCAGAAAAACAAATAATGTATATTTTTTATATAAATGGAAAAAGACTGTTAGTTTAATAAATAAAAGTAAAAATATTTTTAAAGTAAATCTAAAATCTGTTACGAAATAAATGAAAGATAAAATATAATTAAAGCATATTGAAGGAATTTTTAGATTTACTATTTAAAAACATAACTTATCAGTTCACTTAACTAAAAAAAAAAAAGAAACTAAATCATAACTTTAAAATGTAATGTAAATGGTGTAACCAAAATTATTATCGGAACTATTTAATTAAAGTAAATTACGATCTCATCAGAGATCCAAAATAATTTGATAATGTATCTAGTTAGAAGGGGATTATGTTTGATTGGAAATCAGTAATATTTCCAAATGATTAAATAATTAGTAATATTAATCAATGTTGTAATTAAGAAAAAAAGGAGTGAATTAACTAATTAGAAAAAGAATTTGATGTGGGTAGTCTCAGACAATGATTTTGGCAAGGATATAAAAGCTATTAAATTTTCATTGTATTCAGTCTGCTGTCATTTCAGTTTTTGCTATTATTAAAAGTAGTGTGCTTTAACTTATTCTACTATTAGAATTATTCTGTCATTATTTTGAATGTGATTCACTTCGGCTAGCTGTATTAATTTTGCTGACACCTTTATCAAGAATAACAGTTCATCCATTAACCATGTATAGCTATTTATGCAGATGCCTTAACATCACCATTCAGTGCTAAGTTCACACTGGGGTGTTCATTCGGGTTTCATCATCCACTTCCTTTGCATTTAGCCATTTGGAAAATGTGACAAATATGCTGAGACCCCCTATCTATCATTATAGAAAAGTACTACCAAAAAGAATATGCAGGTATATACTGCTCCAAAAGGAAAAAGCGAGAAGCTGTTAAAAGAAACTGTGTTGCTAGCCATGATCTCAATCAAGCAACAAGCAGGCAGAAATTATTACTCCAGAGAAAAAATTATAGCAAAACCTAGATAAATATATGAAATAATTTAAAGTCTACAAAGAAATTGATACAGAAATAAGATTTTATTCTCTTTACAAACTTTTATGAAGCTATTAGAATTCTTACCACATATTTAAAAGTGGACTGATTTATAATAAGTAACTATATAATTAATGCAATTTAGTTTATTTTTATTTTGATTATTGTGTTAATGTTTTTATAAATAAACATATTGTTTTAAGTTGCTAATTTAGCTTTGTTATCTTTCTCTGTACTTCACAATATGGTATTAATTTAATTTTGTGCTAATTATATGTGTGTTCAAATCTGATAGCCTACATTATGTCAGTCTCTTGCTCATTATGCTGGTCATGGAATCAAGCACTTGAAGCATTTTTAAAACCTTCTTTTGTTTATATTACAGCTTTTGTTTGGATGGTGCCTGAGAATTTATTCTCAGTATAAATAAAAATATCTGCAAGAGAGGTGTTTACTTCTTGCAGTTGTAGAGCATGTGCAACAGGTCTTGAAAGATGACTATGGATTGTATATTTACATACAATCTCAGTCTCACTTATAGTATGGTTAATGTATAAAAATATTAACCATATTAACTTCTCTGCTTGTATAACAATACCTCAAATTTATGTTTCAAAAGGTACTTTATTACTTTCTTTGGTTTACATAGTTTCTATTACATTGTATTTACAATTTGATTTAGTAAAATTTACAGTTTAGGTTTACTTTTCTTTAAACATAAGTTTTTTTCTTGAGGCAATTTTTAACTTGTTCATTGTTCTATAGTTTATAAATAATGATACAACCTCAGGATTTTCAAATGCCTTTGTTTTGAATTTCTCATAGTCTTGATTGTTCGTTTAACAGTGACCAAGTTGCAGCATATAAATCTGGTCTAACAATAATTTTATCTCTATCTTTGATTTGTATTAGTTTATTAATGAATGTGCTGGATGACATAGAGTATTTTTCCTCATTATAAAGCTGCATCTTGTGCACCAAAAAGAATATAGGACAAATTTTAGCTGCCCTAATGTTTGGTATCGCTCGACTCTGATATGCATTAATAATTTGTTCCATCGTGATGTTTCTCCTTCTACATATGTTGCATACCATTTGTCTTATTTTTGTCAAACCTTCACAGTTGTAAATTAGGTGTCCAATTGTTTCTTCGGCTCTGTGGCATAGATCACAAAATGGATCTATGACCCTATGCATCCTTTTATAGTGGAGAAAAAAAGTTGTGGGCATGGCAGTGAGGTTCATTTTTATTATAAAATTGAAGAATTTAGGTTCCAATACCCATCGCTTGAATTGTTTAATTAGTTTTTCGTTATCGATTCCCAAAATTGGTGAAGGTTCATTTACATTAGTTTCTTTATTTATCAGGTTGTTTATTTCCCAATATGAATATTTGTTCTCATATTGTTCCGGTATGTCCTTATTGGTTTTACATTGATAAATTATGGATGAAATGTATGATCCTGGTGGTGGTGGTCTGTCAGTAGGAGTAACTTCAATTAGGTGTTTTAGTTTCGGAAATTGTTTCATAGTCGTAATAATTACATTCCTCAACTTTTGTATGTGGAAGATTTCAACTGAGTGGAGACCCAGTCCATTTTTTATCAGTGGTTGAGACATTTTCCTATTCAATATGGCAACTGTCTTCTTGGACCAGAGTAACTGATTACATATTGCTTTGATTTTTTTTTATGAAAGCCTTTGAGAATTCGATAATTGGTGAATAATAGCTGATTTTTGTCATAATTAGTTGGTTAATTAACTGCACTTTAGAGAAGACAGACATATAAGTATATAAGTCTTTGAAAGGGAGTCAGCAATTCGTTTTATTTCTTCCTTAATCCTATCTTGGATTTTACATCTCATCCCCGTGATTCCCAAATGAAATGGGAAACCCAGGAAAGATGTTGGTTTTGACTGATAGATTGTCACACATGGTCTTCCTGTGAATAGAGACCATGCTGAAGTTTTTGCTTGGTTGAATTTAAGCTTATAATGTGCAGTGTATTCTTCCAGTAGCTGCTGCAGTCATGGAATTTGTTTTTTGGATGAGAGAAAAACTGTAATGTCATCCATGAATGCTAAGCAAGCTATGCGCTGTGTTGTTCCAGGTATCTGAATCCCATCAAATGTTTTCTGTATCTTCTTAATGAGAGGATTGATGTAGTATATAAAAAGCAGTGTGCTAAGTGGTGACTCTTGTGATAAAAACTGGTTTGGTGTGAAAGATGGTGAATTTCTTCCATTGATAGATATATGTATTTCTCTATTGATAGGTAGATTCGCAATGACATATAGATGTGTTCTAGGAATGTTGATGCTTTTGAGCATTTCCAGCAAAACTTTAATGTTAACTGAATCAAATGCAGCCTCAATATCCAGTTGAACTACAATAAGTGCATATTTTTTTCTAATGTCTAATTGATGTGAGTACTGCCTTAAAAAGTACTGCTGCCTGAACTGTTGATGATCCTTTTTTTTGCATGTTGCGCTTTGGAAATTAGTGGTAATATATATTGTTCAATTTTTTCCTTGATCACCTTTTCTATTATTTTTATGGGCAATGGGTCCATGGATATTGGTCTTAAGTCTGCAACGGAGGAAATATTTTTTTGTTTTTTATTGTATGGTACAATTGCAATAGGGTAAATCCCTTCTATGTTGTGAATTTTTTGCGCTAGTTGATTGGCTAAGTTACAGACCTATTGTGTTTGCGAATTGGCTTAAATGTTTCAAAACAAACAATGGGATTCCAGGGCTACCTGGGTGGCAAACTTCTGGAATATTAGCTAGTTTTTTTGCAAAGTCATCTATGGTAAATGGTCTCTTAGTTTTAGGGATCCTGAATATGTGAGATGCCATTCAAATGTTTTCGTCTGATTGCAGCCTACTTTGAAGTATTGATAGATTGGCCAGATCATATTCTGGCCTGCATATGTTCTATCTTCTGTCTGTTATTATGTTCTATCTTCTGTCTGTATTGCTATTGGTACTTTGATTTCTGGTGGGTTTCCTAGGGCCCATTTAATGTATTCCCTTGTCCATGTGTGTGGCTGGGTGAGGCAAATTTTACTTTTTTTAATTTTTAGGTAATTTTTTAGATTTTCACAAACATTATTATATGTATGTGTAAGTTTGAAAATATATTGTTGTGTGTGATGTGATGGGTTAATCATCCCTATTTGTTTGTGTAATTGATCTGCCGATGCTATTAGCCTTGATGGGGGTGGTTGCTTCATTGCAATGTGATTAATATTAAATGAAAGGCTGTTTATGTATGCTTGATATTATTGTATGGGTCCCAGATTCATTTCATGAATTTTTTTAAACAAGATATAAGATTCTGAAAATAGGAATTCAGTAGTAGCTGTTGGAATTAATGCTCTAATTGTTTTAGTTAGTGGGAATGGTGCTATTTGAATCTGGTCAAGATTAATGCTGATGATTTGTCCTGAGTGATCAGAGAATGTAGTTGGAGTGAGTTTAATCGTCATTAGGTGGTGGAATATTGGTGAATAAAATGTTAAGTCTATTAATGAAGAAAAACGTTTATTGTGAAAAAAATTGCTGTCTGGTAAAAATCCCTGCCCACTCATCAGAGGAACTGAAATTTTATGAATCCATCTGTGTGTAAATTCCTGATATGTTAGGTTAAAATCCCCCATGATGATGATTGGATTTGATGTAGCACTTAGTGTGGAATTAATATTTGCAATCATTGTCTCAATTTGTTTAGTTTGGATTGGCATCTATACAAACACCACATTAGTTGTTATATTCTTGTGATGGAATGTTGCCATCAGTAGATAAGAATCAATGTAAAATATTTTAAACTTTGTAAATGGACATTTATGATAAATAAAGATTCCAGTGCCTTCTGATGGTGAAGAAGAGTCTCTGGAGAATGCACTGAATCCTTCCCGAGCCAAAAACACTGCTGGATCCACCTGTGATCTTGCATAAATGTTTGTCTCTAGGAGTCCAATTATATGCGGATGTGTGTCTCTGATCCAATTTTTGATTTTATATATTTTGTTGAGTTCAGACCTCTGATGTTAATAGCAGCTATTCTAACTTTCATTATAATTCTATATCCTATATCCTTGGTTCTTTTCTTCACTATGGATTTTAATACCCTAATGGTAGCAATTTTTATGCACCTTCATATGCCAGCTCAATCTCTTCATCAGTTGTGTCAAAGACTTCCCTTTTCTGCCCTGGATCTTTGATGTTTGCTCTTCAACTCTGATCTTATTAATTTTTTTTGTTTTTTGGGGGTCTTCCTGGCCTTCTTTTTTCGCTTATACTTGTTTGGCTAATTTGTGATAAATTTGGTGTAATTGATTCCATGATAAGTTCATTGGTATTGTTTCTAATTTTATTTGGTTGAGATATTTCACTATCATCTCTTTCTCTCTTCTTATCATCTAAAATTATTTTTGTGTCTTTTGTTGTGCTCATTTGTTTGTCTTCACTTGTTTCTTTGCTTTCATAGTTGTGTTGAACTGGAATTGAGATTTTTGTTGATGTATTTAATAATTTTTTAGTTTGTAGTTTATCCTTGTTACTATTTTCTTCAGTAATGTTTTGCTCTCCTCCATCTTCAGTTATATATTTTGTGTACTTCTTGCTTTCTTGAACTTGTGTTAAGTCTGAGTGGCTTTCAGTGTTTTTGGTATATGTATTTGGTAAAACATTTTCTTGTATTTCTTGCATTGTTTCTGTATTACTATTTTTTATTTGAGCTTCATTTCTCAACTGTTCTTCTCTGCCAACTTCCTTTGTTTGTGTGTTTCATTGTTATTTTGTCCACAGTCAGCTGCAATGTGTCCACGTTGTTCACATCTAAAGCATTTTGGCATCAACCCTCTGATATATATAGTTAACAGAGCGTCTTGATCAACTATTTGTGATGGTATATCTTCTGGGTTAATATTTTCTTTTAATTTTATTTTAAAATTAAAACTATGCAATAGATATCGGAGTATCATTTAAGTAAATTGGTTTAATATATATTCCTTCCCCAAATGGCTGCATTAGCTTTTTAAAATCTTGAATGTTATAGCTAAAATATGTATTTTTTATTACTCCAGTGTAGCAGTTTTGTAAATTTTTATCAACTGTAATCAAGGCATAATTTCCGAGCATTTTAATTTGGTTTTTAAATCTTTCTCTTTGTTGCTTATTAAAAAATTCGAGTGCTAAATATCTTGTGTTAGGATGTTCTCCAATAGTTGCTATTGAATCCTAAAGTGAATTTTTAGTTATGCTCTCATATAACAATTCTCTTGGAAATTTATATAAGGAGAGGTTTCTATCTGTTACTGCTAGTACTAAAGATCTTGTAAAAAAAAATTTAAAAGTTGCAAACAACTTTTTAGGAATCGTATTATTGAAATCGATGTTTATATCTTGCAGTTCTTGTTGATTCTATTTATCAATGGGAAGAGAAGGTTCAAGGTTACTGTCCTGTTGCAATTGTAGATCATTAATTTCAGTTACCGTTATTTCTCTGAATCTACTATTTTGTTCTGTAATTATTTTTCCCTCCCTTTCCTGTGTTTTTGAAATTACTTTACTTATATTGGGGTAAAGGTTTACTATAATGGTCTATGGGTGTTTGCCCTCTATTGTTTAAAATTTAAACTAAATTGTATGAGAATCTTATGTGTATGTTATTATATTACAAATAAATTAAAATTTAATCAAATGTAAAAGATAATAATAAAATCATTTACCTTTTTAAACATAATTATGTCCTACACACACTAGGAAGTTGGAGAAAAAAGTGGTATCACTGTATCTACTCCGGAGGGCAAATTCATGCAGGTACAATGAAAACAAAGCTCTGCTAGTGCCAGATTGGAATTTCAGCTTACGCTTTGCTCTCATCCACATGTTTTCAATATTCTGGGTGTGTATAGCTTGGTCTTCGGGATGCATGAAGTTGTCCTGATGGATGACAACCGAATGCATATACACACCATTGTTGAGACTGCTGATGTTATTGTATGCAGCCCAGCCATCTGAAATAATGTGCGTACCTGGTAAAATGAACCACTGTATCAGGCCCTCCAGTGTATCAGCCATCCTGTCTGCAACTATACCGCCAGAATAGCAGCAACACTCAAAATTTCACCATCAGGTACTAAGCATGTAGCAGACATTTTTCCCAACTATAAAACTGTACATGTGTGCATGTAATTTGCGCCATTGAACACATAGGGTGTCTTCTTTTTTTTTTTTTTTTGCAACATGAGCTATAAATGTAGTTATTTTAAATTCTTAAGTTGTAGACAGTTTAAATTCTTAACTTTCAAACAAATTAAAGTAATTCTTTTAATTAATGACGTGTAATTAATCCACATTCAAAAGGTTTTTTTTTTTATTATCTTTTACATTTGATTAAATTTTAATTTATTTGTAATATAATAACATACACGTAAGATTCTCAAAAAATTTAGTTTAAATTTTAAACAATAGAGGGCAAACACCCGTAGACCATTATAGTAAACCTTTACCTATATTGGCATATAAATTTGTTTTTGTTTATTTTGAGTTGAATCAGTTTTATCAACTTTAACGCTAAACATATTTACGTTTTTTTTTTTTCAACATAAACTCATTTATGGTTGATTTTCCCGACGCCATTTTAACCTTACAATGGTTATTAATTTATTAAATAAATCGGAAAAATGCTTACTTTCTTGACTCAATAAAGGTTTTTATAGCTTAATCATGTAATTCTTTTTGCTATGTTAATCTTCCATGCTATATTTTTAAATCTTTCACTGATCTTTTCTAAAAGTTACTAAGAGCTGATAATAGTTTGCTCCCATCGTAATGTCAGGACTACACTATAATACCTCAAATTTTGTTATTATTATTAAATTTATAAATCAATTGTATAAATTTCTCTCCTAACCTGGGTATGACAACATTTCAGTTATAAATGTGAATCTAAGTTTAGGATATTAGCAAATATCCATTATAAATGTTGTCCAATGTATGTGCTGGAATGTTTTATTCTATTATATCGAATCTAAATATTCAATCCAGTAATTATTTAATTGTCTTCCTAAAATGATCTCGGCTATAAGATAAAAAAAATAATAATCATAAAATAAAGGTTAATAATTTGGTGAGAAATGCGAGAGGGGAGAAAATAGCCAACCCTAAAATAATAACTTTATTTCAGTTAAACAAATTAAAATATATATATCATCATCCATTATCAATCCATTGCAGGATGAAGGTCTCTCTTAGTTCAATCCATTTTCTCCAATCTTTAGCTTCTCTTCTCCCCATCACCCCTGCACACTTTCTTATTTCATCCATCCATCTCACATGTGGTCTCTTTATGGGTATTTTACAATCTCTTGGAATCCAATTTAAGATTTCAATCGTCCATCTATTATCATCTAGGAATATGTTCAGCCCAACTCCACTTCAGCCTTTTAATTTTCTCAATGAAATCAGTAACACCTGTTTGTTCTCTTACCAATATATTGTATTTTCAATCTTTTCTTGTTATTCCCAACATACACCTCTCCATACTTTTTCCAGTGGTCTAAAGTATCCACATTGCTTTTCTATTAAGTGTCCAAGTTTCAAATCCATAAGTAAGAACTGGTAAAACATATTTATTAAAAATCTTCCTTTTCAAATACATAGGCATATTTCCTTTTATTATTAAGTAATTTCTACCAAAAGTGTTCCAACCAAGTTTAATTCTATGATTAATTTCATCCATTATGTTTCCATCTGTAATGATAATCTCACCAAGGTATTTGTAATTGTTAACTTCTTTTAACTCATCATAATCAATCTTTATTTTCATATTTTGAGAAAATCCATTAAACATTACTTTAGTCTTTTTAACATTTATCTTTAGTCCTACTTTCATCTGATAACTCTTGCAACATTTCCTATAGCTCTAAAGCATTATTTGCAAAAACAACTACATCATCTGCAAAATCTAAATGACTTAAATAATCTTCACTTATTTTCACTCCTTTAGCTTCCCATTTTAATCCACAAAATACTTCTTGCAGCACTACTGTAAAAAAGTTTTGGAGATATCGAGTCACCCTGTCTTACACCCTTCTTAATGTTGACTTTCCTAGTATCATTATGTAATCTAATTGTTGCTGCTGCATTTTTATAAATATTCTTTAAAATATGGCAATATCCTGGATCTATACCTTGATGATCCAATGCTTTAATCACTGAAGAAATTTTTATAGAATCAAATGTCTTTTCATAATCTACAACTTCTATAACTTCTCTCAATACCTGGATATGATCTACTGCACTAAAACTACTTTTAAATCCAACTTCTTTTCTTGGTTGGTGGAAATCCAATGTTCTCTGTAGACAAGTTGTAATTATCTTGGTAAAAAATTTGTATAAAACTGATAAAAGGCTGATAGGTCTGTAATTTCTAATATCTTCTTTATCACCTTTTTTAAATATTAATATTAATATTGCATTCTTCCAATCATCTGGTATGTCTTTATCATTTAGACCTTTGGTATATAACTTTTCTATAAAAAAAATTTATTTCTTCACCTGCTTCTTTTAATATATCAATTACAATTCCATCATTACCTGGAGCCTTTCCTTTCTTTATACATTTAATTGCATATCTCACTTCTTCATTTAAAATTCTGGGCAATTCATAAGATGAAATAGATATAGGAGGTACTTGTTCTTTATTACTATATAATTCTTGATAAAAGTCTTCTACCCATTTCATGATATCATCTCTCTTTTTAGTAATAATTCCATTTTTTTTCTTATTGCAGATATAAATTTCCTACCAATACCAAAATATTGTTTTATACTCTTGAGACTTTTATTCTCTTCTAAAGATTTCCTTGCTAGTTCACAATTATACTTTCTTATATCATTTTCAACTCTTTTCCACACCATTTTACAAAATTTGAGATATTCAATCCTTTTTAATGCATCATAAATTCTAGAGTCTCGGTAGAAATTTTAATATAAAGCTCCTTAAACAGGTAATATAACCTGTTCTGAATGCAAACTAATTAATAGTCCATTACAACATTACAAATTGCAATTATAATTTTTAAATTGCACCCAAAGTATTATTTAAATAATATGGGTAATAATGCTCAAGGCTAAATGAGTTTATATGTATCCATTTACATATATAGAAGAGGAATGCTGTCCTATACATGAGAGGTCAGAGTGACTTGAAGTCAACATGGGCATAACAACAGTATTAGCATCAGCATGGGATTTGGGCATTCTATCATCAGATTTTCAATGACATGGATGGCTGAAGAGTTGAATATTGAAGTATATTGAAACCTGTCCATTAAAGTATAAAGAATTGCTATCTTAATATAAACTGAGCACCGATTGTATATGTGTGTGGGAGATGATAATCTGGACCGACTGATGACTTCTGGTTCAGCATGAAATATGTATATTGGTGATTATTTATCTTTTCCACAAGTGGGTGATCATGTATATCAGTAGTATCAGATAGTGTGGATAGTTGAAGGTTGCTTGAATGTCTGAGTTCAAATCCCTTATATTTACAATTAAGTTCCAGGTATAAGAATGCCTGTATTTCAAATCTTACACATTAAGACTGCATTCTACCCATCCCTCTTCTAGGTATTTAAATGGATACTGTCCTATACATGAGGGGTCAGAGTGACTTGAGGTCAACATGGGCATAACAACAATATTGGCGTCAGCATAGGATTTGGGTATTTGATCATTAGATTTTCAATGATATAGATGGCTGAAGAGTTGGAGTTTGGAGTAGATTGAAACCTGTCCATTAAAGTATAAAGATTTTTTATCTTAATATAAACTGAGAACTGATTATATATGTGTGTGTGAGGGAGATGAGAATCTGGACCAACTGATGAATGCTGTTCAGCACGAAATATGTATATAGGTGATTATTTATCTTTTCTACATGTGTGGTCATGTGTATCAATAGGATGAGATAGTGTGGATAGTTGAATGTTGCTTGAAAGTCTGAATTCAAATCCCCTATATTTACAATAAAGTTCCAGGTATAAGAATGCTGTATTTCAAATCTTAAATAAGTGTAACAATGCTAAAGGCTAAATGGCTTTCTATCATTAGAAACCAGTCAACACTTAGACAATCCTAACATAGATAATAATCAAGATTTTCAAACTATTGTCAAGAGAATTGTAGGAAAGATGAAAATAATGTATTTTATATATATATAAAAATTTTAAAAGGAACAATATTTTTATTGGATTTTGTATATAAAAGTTCATTTTTTGAACCATATTTTTTAAAGAGAAAAAAAGAGTTTTATTGTTATTAATTTTATTAACAATAATGGTGATATTTTAAAGATAATTTTTTATATAAATTACTCTCCCAATTTGAGAATTAGTAAATTTCAATTATAAATGTCAATCTAAATTTGAAATATTAGCAGATATCCATTATAATATATATATATATATTTTTAGAGATTCATAATATTTTGTGTATCCTATCTTTGAATGATTGCCAGAATAACAAAAACCAGTATTTGAATTGCTATTATATAAGAACTTCAATCATTGCCATAAACTTTTTACATATATATTGGTATAATTTTTCTTTAAATAATTGTTCATAGAAAAGACAAATGAATATGAGTTGCCATTATGTTTTGGATTTGTAGATTATGAAAAGGCATTTGATTCTGTAAATTGTCTTCAGTGATTAACGTATTGGATCATCAAGGATATTATCATATTTTAAAAAATATTTATAAAAATGCAACAGCAACAATTAGATTACATAATGATACTGGGAAAGTCAACATTGAGAAGGGTGTAAGACCAGGTGACTCCATATCTCCAAAACTTTTTACACCAATGCTGCAAGAAGTATTTTGTGAATTAAAATGGGAAACTAAAGCAATGAAAGTAAATGGAGATTATTTAAATCATTTAGATTTTGCAGATGATGCAGTTGTTTTTGCAAATAATGCTTCAGAGCTGCAGGAAATGTTGCAGGAGTTATCGGATGAAAGTAGGAAAGTAGGACTAAAGATAAATGTTAAAAAGACTAAAGTAATGTTTAATCGATTTGCTCAAAATATAAAAATAAAGATTGATTATAATAAATTAGAAGAAGTTAACAGTTACAAATACCTTGATGAGATTAGTAATACATCTGGAAACATAATGGATGAAATTAATCATAGAATTAAACTTGTTTGGAGTGCTTTTGGCAGAAAGAACTTGATACTAAACGGAAATGTGCCTATGTGTTTGAAAAGGAAGGTTCTTAACAAATGTGTTTTGTCAGTTTTTACTTATGGATCTGAGACTTGGACACTTACTACAGAGACTTCAGACTACTCAAAGAAGTATGGAGAGATGCATGCTGGGAGTAACAAGAAGAGATTGAAAACACAATGTATGGGTAAGAGAACAAACAGGTGTTATGGACCTCATTGAAAAAATTAAAAGATTGGAGTTGGACTGGATATATTGCTAGAAGAGGTGATAATAGATGGACAATTAAAGTCTTAAACTGGATTCCAAGAGATTGTAAAAGACCCCGAAAGAGACCACATGTGAGATGGATGGATGAGTAGAGAAAGTGTGCAGGGGTGATGTGGAGAAGAGAAACTAAAGATCAGAGAAGATGGATTAAACTTGGAAAGACCTTCATCCTGCAGTGGATTGATAATGGTTGATGATGATGATGATGATTTATGTATTAATGGAATTATCAAAGATTGTCTGGGAGACAAATGTCAAATCTTAGCAGTATTAAATAAACTGTTTTATATTTTGCATGTTTCATTCCACATTTATTTCTTATGCTAATTAATCTTAGATATTGAATAATAGTTTAAGCCAACTGATTAAAAGCTATAAATAAAACATTTTAATCTACACTTAATAAAAAAACAAAGAGAAAATAATAATGTGATATTTAGTAAATAGCTTGAAAATTAATTTTGGGGAAGCATTTAACACTGCCTCAAGCATGATGCATTAATTAACTTAACACTGGCATCTCAATATAAGATAACCATAAAAGGGATAGGGGTCTTTCAAATACTACATTGATTAATTCCAGCCCAGAGGGATGAAGATAATCAGGAAATATAACTGGTTTCTCTATTTAGTGATACACTTTTACAATTATTTATTTTAGCATGAGAAACCTCAATTAGATTATCTAGTGAGTTTTAACAGCCATCCCTGTTATCTCTTCAATAATTACCCATTATATCTATAATTTGGTTTATTTGAATCTCAAGTATCTCACTTAAGTTTTAAATAAATGTTTTGCCCCCTTAATATTATGTCTTTTTTATCATCATTATTGGATATTTAAATATATTGTTATATAAATATACATTAATTAAATACTATTGTTCTTGATCTTACATTATTTCATATGTTACATTATTTTATACGTTTCATTCATTATAATTCTAATCATTTCTACTTCTTGGAAATAAAAAATATATATAATTCAGCATTGAAAAAAAAAATTTTTTAATATTCAGTCAACCAATTTTTAAAAAAAAATTAAATGCAAAGTGCATTTAACTCATTGCCATTTCAAATTAATTTTCAAACAAATTTTATTGTTATTAGTTTAATAATTTAAAATATAAATAAAAAATACTAGAACTTTCATTAAAATGTTTTCTATGGGTGATGATATATAGCTAATGACATATATATATAAATGTGAAGAAGACCAAAAATAGTTTTAGATCCATTTCATTAAACATAAATAAAAATAATAATATATTCTGAAAAATCACATCAGAAAATTAATGTATTTTATGCTATTTTATTATTTTTTTAAATATGCTTTATCAAAAAAAAAAAAGAGTTTTTGACTTGTTAAAATAATAGACTAAATCCATTTTTGGATCTCTCTTAATATAAAATTTCATTTCTGATTTTTTTTTTCTGGAATCTACAACTGAAATGTCATACATACACACACATGCATAATCCATAAATATAATTTATAATGTGTCTTACCTTCATCTCTTAATGATTTCATCATAAGGTTTTGATATTTTTCAATAACAGTCTTGAGTTCACAAATTTCTGATTACAAATATATAATAAAAGTTCTTTCAAATATATAAATCAATATTCCCCAATTATACAACTCTTAAATTAAATCATATATTTTAAAAATATACATTTACTATAATCAACTTTTAGCATAATGATATTATTAATAATTTTATATTATATTAGCAATTATATTAATTTGCATCAAAAATATATTAAATATCCATCAATTCAAATCTTACAATGCTTTGACTTTAAATACTGAATGGAAGATTTAATGATATCTAAACTTATAAGTATTTTAATGTGTTTACAGCGTAAGTTAAATCAAAAATTAACTTAAGCAATTATATATTTTTGAAATACTATATAAATATAATTAACAATTTTGACTTTAAAGTATATTTATCACATACATATATACCAGAAATTATATATATATACCATAAATTATATATATATATATGAAAAACAAAAACAAGTTTTATATACGTAAAAACCTGCTATCGCTTGTATTAATGATCAATAGATGGAGCTTTACCAAGACCTCCAAACAAGCGTATTTGTTTACATAAACGTCAGAGTCAATATTCACTGTCTCTTTCATTTTGCTCCACCCTCAGATCAGCTAATTTCAAGCTGATTTGCTCTCATCAGTGAGGGATAGAAGTTAGAAACTAGACCTAAATATTAACTCCAAGTGTTTATGCAAAACGTTTCTATCAGTTTGCAAGCATGAATTTTTTAGACACCTAAATGTCTTCAAACTCAGCCTATCAAACTAGATGCTATATGGGTCTGATATCAGTTCAGATTCTCCACATAGTGAAAGCTTCTGCAATCTATATCATTGCAAGAAAACTTTAAAGGTACATTTATGAAAAACAAAAGCAAGTTTTATATATATATATAACAAGTTTTATATATATATCCTTATTACTATATAATAGTGAAAGTTTGTTTGTTACTTAATAACTCAACAAATATTGCACCAATACCAATTTGGTGAATCTTACGTGATTTTTATTTCTTTTTCTTTTTTTTTGTGAATTATGTAGACTATAGATTTTTGCTTTATGGTATTTAATTGTTTTAAATTTTTGGTAATTTGTTAATATAAAAATGCATCAAAATCTTAATTCTTTTCTAATGACTTCATAAATTTCAAAAAAAGGATAACATTGATTAAAATATTACAGATATTGACAAAGTATATTGCAGCCTGCATATTACAGAAATGGAGAGATTATAGTTTTTGATAAAGTGAGGTAAAATTTGATTTTGTAAATATGTTGTAAACTAATTAAATTTTGTTTGTAACATATTTAATTTCTCAAGTACTTGCAAATGGAGTGTGAACAAAATACCATGATGTTAAAATTTCATAGCCATTTTTAATAATTAGTTTATCATGTGAGAAATATATTTAAACTAAAATCCTAAAAGTTAATTAAATTCAGTAATACAACTGATTGTAAAAAAAATCATATTTTTGTGATGCTGCTTTAATAACTGATGTATTATTATTTGAAGAAAATAATATGTAAATATATAAGCTATAGGACAAGCTATATATTGTATTTTATTCTTTTATTCTACTAATATGAGCAAAAATAATGTTAATTTCAACATTAAATAATATGCAGAAATCAAGTTAAAATGAAAGAAAAAATCAATAGATGAAAAGGGAAGATTCATGAATAAATAATATTATTAGTTTAAAAATAGAAAAAAAATGTAATGCAAATTTATTTTATTTTATAAGTGGATGAATATTTGTGAGGATGGATGGTAGTTGAGAGTATATATGAGGATCATTTTTAATGTTTACTTAGTTTCAATTTTTTTTTCTCCTCTAATAGATCCGGGAAAACTTAAATAATTTAATTTTTTATATATAAATTTTAAATTATTATTATTATTAAATTTAAATCAAAATATAGTATATGTTTTTGATTTGCTTTAGAGGTAACAAACAACTTGAATAGGCATTTAGGCATTAAATAAAAGTAGAAAATGCTAATATAAGAATAAAGTCTCCAGATTAATTAAGAAACAAAATTAAAGATCAAACAAGAAATTAATATATGAAAAGAACTTTAATGATGTGTAAAAGTTATTTCTGTAAAGTACATTTTTTTAATAATTATTTTTTTATCTTATTGTATTATTTAATTCACATATAGGAATGTTTTGAAAAAAAAGTCTGTGTTGAGATTCTGTACAGGAAAGATAAGTTCTTTTAAAGGCAAAAAATATACATTTTGTAATTTAAAAATCTTCTCATTTTCCAAGTTATTTGATAAAGGACTACTTCAACCATTGTTTAAACTTCAGTTGCAAACCTTCTCTCAATATACAAAATGTTAGCACTGGCTCCCATTTCGCATAAATCTTTCCTTTTACTAAAGATTTCCGTGGACAGGAGTACTAATGAGCCTATAAGGCAAATTTTTTTTCGGCTCTGAGAAAGCGGGGCTTTCCTGAAAAAATATACAAAATGTTATAAATATGTGTTTTTCTCTTTTTTTTTCAAATAAAATGACCTATGAAGATTTGCAGCTAAAGCATACCTGTCATCATTGACAAATTGTGAAAGTTATTTCTACAAAATTTAAATACATTACTAACAAAAATTAAGCAAATATCTGAATGTTTTTCAAATTTTGAAAAAAAAAAAGAAACTATATAATTTGTGCTTCCTGAAAACATTGAGAAAACCATAAAATCTGCCACAAATTCGGAAACTATGCACTCTTCAAGTTCACATGTAAGTGCATATAAATCTTAATAATAAAAAAAATTGAAATGGAAATGTATCTCCCTAATGAAACTGTTATAATGCATAAGTGATAGAAATTAATAAACTTGTAGTCTCCAAATTTTTAATGAAAGTAGAATTTTTTCTTTATATTTATACAATATTAACAGTTTTACTTCAAATGTGTATAACTTGTTAATGGTTATTATTATTGTTAAACTATTTATATACAAAATGGGGGCAAATTATTCTGAGTGAAATCCGAAACCATATGTAATAAATTGTTTTTTAATCAAATGCTACTGCTGGAAAATAAACAAAAAAAAAATCATTTACTCAATACTCAGAAGAATTTGTTTCTTGGGAATATAAGATTTGCATGTGTTATCTATTTGCATGATATTACTACAAGTTGTTTGTATTTGAAAAGTTTAAATAAAGTTTAAAATTTTCCAAACATTCAACATTTACAGATAGATGATGGGAATAGTCCAACATATTATGACATCTGATATACCATCATCATAAACTTTCAAGCAAATATTACCTAGAAAGAATCTTTTGAATTACTATGAGAGTTTAAGTTATTCCAAATTCGTTAGAGGTAAATTAAATTTAAGACTAACTAATTGAAATAAAAGTTTCTTGTAAAATTAAAGATAATTATTAAATTTTAACAATAATGATGAAATAAAAATATCTTTTTTAAATATTGGAATTTTAAATTATACAAAAATAATATGCTAAAATCCCCAAATGAAATTTAAATCACTTAAACCTTTAAATCGCATAAATAGAATTAAATAAAGGATAGTTTTACCAAATTAAGTAATTTTGGGGAACTTATAATAGTAGTGTAAAATGATTATTAGAATGAAATATATTAGATAAAGAAAGAAAACAAATAATAATAATTTGGATCAAAATATATAAAAGCATTATAGATCATAGAAAATATTATATTTCAATCACTTATTAAAACTTTATAGACGATGTTGTGTTAATTGTGTGTATGTGTGTGTGTGTGTGTGAGAGAGAGAGAGAGAGAGTAAATCTTTTGTGAAATTTGTATTGCTGAACAGAAATGATATATATCCAGATGGTAGTTGAATTTTATTTTAGCTTATATAATTAAACGTACTTGATGATACTTTTCTTAAGCTTCACATATTTAAAAAAATTAATAAAATGTTGTAATGCTATAGAGATATAGTTTGATCTATTTGTTTGAATATGCATATAAATCAGTCAATAAAACCTTTAGGAGGTATGTGACTAGGATGAGATCTAACTATGCATATTTATTGATAATCTGTGTACATAGAAGATCACTGAGGTATATTAAATAGGGTGTGGTGTTTTTAAGTCTTGTTTAGTCATTATATTTTTTTATAGAAATATATATCATAGTTAATAGATGTCTGTTTTACCAAGAAAGTTGATAAAGTCTATATATCAATGATCAAATTTATTTATTTTTAAATCTTGTTTAATCATTACATTTTTTATAGAAATATATACCATAATTAAAAGATGTATGCTTTATAAAGAAAATTTATAAAGTCTATATATCAGTGATCAAATTTATTTTCACTCATGGCAATTAGTAAGCATGGCATGTTATGATTTTGTTATGAAAATATTACTTTCATATATTTAGGATAAAATTTGGAATAATGATCAAAGATCCACCAGCTCTTGCAAAGTTGGTTGTATTTTAATGTCTGAGTTTAGTGCCTGAATATATTGTATAATTTGATAGTTAAAATAATTACTCATTTTAATTAATCCATAATTGACTAAATATATATTCTTTACAAATGATAATTTGAATACCAGTAATAATGATCTTAATTCATCCTAGGTCTATTGCAATTGTACTGTCCAAAAACTTTATTATATATATCTGTCATAATATGGATAAGAAAATTAAATATCCAATGTAAGGATGGAACTAATTAAAGATTTAATAAAAAATTAATATTGAATAATTTTTATAGATAGCCTATAACCAATTTTAAATTATTTTAGAAAAAGAATCATGAGTTCCTCTAATTCATACCAAAGATGCGATACTACCACATATATTTAACAACCAACCCCTGTGTAATCATTAATTATATTTTAAATATATAAATGCAAATACATATACATAAACTAGAGTGGATGACTGAAGAGATTTTGAAGTCTGGGTTCAAATCCTCTAATTAATTATATTTTTGTAAATAAAACAATTACTCATTATTTAAGTTTTAGTATATATTAATCTTCACACATATTGATTGCTACACAGACAACTGACACATATCTCATTTTGATCCAATGGAATAGAGAAGAAAATGTTAGTAATAGATGATGTTGTAGGTCTGGGGAAGAAAAAAATAAATAAAATATGAGTTTGAATTTAATTTTTATGGTTGTTACATAGATTATATATTTACTGAACTCATGCATGTCACCAATATCTGTTTTAAAATACTAAGATTGAATGTATATTATTAATTATTTAAGTAACCAGATGATCTCAGAGAAATATTATACATATATCAGAATAAATTATAACTTGATATATTGACTGTACCACTTTATAAATTCATTAATTTCTTCTGATTTGTTTATTCAGCAATAATACTGTAATTCTTTGTTGGACCATTACAATATATATATATATCATCTCAGATCTTGTGCTTAAATAAACTAATAGAATATCAGAAATCTGTTGTTAAGACAACAATACAATTAGTGTTACCTTGACAACAGATTGCTGGTATTCTATTTTCTATTTAAGCAAAAGGATTGTGATATGCAATTCATGTATAATAATCAGTTAATTATTAATCTTATAAACTATACCTATATAACAACTTAATATAGCATATAACAATTTTATAAATGACTATGATTGCTATTGCAGTTATAAATTTTGTACAAGATTTCTCACTGATATTTCAAAAATATCAATAGTGAAATATTTGTAAAGTATTTATTTTCTTATTTAAGTAATTGGATCTTTTGTGTATTTCTATAGTTATTCCAATAAATTAATCTTCTAAACTATACATCGTTTGAGAAAAAAAGAACATCTCAAGATGATATTCCAAAATTATGAAATGTTTGGAATCTTTTATTTTTTTATTAATTTACAATATATCATGATTTCCTCCATATATTATAATTTTTCCTTGGTTTTGTTTTCTTTTTTTTTTTATTGATTGATTTGAAATTTAAATTGACACTATATATGTATTCATTTTTCCTTCAAAATCCAATCATTAATAAATACCCTGAAAAAAAAAAAAACCATAATGTGGATTGAAAACATGGAAAGCACCCTGCTAACCCACAATAAATAGCAACCATAGCAATTAGAATTGTTTTCAAGATCACCTTATTTATTGACTTTTATTCACACAAATGGGTTATCATTATGTGTGAAAAAATTAAAAAATTCAACATTTTTTATATATGAAAATATTACTATCAACAGAGATACATGCACAGATAAATGCCTTAAACTCGCAATATAAAATTTTATTATATTAGATACAAAAATTTTATACAAAATTGCCTTTACATTTGATGCATATGTAAACTTTATATTTATATTTGCAATGCAGTTGTGCATCTATCTATATATAATTAAAATTAATACTTTAAATTGACAGTATATAAGATACAAGAAAAACATAAAAATAAAATATGTAATTATAGTTGTAAAACGTCAGTTTATTGTGAATATACAATTAAAAATCAATAATATTTGAAATATTATCAATATATCTAGAGTAAATGTTTTTAATATTTTATTATATAAATTTAATTCTTTCTTGATTTAATTTTTTTATTTAATTAATATTAATTTTCACTTTACATTTATTTTTTAAATATAATTTTAAATGCCCTTTTTTTAAATATTTTATTATTTTAAAATAAAAACGTTTTTTTATTAAGACAAACGAATTTTTAATCTTTTTTTTTTTTAAGTTATATATATAAATTTTGTTTTAAACTCCAAAATAAAATCTTTTATGAATGATAACTGGAATAAAATTTGTCATTGATTTTTATTGTCTTATTTCTTTTTAGTTGGATACTTTAGTGAAAAGTTATTTGTTATAAAACGTATAAATTAAATATTTAACTTTAGTTAAAACGTTAGGTGTTTGAAATAATGTCATTTTCAATAGATAATAAATTCTACTCACCAGCTAATATCTGTTTGTGAATTATATCTTCTGTATGCATAGTATATATATATGGCCACAGAAACTTTGTGCCTTTTTGCATATAGATAAAACAGCATATGTATAAAATATAGCATGATAGTCTCTCAGTAAGCTGGCTTATTTTAATCATTCCAGTGATAAAAAAGTAGACTGGCTTTTTGACATTTTCATGTTAGGCATACATTGACAAGTCAGTCAGCTCTATTAATTCTATAAAATGGATTTCAGATAGGCAAGCAGTCTAGTACATACATATGTGCTATGAACCACAGAAAAGCTGATCTGTACTTCTACTTGAATTCAAATTCAACCATTATAAAACTATCAACATCTGACTTGCACTCTATATCTGCCTTCCTTTTATAACATAAAAATGTTGTCCTTTATTTCTTTCAAATCCACTTTTTATAATCTATGGTGGAATTTGCAAACACAAAAATTAAATAAGTTTTTTCTTTATCTTTATCAAAAAAAAAAACAAGTTAATGACTCTTTTCAATTCACATTAATCAAAAACAATTTTTACCTAATAATTCAAACAAAATTAGGTTGTAGAATTTAAAATAATTTTATCAAAAGTGTTTTTAATTTTTTTTTAAATTCTTACTTAAACCAATTAAGAATAGATAGAAATTTATAATTGTTATCTATTATAAAATGAAAACTTTAAGCTCGTTTTAGATTTTTTTTTTTTTTAAATTATCAAAATCAGAATTAAATAAAAAATTAAATAGATCTTTTTAAATGTTTGATACAAAGTACAATGATTTATAATAATTTTAAATATCAAAATTATTATTTAACCATTAATCTGTTATTCCAGTGTATATATTTTAAATAAATATCTACAAGAAATTTTGTTTGTGTTCATTTCTATTTTTTTTTTTTTTTGTGGCGGGGGGGGGGGCCCCCCCCCCCCCCCGCCCCCCCCCCCTCGGGGGGGGGGGGGCGGGGGCCCCCCCCCCCCAAAAACGCAAAACTTTTCATTTCTATTTTTCCATTCAATTTTACATATATGCATGCACAAACTACTAAGTTGTTGTATTTCGTGAGATACTATCATTTCAATATATATATATTATAACGGTCAGAGAAAATTAGAGTCTTACCATATCTGCTGTACAAGGGCACCACCAGGCCATTCGAACCTGGAAAATTTATATAGTAGGCAGATACGGACTATTAATATCCAATTTTATGTTTTATTATGACTGTTAGCCCTTGCCACTAGCTCAAGGGGATGCAGGGATTTATAATAAATACTTCTTAAAAATATATTTTCAATATTAAAAAAATAAAATAAGCCACTGCCAGTAATAACACACAAAAAACATTTATTAATGCTCATATATAAATATTTAAAATTGAGGAATAAATTTATCTTGATTTTAATATTAATTTTAAATTTAGATTATTTTTTTAAAATTTAAATTATTATTTAAGAAAGTCCACACAGATGGACCATTTATAGGTTTGTTTTATAATGTTGAGTATAGATTGCTATATAGATTATTCATTTAAACACTTTTCAAAACAATCATTCAATCTCAGACTAAAAATTTGCAGCCAACCCAATGCCTGCTTCCAGATATACAGACGCAACCAATGCAATATGAAGATGCTAACATAAAACTACTCTGTCAGGAAAGTGCATCTGCAGCGTGATATTATTTGAAGGACATGATCCTCGACCAGTACAGGAATGTGCATCTGTCTGGTGAAGGAATCATGTATATAATATTTGAAATGCTACATATGGGGAAGAGCGGTCTATCTGCCAACTTATAGTCCCTATCCATAGAGCTAAGAAAGTCAATGTCGCAGTAAATACATCTGTTTACATTGCAATGCAATGACTACACCTTTGGGTCATGCATTCAGTTGGGCTTTGCCCTGTATGCTAAACATACTTCACATTACATTGATGTAAACACCCATATATCCCTCCACTAGCATCGACCTAACTATGAAACAAATAGCCTGAAATTAAAACCCTTTAAAATAAACATAAATGAATTTAAATATAAAGTTATTAATTGAACAATTGCTAAGGAAAATTTACAATAAAGTAAACCCAATGGCACTCAACATAAGGTGTCGTATTAACAACAACTTAAAATTTTAAAATTTTATTTTAAACATTAGTACAATATTTTAATCAAATTTTATTAATTCTGTTCTACTACAAATCAATCCCAAAACTTCCTATTGATACCTTGAATAATAAATCATGTAAAAAATTATTTATTTTACTTTATTTAAATGTCCCCTCCCCATCACTCTTTTCAATTTGAAATGCAATACAGATCTTCAATTTAACAATTACTCATAACATAGTTATAGAATTATGAACTTTTTAAAATTTATTACAAGTTTACCTTCTTTCAAATCCTTTTGTTGATCAAATGAAAAATCCACTTGAGTTTTCAAAATTTTAATCTGCTCTTTAAAATTATCATTTTCATTTGACATTTCTAAATAAGACTAAAAAATATATACTCCAAAATTAAAAAATTATCAATAATAAATTCCTACCAAACTACAATATTCTGTAGATGTGCTTATAAATTGTGTAAAAGACAACATATTAATAATTGTTAATTTTATAAAGTTAGTAACACTTTCTTTTTATAAACATATTATAGTAAAGTTTATAATAAAAAAATGAAATTGATCATAATTTCCACCTAATAGGAATATAATTAAGAATACCAAACTCTCTATAAAGTAGAGACACCAAGTGCAAGCCTTCACAATCAATGGATGCAGGAAGGTCTGTGCATAAAATCCCTATCTAGTGCATACTCATCTAACATTCCCAGACTAGTTTCTAGCTTGTGGCTTTCATCAGTGAAAAGTCTTGGATTTGAGAGCACTGCACCTAGATCTCAGGATCTAATGCAATCCTCCAGAAGCCATATTTTACCTATTTTGTTGACTATAAAGCTAGGAGCCCAAGACAACAACATTATAATGTTTGTTTCAACTCAAGTTCATTTGCTTGTGGAGTCATATAGATCTGAACTCAGTTCCGCATTTATACATTTTGGCATTTTTGGTATTTCAAAAACCACATTCACCATTAACTTTTGGGCAGGATAGGTATAAAACAATAAAAACATCACATGATCACCATTTCATATGCTTACACATACTTATGCCACCAAGTGCAGCCCTTCATAATCAATGAATGCAGGAAGGATTGTGCATAAAATCCCTAATTAGTGTCTACTCATCCAACATCCCCAGACTAATTTCTAGCTCATGACTTTCATCAGTGAGGAGCCTTCGATTTGAGAACACTGCCCCTAGAACTTGGGATCTAATGCAACTGTCCAGCAGTCACTTTTTAATCTATTTGGTTGACTATAAAACTAAGAACCCAACACAAACTCATTCACTTATATAGTCATATAGATCTGAACTCAGTTCAGCATCTATACACTTTAGTGTCTTTGGTTTTACAAAAACCACATTCACCATTATAACTATGGGCAGGATAGATATAAAACCATCAAACATCACATGATCACTATTTCATATGCTTACATATGACTATACAAGTGAATGCGCATGAGTTGGAAACATTATGGTGTTTTCATTTTAGGCTCCTAGATTTATAGTTAAACAAATAGGTAAAAGATTGTGACTGGAGGGTTGCATTAGATTCTAAGATCTAGGAGCAGTGCTCTCAAATCTAAAGCTCCCCTCATTGCTAAAAACCACAAGCTAGAAACTAGTCTAGTGATGTTGGAAGAGTAGGTATTAGATAAGAATTTTATGTGCAAACCTTCCTGCATCCATTGATTACAAAGGCTTGCACTTTGTGGCACTACTGTATGGAAAGCTTGGTACTCTTATTACCAGCATGTGTATGCATATGAAATGATGATCATACGATGTTTTGAAGATATTTATGTTTTTGTTAACTAGAAAAAGTATGACATTCAATAATTGTATTTTTTGCACTTTAAAATAAAGCTAGGAAAATCTGCTATATAAATAAGATTAAAGCCTATTTTAATTTGTATTAAAAGTAATGAACTGATTAGTCAAGCATTGGTGGTCAAGAGGTCAGCGATGGCTGCTTTACAAGCAGTTGTCCCAGGTTAGCAGGTTCGCTTCCTGGCTGATGCTATGACACATGAGAGAAAAAAAGTAATGAACTGATTAGTAGATTCCTCAAATTCCAGTATGTCAACTTTGTATAGTTATAACTTAGAATTTGGTTATTATACACACCATTATTCCAGATAGTTAGTAAAAACTCACTGTAAGCTAAAAATCTTATATAAAAAAAAATTATAATAGTTTCTTATAATAAAAATTATATATCATTATCACAGATTCAATATCTGATAAATAAAAAAATTTAAACTGAGAAAGCAGAATGAATAAACATTTTAATACACATTATTAATACAAAAAATACTAACTTATGGTTAGTATATTTGAAATGTTTATTAATAAGTTTAATACAGAGGTTTGTTTATTTTTAGCAATTTTTTAAAAAATTTTACCATTTATAATAGCCATACTTAAAAAGTGTTGACAATGACATTATTTTGAATCACAATTTATTAAAAGTAAAATAAGATATATATATAACTTAGAATGTATATTTCTAATTATTTGTGGTTGTAATAACATATACTAATTAGTAAAACAATTATTTTAGCTGCAAAAACTAACACAGTAGCCACTTTGTTTAATACAAAGTTCAGTCATTAAATAAAAATTAAGTAAATCATATTTTAGTTAATGTACTTAATTTTCAATATATTCTAAGTACACCTGGGTCTCATTTCATATGGATTTTTTTAAATGCAATTTTGAAGATATGTGATTCATGTTTCTTCTTAATATCTTTTTATGTGATAAAGAAGTTCATATTTCACTATATTTATTAGATATCAAGAAATATAAATTATTAATAATTATTTTGACTTAAAATACTTTTTTTTTTTCAAAAATATAACGTTATATTAGCAGCCAACATGAATGTGGCCTGAAACTATTTAGAAACTTAGCTTCTAGGTAAACAATCTACTTATACTTATGAGTACAAAAATATCACAATAAATATTCAAAAAATTTTAACTTTTAAAACATATTTCATTAGATAAAACAGAAATAAATAAATATTCTTTTAGATTTTTAAAAAATATATAATCAGAAATAACAAAGACATTGTTGATTTTGTAAACTGAAAATAATCTTTCTAGAAATGATAACTGATAATCTTTTTATTTGGATTGCATCTCATTTTTTTAATATTTATAGAAACAAAATGTGAACATTTAAAATTTATTTCAGTAGTAAACAAAAATATCTGTCAAATTTATTATTTTCTGGTAAGTAATAATCATATATTTTACATTGATGTGAGAGACAAAGAAAAACATCAGAAAATGCTGAAATCTGAGTTTGCTGCAATGAACAAGCTCTTAAATTCCAATGAGAGCTAAATAGTAGTTGTATGTCTGTTATGTATGTGTATATTTATATTTTCTTTTATACACATATATACATGGAGAAACTTTTAGACAGAAAAAAGTTATAACTTTTATTTTCTACCTAAAAAGAATGTATCTTTAAAGTGTTTATATTTTAACTTCTACACAGAAAAAGGTTAAATAAAAATATTTAAGAACTTTAAATTTCTACTTAAAAAGAACTCGTGTTTAAAAGCTTTTATATATTTTTACTTGTAACTTTTTCCTGTCTAAAAGTTTCTCCATGTATATATGTGTATAAAAGAAAATTTAACTGTTAGTCATTATTAACACATTTGTAGAAGCATGTCATATATATATATATATAAACTAGTGGAAGTGCACTCTCTAACAGCTAGACATAGCAGTCTGGATACCATGAGCTTCATAAACAATTAGTAAAATCATCTCAAGGTTTAATCACCAATTACATTGTCAATAGAAAACCATTAACACAGCACAAGACTGAAGGTGCCACTAGTTGTACATCCTCTTGTGACAAATCTGATTAAACATAAAAACATATTGTTTTGAATAAAATTAAATAGTTAATAAAAAAAGTTTGTCTTGTATCAATTTTTTTCAAATATTTGAAATTTTTTTTTATGCAAATTTTAAAGTAAGTTTACATTGTTGTTTTGCTTTTATGCAATTTTTGAAAATTTTGGAACCGATCCCCCATTTTTCAAAGTAAGTTAAGTCTGTTTTTGTATGATTTTTTTTAACGCAGGTTTTCTGCAGAACCTATCTACCACATAAAATAAGACCTAGGGGTATATTAAAACAGGCAAAACTCTCCATGCAGTAGTGCCACTAAGTGCCAACCAGAGTAATCAATGGATTCCAGAAGGCTTGTGCATAAAATCCCCAGAGTGTCTACTCATCCATTATGAGGATTTTATGCATAAGCTTTCTGGCATCCAGTGATTAATCTGGTTGACACTGAGTGGCATTACTGTATGGAGAGTTTTGCCTGTCTTAATAAGTTATGTGCTAGCATAATGAATAGTGATCATACTTTATTACTTTATGTGATCAAAGTTTTTTTATTCATGTTATGATCAATATATATATTGAGATGAAATTTTACCATTTCATATAATAATTTATATTTTTATTTGGTACTTACATAATAGTCCTCCAACATAGAGATGGTACACCTTTTCACATCCATGATAAATGTGTAATCTTGCAATCATGTCAGATAAATCTTGCAATCTCATCCAATAACCTGTTTTTTGTGATAATTTTTCACTCTGTTATTGTCCAGGTTTCACTCTGACAAGATCTTTAGTACTGTCAGTTGCATTTTTAAACTATTTTTTTACTTCATTTGTATTTGTAGTTCTGATTTAACAATTTTTACTTGCCATTTGTATTCATAATTTTGATTTAATGATTTTTACTTCATTTGTATTTGTAGTTTTAAGTGATTACATGTACTTTTCATTTTGATTACATTTTCATAATTTCCTGATTAATAATCCATTTCTTCTTTTTTTAAAAAAAAATACAAAATGATGACAATTTGTAATCTATCTGTTACTAAAATGAATGCTGTTTTATATTTTCAAGAAAATGTAAAATTGGAGGTCCTAACAAAATCATCGAAATTGGCAAGAGCCTTTTCACAAAAAAAAACCCCAAGATAGATTAATTCTTCCCAAACAATGGATATTTGGTGGCTTTTGCAGGAAGATTGATGAGTATTTTATCATGACAATTAATGACAGAATAGCACCAACTCTCATGGAAGCTGTCAAACAAAATATGAAAGAGGGATCGACGATTTATTCAGACTGTTGGAAGGCCTTTAAAATTACTGAATTACAAAACACTGGTTATGATCATTTTTGTGTGAACCACAAATACAATCATGTGTTAAGTAAGTGCATTTCAGGAAAAATAATAAATTTTACTTTTAGTATTTATTTTGGGAGAAAAAAATTATCCACTGAAAATAAAATAAAGCAGACAAATTGTTTCATCATGACAATTCCTGTTACACATTACATGGTAAGTATCATATATCTATATTTTCTGTTGTTGTTTTTTATGTTTTAGGGTATTTTGTAATTTAGGGTTTTATCCATATTTAAAATTACATTTGGGAATTGCATAATGGCATGTTATATTAGTCCATATTTAAAGTAACATTTGGGAATTGCATAATGGATGTCATATTTTACATTTTTTATGACAAATCAATATTTTTACTGTTGTTAAAAATGTACTTTTTAAGATTGACTTTTTGGGTGAAATTCATATTTTTAGTATTGTTATAAATTAATATTTTATTATTGTTAGATTTAATCTGATGCAATTTCTGTCATGTATTAGAACTGCTATGCCTTTTCACACACATATTCAGACTATTGATAATTTTGTAAATCTTGTGAAAATATCACATACATTGGATCCATTTTGAAGAATTTATCATTTTATGTTGGTACAAGATCCACGTGTACATGTTATTTGGTCAGATCACAAATTACTAAGTTATCAGCAGATTGATATGAATGTGAAAAGATGTGGCAGATCTAATACATTGAGAACTAATATGTAAGTCCATTTTTGTCATATAGTATACATTGTGTTTGTTGATGAAATTTATGTAATTAATATGTAAATTGATGAAAAAAGATTGATAACATTAAATAGCAAGTAATCAAGATCTATTTGAAAAATTTTTAATTAGACTCTGATTTTTTAATGTCATGGAAATGATATGCACTATTATGAAAGTATATTACAATAAAGAATTTAATTTAGGTTTATAAATCACAATGAACTCCTTTTGCAATAACAAGGCTATCTATCTTTGTCCTTTATACCATATGGATAGTAAGATGCAAATCTCTCATGGAATTACCCCCGCCACAAATACCATTATTTTATCAAACGCTCAAAAAAATCAAGAAACGTGATCAGCTCCTTGCCTCCAGTAAAGTCTTTGATGACACCAGGTCTTTAACTGCTCTATCCTTTTCCTGATTATATTAACTCCCACCTACCCAGCATTATAGACTAGGCAATTTTAAAAGAAAATATTCATGTTTATATTAAAAATGCTAATACCATTAAACAAGTTATTAGTTTCTCATATTCTACACAAAATTCTTCATTATACCCAATCACATAAGTGTATAACAACTGCATTTTCATAACATAATCTAGCCAAATGGCAAACAGAACATTAATATAATTATGTTATCGTACAATTTATTTATTTATTTATTTTTATTTTTATCATGATGTAATCACTATTTATTGTTAAAAAAAAAATTTGGTTGAAATGAAAAAAATATTAAATTATATGATTAAACCTAAATAAAAAAATATGACATGGAGGCAAAATAAAAAAATATTTACTGGCTTCATATCTATTGCATATGTTACCAAAATTAGAAATAAAGTGTGAAATTCCCAATGTGAAAAGACTAAGTGACAAGAGGAATGAGCAATTTCTCTGAATAATCTAAAAAAGAAATTTGTTTTCTTTAGAAGGCAGAGTTTTGTTTTTACAAAGAAAGCTACACTATGTTGTCTGGCTGGATACAATCATGTTCCCTCTTGGGAACCCCTTTTCCATGACAGAATCTACATCTGCACCTGAGAAATGGGTATGGTGCTCATAGAAAAATACCACAGCTAGCTAGCCAAAGACATAATTCCAACTTTAGTGAAAATTTTTGAAAATGAACTATCAAATGTAACAACTAATGTGCAGTTACCAGACCCCCCCCCCATTCAAAATGAGTGATCTGCAAACTAGCCAACAGTCTTCACGAGCTCATATCCAACAAATCTCATGCTTTGTGATTGAGCTGATGGACCATATCTCAACTTTGGACTGGGTAAATATGAATTGTAGGATTCATTGCAATAGAATGAGTTGGTAAATTTGTGTATAAATTATTATATTACAAATAGTAATAAAAATGAAAGAAAGTAATAAAAGTGTCATTATATAAATTATGTAAATTAACATATACTTTATAAATATATTATATTTTATTAGTATATATTCATCAGATAATTTAATGAAAATAGATTCAATCTAAGCTGTGAGCTGATTGTGTTAGAAGTATCTTTTATTGATATGATATTTTTTAAATAAACTCTGAGGAAGATTTGGTATTCTTACCAGATACTATCTTGTTGTGTGTGCCCAAGTAACCTTAGAATCAAAAGAAGTATTTACTTATGGGAAAATTTGAATCATATTAATCTCTGTGTTTAGGTTAAATTTGTTTTCTTGCCTGTAATTTTCTTGTTTGGTGTTGTTTTGCCTGGATCGACATTATTGGATTCTGTTACAATTCACAGATCTTTGGTTTAAAAAGAAAGATTGCATATTGCTCTTGGGAATGTCTGTTTGTATCAATATATATATATATATATATATATATATATATATAAGGTTTATTTACAACAAGAATTCATATCACCTTAAGTGAGGAGAATGAAAATTTGTGTATGGATTTAAATGTTGATCGAATCACTTCATTATATTTTCTTAAAGCATAGAATTAATAAACTTAATATATAACTAATTCTTAGATTTAGATATGTAATTTTTTGATTAGTTTATATATTTAATAAATTAAATATTTTATCTATCAAATGTTATCCATCTACTATTCTTTTCAATATATTTAAGGGGATAATACAAACCAATTTTATTCATGGTGGGTGTTCACACACCTAAACTGGTTTATTGTGGCATGTATGATTGCTAGAAAAAATAAATTAAGACCAGCATCCTAAAGATGGGGTATAAGGTTATCTCTAATGAATCTGATGATATGATGTGATGCACTTGACTTCTTATACGGAGTCAAGAATCTCTCAGCAACTATGACCAGAGAAACCTGTTAGCCACTTGACCTTCCCTTTCCATTCCCTACCCTAAGTTTTCCATATCCTGCTCCATGCCACTTCCACAACAATCTTTGTCAACTCCTTGGCCTTCATATCTAAATCCCTCTTAACTTTCATTCTTCTGAATATCCCCACCTAAAACCCTATTTTCCATTTTTTCTATTTCACCACACCAGTCCTTGTACTCATCTCCAACCAATTCTTCCATGGTTTCTTCAACTTGTATTTTATACTCTTCCAACTTATTCTTATCATTTACTCTCCATCCACATTTTTTACTATTGTTTCTACTTTTATTTCTATTCTCCAACACATTACTAACCATTTCTATTATAATGAAATTATGATCACTATTACATACTCTCTCTCTTCATTATCAAACACCTTAATTTTCCATAATTTATTCATTCCCTCTTTTTCTACTAATAAGTAATCTATTGTGTGAAATATATTATTTCTAGACCATGTGCATTGTCCCTCATAAATACTTGATAAATTTCCAATGCTCAAATTCACTCTCTGACAAAATCTCTTTAAAAGCTGTCCATTCTTATTATCTACATCATCAATTTCTTCAATATGCCCATTCATATCCCTTATAACCATTATTCTCTTCCCCTTTTTCTTAAAACTTTATATATCCTTAACTAGGCATTCATATATGCTACTATTCCACTCCATTATAGTTTGACTATCTCAAGTAGCTATATACACTATAACCACCATCCATTCCTGTCTTCCTAATCTTATCTCAAACCACAAATGTTCTTGACATTTAACAGTATTTAAATATTTTTTGACTATACCACCACCCCTTTTTTCTTTTTCTTTTCTATTTATACCCTGTCATACCAAATCTTCCATAATAGGTTCTTCTTCTTCTCTTAGATGTGTTTCCACTACTGCTAATACCTCAAGCTCTTCATTTTCAATTACTTTGTTTAAATTCAGCCACTTTTCTGGTCTCCTACCATCTTGTATATTCAAATACCCAATTTTAACAATTTCTTCTTTCCTAACTACTCTATATATAAAAGTTGAAAGGAAAGATAGAAATAAAGACAGACAAAAAAAATTGTAGGTATTTTCTATATTACACTGGAATATCAGTTAAGGTTTAAATAATTTTGAATTTTAAAAAAATGTATTGTAAATTAAACATTTAAAAAGTACTAATTAATATTTTATTAATTCTGATTTTGAAATTAAAACAAACATGTTTTTATGTTGCAATAGATATATTAGTAATTATAAACTTAAACTATCTATTTTGATTAGCAATTTTTTTTTTAATTAAAGCTTATATAACATTTTGATAAAATGCTACAAGGTTGTTTTTCAAAGAATAATGTGATTTGTAAAGAATAACTTTTTAATCAAGATAGGAAAAACATATTTTTAATTACTGTATTTTTCTCCCACCCTGACTATAAAAAGATTGGAAAAAAGATTACAAGGGTGTTTTTTACAGTTTTACAGATGATGACAAGATTACTAACATGAAAATATAACTGAGGACAAGATAGTGGATCCAGATGCTGCTACTAGTGCAGCAATGTTAGAGTTTGGATTCACATGGAAGTAAGTAAGACCCAGCTGCTGTGTTCTTCATAGCCTTATATATGTATGCATTAGACAGCATAGAGACCAAATGAAGCTCACTGCATGCTAATAGTTATCTGGATTATACCTTTCCTGAAAATGACAATAAGCCAGTTTACTGTTTTTAAAAGAAACCAGCTTACAAAAAAAGTCTATCAGCTTGCTGAAGAAATATGTATACTGTTTTATCTATATGCAGAAAAGCACAAACATATTGTGTTGTATGTATATAAAGTGCAGCTGGTGAGTTATTTTAAATAATTTAATGAAAATGATATTTATAATTTATAACTTAAAAGTAAAATAAGTAAATAACTTTTTGCTTGAATTAAAAGTCTAAAAAACAAATGATTGATTCATAGATAATTTTATTTTGAAAAAAAAGTAAACTCCAAAAGTCTTTCTACAAGAGAAACAAAAAAAAACTTGCTGGAATATTTTTTTAAAAAGAGTTTATAATTAATCAAGAGTAATCTGTTAAAAAAAACTTTTATGAAGGACAGTCAAAGAATTAATATTTTTTTAAAAAAAAAAGTAAAACAAAAAACTTTTTTGTTTACCATTAGATAATGAATAAATTAATAACTGATTCATTATTTTTAAGCTATTATATAGCATATCTGAATGCATATATACATTTGTGCATTTTATGGGGAGGGGTTGACATTGAATTGCATATAGAGAAAATATAATATAGTTTATTAGGTTTATTTTTTATAAACATCAATGTGTTCACACATTTCTCTGCATACACACATAACTATTAAATCAGTCATTATTTGTGTATTATTAAAATGTCATAGCTTTTTTTAATCATTGTACAACAATTCCTCATATGATACAGCTCATCTGTGTGCTTATGAAAATGAATGTCATGCAGACATATATATGTTAAATCAGTCATTATGTATTATAAAAATAAATTTCATTTATAGTTTTATGACAATTCAAATATGTTTATAAATTATTATACCACGTCTATGTGCTCATGTAGATGAGTGTCAGATAGACTCACATATGTTAAAATTAATCATATTTTCATTATTAGTCTATTACAATTCAGATGTGTTCGTTTTATTTTATACAGGCATGTCTGTGTGCTGATATATGGGTGTTTTATGTAAAAAACCTATTGGCTCATATATGTAAATTACAATGTAATATTGAATTTCTTTTTGGTATTAATCAAAATCAGAGGTGTTAATTTAAATGTATAGCTACATTCAGCAGACCTTAATTTAATTTAATTGTTATTAATAAATTTATATTTCATTGTTTAAAGTTATTCCAGTGAATTTATTTAATTCTAAAATATTATAAATTATTATACATTGTATTATAACTCTTGTTCACAATAACTGTTATAGAGCTTTTATTCCTAAGCTAGACTCATGCATAAATATAAAAGTTTATATTTAATGTTAATAAACATACAATTGATGATGATCCTGGATTGGTGCAAAAAGGATATCCTTTAAAGTTCATGCTCTACATTTTATTTAGTTTAGAATTAGAAATTAAATTTATAGTTGGTCAATACTAAATGACCCATGCATAAAATGATAATCAGCATAGAAATATTTGTCTTCAAGATATTCCAGTATATAAATAGAGGTTTTATACAGCTAAATATGCCTCAATATAATATGAACTGAATTTAGAAAATTGATATATATAAATAAATGAACCATGAATTCATATCTGTAAAAATAGTGTTTTTCTAATTATTCTATAATTAATGAATATTGTTAAATAAAATAGTTAATAATATTTCTCTACATTACAATATGAGTCAGCCAACAAGATTCAGAGACCTAGCAAAAATACTTCAAACCCTGTATGTTTGGGATATGGTAGTCATGGAACAGTACTAAGCTTTAACCTATTTGCCAGTGCTCCAAAATCACTATCCAACCAACGCTCCTGATGCTACTAATGGTTATCATTTTTCTTCAGTCCCAGTGGTCAGGGTAGAAACAAAGACTCTCAATTCAAACTTAGCCTATCCTGCACTAGACTTTATTAATTTAATCCAAGATACTCACTAAATACTTTAATATAGCTCAAAATATTATTTTTAACATTTCATACATTTTGGATACATACATATATGACTTAATCAAGTGTGGATGTTGTTGAGTGGATATGATGAACTAGGGAATGACATGACAACAGTGTAAATATATACAATTTATTAACACAATTCATTAGAAAATATAAATAATAATAACCATGTTTGAATCTAATTATGATCGTGTATGGGTTTACATTTTTAAACCAAAAATAATAATTACAATGTTTGATTATTAGTTATTGATAATGGTACAGAATTTAGATATTACTAGGAAAAATATATGATTTTTACAAAGAATTACAATATTCAACCATAAGTTATTTATAAAGGTACAGTATTTAGATACCACTAGGATAAATATATGATTTTACCAAGAATTACAATATTCAAACATAAGTTATTTACAAGAATACAGTATTTTAGATATCACTAGGATAAATGTATAATTTTTACAAAGAAGTCACCTGTCAATAATGACAACCAAGATTATGAACTATTAAATCTAACGATTACAATAATGAACATCAGCATTAGAGATGTGTATGCATCGTAATGAAGTCATATTGGAGTTCATGACAACAACAATTGTGAATCAAAACAATAATTATAAATTAACCAGAAATGATAGCTACACACAAACATAGTAAATAATCAGTATTATACGTGTGTCATCATAGAACAAATTTTTATATTAAGAATAATATTTTATCAAGAGATATACCACCATAACAATTAATATGCCAATCATGGAGAGCCAACACAATACTTGGTTACATTAAGTTAGAGGCCAAATGAATATATATAATAAATTTATGCGTGTGTTTACCTACATAGAGGAAGTTAAGTATATATATATTTATTATTATATTTTATTGTTAGTATTCCCAGCAGGAGTTATGGACAAAAGCATAATTTTAGCTCCCTTCACTATTAATAGTTATATGAAAAATATGGTTTATCTATTTCACACAGAATTAACAACAGGTATAATTAAGAAATCTAATTACAGCATTCAGTGGCGTCGGGGTTTGAATCCTGTGCTGGCTATATTATTAGCATTGGCAAACATGGGCCAATCTCCTTTGTCGAGCAGTAATATATATGTTCCTATGATATCACATCCGCATTCAGCTTGGCTTGTGTAGGAAATAATAGAGCATGGGCTTTGAATCTTTATCATTATAGAGTCTACCCATTCATCAGCTCAAAGAAAACCTTGGCTATCTCGTATCGCCAGGACCGGTAAAATATCCGTGTGGCAGTCCGCATAGCATACTCGACATCTATTCTTTATTAAAAGCCATATAGGCACAGATCAATCTATTAGGCCACTGATATATTTGCCCATTAAAAGCATTAACTTATATCTGCATAGATATTTTCCTAAACCTGTATTTAATAAGTAATAATGGGGAAATTTAAGACAACCATATCTTATAGGCTATAAAACGCCCAAGTGTTTCAAATATAAATCTCAACCATAAAATGCTAAAGAGGCGAAAAAATCACTACTGCTGAGATATTTCTTTCCCCAAGTGCATGCATCACTAAATATATATATATATAGTGAGATGAACACATATCTTTGCAATAAGTAATATTGCCCGTTTTAGACTTGAGAAAGAAGCACTATTATTATTAAATAATTTTTTTAACACATAAATAGACGCATATATATATCATTTTATTTTTTAATTGTCACAAAGAATCTTAATCTAAATTAAATAAAATAATCTTAACACTCAGTCATATTTTAAATTTCTTTAACAAGATATTGTGATTATACATATATGGGAAGAAGGCGGATTTTTATACAGATATTTGATTTCTTCTCTTCTTTTTTTTTTTAAATAAATGACATTTTTAACTAAGCCAGATCTAAACGCGATTTAAGAAATTTAACTTTGACTGATTCTTATTTTACCATTCAAAATGAATCATTACCCCTTTCCCACTTTAGATTCGGGATAAAGCAAACAAATTTATACATAAATTGGTTTCATAGTGTAATATCATTTGTCCCCATACTTAACCAAATTGGCACAAATAAATTAATCAATCAAATATATATTATACTTAAAAAGAACATACCAGCATATCTCAAAATAAAATATATAAAAGCTGCAATTATAAACTCTATAACAATCTTTTGTTCCACTTAGAATTATACATTACACTTTTTTTTTTGTTTTAACCATTAACAAGTAATCTAGTTATAATTTAAATTGACTTGTCAAAAGCAATAATAATAATAATAAAAAACTATCACTGTCTTTTTGAAACACACATTTTTTTAAGATAGTCAAAAAACTAAAACACTCATATATATATATAACCGTCCTTTTGAAACACATCTCTTTTAAGAAAGTCTTTTACTAATTTTATAGATCTGAGGAAATTAAAGGTTCGAATTTTTATAGAAGGCATTCTTAAGATATAAATATTTTTTTTTAATGATAGAAAGTTTATACTTGCGATAGATTATGGTGTCACTTTGCTTGAGGCAGATATTTTCCTACTGGTTCACTCATTGTCAGGGTTGACCTTGGGCTTTAGACCGGCTTTGACGTTGGTTCTCCATCTTCTTTCATAGCAGCAGCATGGGGTCAATTGTCTTTCTTCCTCTTCTTTAGATGCATTTTTCTGGAGATTTTTAGAGAAGGGAAAAGTACATTTGTCCTACTCACAAATCATCGCGTGGATCTCTTCTTAGCTTAAATATAGTCAATTGCTCTAGTAGTTGAGAATCACTTTTCTCTTAAAACTTTTGCTTTAAAAAGCACAAACTTTTTTTAACTGCCAACAACTTTATTTTTATTCTCTGACTGCTTGAGTTTGACATCTTGGTTCTTTGACTTTGACTGACCCCTCTCGAAAATTTAGCCCAGTATTTATAAAAACTTTTGCTAAGCCACTCTTTGTTTTCTATATTTTTTAACACCCATACTATAACTGCCTTGGTTAGAAATGAAAACAGACCGCATGATTGATCTTTGATTTAAATCAGTTTAAAGATAAGAAAATAATTTAACACTTCCATGTAACCAGCTGAGTTGATCTTTTATCTAAAACAGGTGACACAATCCTGTTAAGATTACACCAAGGTATGAAAATCTTACTTGCTTTTTAACCAAAAGACTGTTTTTGACGAGGCTCCTCGTCGACATCTGAAATCACTCTAACTCAGTTCGTTTTCATACGAAAAAATTCGTTAAATACGTATTGAATTCGTTTTTAAAAGTTCTGTACGATGGTGACATCTTCCGATTTATTTTAGAAGTAAAAAATAGAGAAAAAACGCATTTAAACCTAAACAAAGAAGGAACATTATTTGTGATTGGTTCTTAGCATGCTCTCAGCCGAAAAAGACATTCTGATTGGCTGGAAAGAACAAAGAAACTGCCTGATCAAAGAAAATAAAGAAAAACGCTGAGATTTTCATTTCGAATACGATTTAAATTATTATTAAATAATATTTATGGAAATTAAACATAATTTTCAGAGAGAATAATAAAAAAACAAAATTATTTTCGAAAAATATTGAAGATTTTAGTCCAAATATTGAAGTTGTAATAAAAAGAAATATTTACTTTTCTATAACGTAAAAGTCGATCTTTTTGTTTACATTATAACTTTTATGTTGCCGATATTGATTATCTTAGAATAAATAAATAGCAATTTATTTTTGAAAGAACTTTCGTTGTCTTCACAACCTTAAAAATTAATTATATACTTTTTATAAATGTATCTGAGTTGAATTTAATATTATAGGCGAATATGTTTTAACAATAGGCTTTGTCTTCAGTTTGTGAGTTGGCCAATTAAAAGATTTGATTTTTATCTGATACAACCAATGATAAAATTAGCGGTTTAAGGGTTAATGGCCTCAAGGATGAGAAAATAAATTCACACTTACATGCAACTACATTTTTCGGAATGTTTAAGAAAAAAACAGAATCATCAAAATGTTATTCGCAAGGAAAGAATCGCCTTTAGTACAAATATATATAAGACAATGGAAATATATTTTTCTTTCTAAATATATATAAAAAAATGCATTTCAATAAAACAATATATATACATGGGTCCTCTCATTCATCAAGACACACACCTATACAAACAAATAAAAATAAAAAAAATTAGATATTTGAGCTTTAAAAATCTATAGACGTATGCTATTTCCAACAACTAACATGAAACTCTGTGTGTGCAAATACACTGAACGCTTCAATATATATATATATATTATAACAGTAGGAAATCAAATGGGGTAATCCTGAGGTGATGGCAAATCATCATCAACTCCAGTTCAAAATAAATATAAAATTAACTAACCATATTTAATATAAAATATACAATGAGCATGATAGATCATTCTAAGAGATCAACAGCTAACTATCCTTAGTATAATCATAATTAACTATAAGTTCACTAGCATTAAAATAAGTATAAATATAACTCATTCATCATTATGAATGATCAACAATAAAGTAAATCAACAGTCAACCTTGTGACTGGATTTGAAAATGGGTCTACTATGGGCCAGGTTAACTATTTATTTAGCCTTTGCCAACTTGGGGCAATTATTTAACCATTAATTTGGATGCACCAACTTAAGTGCTAATCCATAGAATATACAACCACAAAAACACTAATGCTACGATATTAAAACATGCTGATCATCATCAATGCTCTGACCACAGTACCATTGGTATACTGGCCAACTATAAACTTAAATTCTGATAAATACTAAATTAAATAAAAATGTAATGCATGGACTTTAAAGAACATATTCTCTGTGCCAACCCAGGTTTATTATCAACTGGATGCCCATATACTAATATATACCCCTTATATATAATACACCATTATGTATGAATCTAGCTCTGAGAACCCAAACCCTATAACTAATACTATGATCAAGATATGATGCAAAATATAATAATCTAAAACCATTTAGAATTAAGTCACTGGAATAATTTTAACAATAAAATATAAGTTTATTAATAACAATAAAAAATGATATTAAGATCTGAAAAATATGACTATACACATAAATTAAGCCTTCTGATTTTGATTAACATAAAAACAAAATTCAACTTATTACATTGGTTTATCCATATGTTCCAATATAAAACACCTATATATCTGCACCCAGACATGTGGTATGATTTATGGACATATTTGGATTGTCATATAAAAATAAAATAAATGATTAAAATTTACATATACGTGTCTATCTGACAGGCACTGCATATGCACTTACACATGCAGTACAATAGATGAATGTATTTCAGTCATTATATAAAATAAAAAATTTAAGTTATCACATTTTAATGATATAAATACCTCATATTAGGTTTATATAAAATACATATATATCATCATACAGACACATGATATAATAATTGAGTAACATATTTGAATTGACTGATAAAAATAAATTTTAAGTTATCACATTTTAATGATACAGATACCCCATATGATTGACATAAAATGTATATATCATCGCAGAGACATGTGGTATAATACTTTGTTAACATATTTGAATTCATAAATATAGAAATTTTCTTTATTATAATACATACTTAATATGTTTAACATATATGTGTGTGCATATGAAAGTATATGCACACATAGACATTTATATCATTTATTTCAGTTTATCTAAATGATAAAATTATTAAAAATTTCTTTCATAATTAATTCCATTTGGAAAATATATATAAAATTCACACATACATGTGTATATATAAAAATATAGATGATATGAATTAAAATTATTAATTAGTTTCTCTTTTATGGTCAAAAAAAGTTTTTTCCTTTTTCCTTCTTTTAAAAAAAAATATATTACTCTTTGACAGGTTACTGAAAAACATTCTAGCAAGTTTTTTTTATGGAATCTACTTTTTCTTTAAAAAAAATTATCAATCATCCATGAATTAATTTTTCATTCAAACAAAAATTATTTACTTGCTTTACTTTTAAAATATATAGATTTTAAATGTCATTATCACTAAAGAAATTATTTAAAATTTTCTCATTATATATTATGTTACTCACCATCTGTGCTTCATGTATATATGCTTATTTGTGCATCTCTGCATACAGATAAATCAGCATACATATAAACTAATTTTTCAGTAAGATGAGAGATTTTCTTGGTGAAACTGGCTTATAATGATCATTGGGACAGAGGATTCAATCAGCTCATTTGGTCTAGGATCGGATAGACTTCAGGCAAGTTAGTTGTTTTGTCCACATTAGCATTTTGAAACACTGGAAGATGACCTTTTTTCCATGTGAATTCAAATTCTGCTGTGATGAACTATGGAACAGCAGCTGGACTTGGCCTGTATTCAATTATTTTTTCATTGTAATTCTGTATAACTCTGAAAACTCTTGGAAAACCAACTAACTTCTAATCTTTTTATCAATCTTTTTTATAACTAGGGTGAGGAGGAAAAAATTCACTAATTCAAGAATGTTTTTCCTATATCAACTTTTTTTATCTAGTTTAATCCATCTAAAAGCAACTTTGAATTTTATCAAAAATATCTACAAGTTTTACTTTAAAAATAAGATTTCTAAAAAGTAGAAATTTTATAAAATGTTATATAAGTTTTAATTAAAAAAATAATTTCTAAAATAAATAGTGGATTTTTACAATTATCAGTTGATCTCTTTTAACATAAGCTTGTTTTAATTTCAAAATCGGAATTCAATAAAAATATTTATTTAGACCCTTTGTAAATATTCATTTCATAATAAAATTTTATTTTAAAATTCAAATTATTTTATATCTCACTATTGCTCCAGTGAAATGTAGAAAATATCTACCACAAAATTTGACTGTGTTTATTTCTACTTTTTTTCTCAACTTTATATATATATATATTCACACACACTACAGTGTGATTCTATGCCATGAAACCCATCATCATCATTAACCATTATCAATCCACTGCAGAATGAAGGTCTCTCCAAGTTCAATCCATCTTCTCCAATCTCTAGCATCTCTTCTCCACATAACCCTTGCACACTTTCTTATTTCATCCATCCATCTCACATGTGGTTTCTTTCTGAGTCTTTTACAATCTCTTGAAATCCAGTTTAAGATTTCAATTGTCCATCTACTATCATCTTGTCTAGAAATATGTCTAGCCCAACTCCACTTCAGTCTTTTAATTTTTTCAATGAGATCAGTAACACCTCTTTGTTCTCTTACTCATATATGGCATTTTCAATATCTTCTTGTTACACACAACATGCATCTCTCCATACTTCTTTGAGTGGTCTGAAGTCTCTGGATTGCTCTTCTATTAAGTGTCCAAGTCTCAGATCCATAAGTAAGAACTGGTAAAACACATTTGTTAAAAACCTTCCTTTTCAAACACATAGGCATATTTCCTTTTAGTATCAAGTTATTTCTACTAAAAACACTCAACCAAGTTTAATTCTATGATTAATTTCATCCATTATGTTTCCATCTGTATTAATAATCTGACCAAGGTATTTGTAACTGTTAACTTCTTCTAACTCATCATAATCAATCTTTATTTTCATATTTTGAGAAGATCCATTAAACATTACTTTAGTCTTTTTAACATTTATCTTTAGTTCTATTTTCCTCTGATAACTCTTGCAACATTTCCTGCAATTCTAAAGCATTATTTGCAAAAACAACTACATCATCTGGAAAATCTATAATCTCCATTTACTTTCACTCCTTTAGATTCCCATTTTAATCCACAAAATATTTCTTGCAGCACGACTGTAAAAAGTTTTGGAGATATGAAGTCACCTTGTCTTACACCCTTCTCAATGTTGACTTTCCTAGTATCATTATGTAATCTAATTGTTGCTGTTGCATTTTTATAAAAATTCTTTAGAATATAACAATATCCTGGATCTATATCTTGATAATTCAATGTTTTAATCACTGAAGAAATGTTTAGAGAATCAAATGCCTTTTTATAAACTACAAATCCAAAGCATAATGGCAACTCATATTCATTTTCCTTTTCTATAACTTCTCTCAATACCTGGATATGATCTACTGTACTAAAACCATTTTTAAAACTAGCTTGTTCTCTTGGTTGGTGAAAATCCAATGTTCTCTGTAGATGAGTTGTAATTAACTTAGTAAAAATTTTGTATAAAACTGATAAAAGTCAGATAGATCTGTAATTGTTAATATCTTCTTTATCACCTTTTGAAATATTAATATTAATAATGCATTCTTCCAATCATCTGGTACATCTTTATTATTTAGACATTTGGTATATAACTTTGCTAAAAAAATACTATTTCTTTACCTGCTTCTTTTAATATATCAATTATAATTCCATCATTACTTGGAGCTTTTCCTTTCTTTATAAATTTAATTACATGTCTCACTTCTTTATTTAAAATTCTGGGCAATTCAGAAGATATAATAGATATAGGAGGATACTTGTTCTTTATTACTATATGGTTACAATACATATGAGAAGAGCTTTGTGATGTAAAGATAGCACATCCACATGCTCACAATATCTGCAAGTTCTATTCTGTAAAAGATTTCTTTTTTGATATCAATAATTTAATTCATTAATAAATATAATTAGTATAAAAAGCTAACAATTTTCCAATTGTCTTGTACATTATCTAGCAATATTTTATTAAGCTTATCAAAGTTCCTATAACTGTTTGATCTTAAAATCAGATCTGAGAATGCACTTGGCAAACCATCAATGAGGAAATATATTACAAAATATATCAAACGATAAATTATTCCTATGTTTTAAAAATGCTTTATAATATGTATCACTAAATTCAAAATCATATATAATAAAGTTTTTAAGATGACTAGATCAATAATAAATAAATCAATCATAAAAAATTTGTGTCCTCATTTTAGTGAAGAACTAATTAACAGTTATTTTTACTTACCATAATAAAAAATTTCACATTAAAAGATTTTATTTAAATTTCTATAATATTATCAAAAAATTAATAAAATAAAATAAAATTTTTATTTACTAAAAAACATATATACAAGTCTTAATATAAAACATCAAAACATTTTATCAACATATTGACTATTAGTTTATTGGCAGTTATTTTGGGTTTTTTTTTTAATCAATTAGCATGTAAGTAGATTGACTATAATAATTTTTCTTAGTATTCTGATATTTGATCCAATGACTGTTAGTATAAAATAAATGTGTTAATATTATTTAATACAATTCTAAAAAAAAAAAAAAATTAGATTCAAAGAATTAATCCTTAAGTTATAAAAGTCATAATTAATTTATCTTTTAAGAAACTAGATATTATGGAGTTACTAAAAGCTGAAAAAATAGAATAACAATACTAAAAAGTTTAAAAGTAATATCTATAGATTACAAGCCAATTTTTTTATATTAGTAAATTAGAAAGTAATCTTTTAACTAGTTCTATTTTTTAAATCGAATTTGCAGATAATCACTAAGTTAAATATATATTTGAAATGGCATATCCTACACAAGTCATGAATTTGAATTGGCCTGAATATTGAAAGTTAAGGCTTATTTATGTATATGCATGTTAAATTCATTGCCAGAGGAGAACTTAAATAAGTACAATAACCAAGCCTGACATCTGTGATATTTCATTAACATTGATTAAATAACTTACCCTCCTCTCTTAATGTAATCTATCATTTCATATTTAGAACTACAGCACAAACTTTACTGAAATCTTAAATTTCATCACAAAATAATGAATCTATTATCTATCAGGCCAGCAATTTGTTTCCTCCTCTCCATTTCATCACAATTTAGCATTTCCATATTGAGAACTAAATTATAAATTTTATTAAATAATCACAGTTAGTTGCTAAGGAGATCATGTGACATTGAATATCCAAACAGTAAATTGAGAATAACAATTCTATTCAACTAAATAAAATGTTACTTTTTTACAATTTCATTCAATTCATAAATGATGCAGGAGTCTTCTGTTTTTCATTCTATGATTCTATATTTGCACTAAATCGCACACACACACACACACAAAAAAAATATATTGAATTCTTAAATTACATCTTAAAATAATAAAATTCCTTTTAATTATTTTTCCACAGAGGAAAAAATGATAATTACTAAAGCAGGCTCCATTTATTTTTAAGAATAATAATAAAAGCAGCAATAAATAAATTATTTTAAAAGTAACATAAATATAATAGCCATATTACATACATTTAAATATTTTGGGAGGGTGTGAAGTATCCATTCTGCTCTATATTGTACAGGACCATACTTTCCTACAGAATTCTGCTCCTAATCTTGCACTGAGCATGAAGTGATCAAAATTTAACAGGGAAAGAAATTGATACCAATTTAGCCGATTGTCTGTACTCATAACATATTGATACCTCCAGCTAAACTGATAGAGAGAGGGAATTGATGGGACTCTGCCAATTAACCCTTTTAGTTAATAACTTTCTCGTATGCCTGACTGTTTAGGACCTATGGTAAGTACACATATTTGAAAAGTCTATTTGCTAATAGCTTTTGTGCACCACTCCTAGAAAATAATAAAAATCCCCCCCCCTCCTAGAAGAATATGTAATACCATATGTCCAGCGGAGCATAAAAATAAGATTTAACACCCCAGTAGAGTGATATTCCATGTGGCTAGCTCAGTACATTCTACATCTAAGGTCTTCAATAGGTAAGTTAAATGGTTATTACAGGAACATGATTGATAAGGAAAGAGTACATTTTATCAAATAAAATAATATAAAAACAAACAAATTTATATCATGATTAAATATTATTGAAATCCCGATATCCACCACCGATGTATACTTATATTGATGTAATAAACAAAATAAATAAAAATTATTGTCACAAATCCATATATATTTGATGTGTGAAAATAAATGCAAATTTACATGAATAAGAATAATAATAAACTCTTACAGCTATCTTCCATGGTTACTAATAAATGGAAGTGGTCTGAGCTTTTACCCCACATAAATAAGTTGTACTTTATGTGGTTTGATATATGTTGCTCAGATAAAAGATTTTCGGTCATACAGGCATATGATTTTACTCCAGACTTTAAATCCCATTTTATTTAAGTAAATATTAAAAAACTATGCATAAATATATTTGCAATATAAAATATTTTGCTACATAATGAATAGTAGCTTTTGTATTTTACAACATATCAATAAGATTGCATTGACACAGATACCTTAAGGCACTTAACATGAGGTGTTGTATCTATTTGCTTTTCATGATAGATAAATTCTTATATGTGTATATACATGCAGCACAATTATACATTCACCACTATTCTAAATATAAGAATATTAGATGCCTAGCTTACAGGAAATTTACAATGAATAAACCCTTTGACAGTCATCATAAGGTGCCGCATTGACAAAAATAACTTAAAGATATATAGAGATAAATACATTTTAGACACTCAACATGAGGGGTCATATCTATCGAATATTACAAGTGTATGTGCGCATACATATACATGTATATTTACATTTGACAATTTTCAGGAGTAACAATAAGAAAAAAAAAAACTCATTGCACTCTTGCTGAAAATACTGGAATTTGGGAAGAAAAAATGAATCAAAAGATTTAAATAAAAACTATATCATTATCCCTGTAATAACTATAAAATCCAATATACATTGTAATGGAGACCTGAAGATCGAAAGCTTAAACTTTCCTTTTATATAGATATAATGGGGAATTCTTATAATTCAAGATCGCCCACTTTCCGCTACCGCAAGCAGAGAGAAAATACGAACATAAACGAGTCTATATCCACACTTGACTGAACCTGTATGCTATACGGGTATAGTCCCAGGTTATATTTCCTGGTCAACCTTCTCCCGACTGCTGTAAGATTTAACAGAGTTACAGCGCTTGGATAATTATAAATTTAATGGGATCAAATACTGCACCACTAGCTTCACATGTTAATTAAGTACTCAAATGCATAATAATTATTCCCAACCCTAAGATTATATTATTTTTTGGAAGTGGCGAAGAAAGAGACGAAACAGATTTTACATAAATAAAAGATATTTAATACACTAAATTATAATAAAAGAAACACTCTAAATTATAAACACTCAATATAAAAAACAGATTATGCTATAATACTACAACAAATAAATAAAATACAATAGAAGATTATATTATAAATGATTGCAATCTTTGAAAATAAAGTGTCCCTTTATAGTCATTCCAAATATTGAAAGGAGACTAATTAACGTCTATCTCATTATATGTGGGATTGGCAATTGCATTAAATTTAAAGGTATGTGTACATAATTATATAAGATGTCTTATTCATAATTACCTAGGTAATAAAGTCTTCGAATAAACTTGGCGTCTTGCTGACCGTCCGTGGAATTTTTCCACTTCTTTAGTAGGGAACGGTCACTCTTCGGTTAGATTTGATTGTTGGAACTCCTCCGTATTGTGGGCATCAAGGCAAGGCAAAAACGAACTCTTCGGCAGGCGCTACATCGGCAGTTGTTACATCGAGACGTGAACCATTATAGCACGGAAGTCTGGATCGACCGGCGACCACGACTGGCCCTTAGCCACACATCCTTGAAGCTTCCCTTATGTTATAGTTTGTTTTCATGTTCCCAAATTTTAACTTTCATGTCTGCTTTCTATTATATTTCTCTGCTTCTTATCAGAGCAGTGTCTTCACTGAAGTCTTAACCACTACTGTTTTTCAATTAATTAATTAATGGTCTTTATTTTTCAAATTCCTTCCTTATCTTGATCGCTTGCTGGGTTTTTTTATTTCACACCTTTTTATTTTAAAAATGCTTTCAACAACTTATACAAAATTACTTTTGATTTGATACAATTTTATAATATAATATTTTACATTTATTTATCAATCATTTTCTTTAATAAAATTATTTCATTTTGACATGAAATAAACCTTACTCCCTTTATTCATACATTCACATATGCATTTCATTTTCGTCAAAATGTGTAATTTTAAGACCAGATCTTTATCTTTTCATTGCATTCTAAATTTTACTTATATTTTATTTAAACTTCCCTAAGTATCGCTTTTTTTTTTTATATCATTAAGTTTCTATTTTATTTATATTTCCTTTCTCATTTTTTTAAATCTTACACTGAACACATAATATCGATATTTCTAACCTTAACATTTCTATTCTTTTTTACAATCTGAACTTTGGAGGGTAAAAGATAAGAATCATTTCGATTCTAATTCCCTCTCTTTTTTACTTAAACATTTCTTTGTTTTGTAATTTTTTTTAAACTCATTTTTTTTATAACCCAAGCACAATATTTAACATCCTTTAAACGTTAAATATCTATATGTGTGACCGCAGTATGTGTGATCATAACATTACACCATTCCCCTCATTTAAAATTTTTTCTTAAAAAATTTTAATTTATTGCACTTCAAGCTAGATGCTCCTAACTACTGTTAGAACCATTTTATATCTATTTACTTCTAATATAACTTTAGTGATGAGATTATTCCTAGAGAGGTGACCAGGCAAATTACATCCCTACTCTGATGACCCAATCAGCATTATTAAACCAATTTAATCTTGCTATAACATTACATGAGTTTGTTTTCTGCCTCCTACTTGTATATACAGGTTCGAGTCCACAGGATATCTCTGTGACTCGATTAAACCTGTTCATACTCACACTTTACAAATGATAACCCTCTAAGTGCCAACTTTGGTCACTATTACCGAGGTGGGTTGGGAGGCTGGCATCTTTTTGTCCAACTCATCCATGAGCTCAGAATATTTTACTGATAACTCATATTTTTTATAAAGGGGTTCTTTCCCCATAGATTGGTTTCTAAACCATTGACTCACGATATTTGTCAAATATCTAACTGGAAATCTTAATCCAGTGAGTCATTATGAGAAGGGGATCTCGTCCCTGTCTTCTCTATATAATAAGATTTGATGACCGCAGAACACACATGAATGCATAGCAGAGAAGACTCACCATATACTGCTAAGATCCATCTACAAATATCTAAACCTACACACCTTCAGCCTCCATCTACGCTCTCACACTACTATCTATCATCTGATGCTTTGTCTTCGTTTGGATCCTTTTATACTGTTTGGCCATTTAGGCTCATCATTTCTTTATATTATCATGATTCTAATTCCCTCTCTTTTTTACTTAAACATTTCTTTGTTTTGTAATTTTTTTTAAACTCACTTTTTTTATAACCCAAGCACAATATTTAACATTCTTTAAATGTTAAATATCTATATGTGTGACCGCAGTATGTGCGATCATCACAATATGTGAGAGACAACTCTCTCTTTCCTTTTTTTTTAAATGATTAATAATAATAATAAAATAAAAATAATATATTTCTAATTATCAAAAATATCAGTTAATTATTTCAATATTAATAAAATATTTTTAAAATAAACTAATATAAGCATCTTCCTCTTTTCCTGACTGAGCTTCTGAGTGGGCTTCAAGTCAACTGGCTGTGCAGTGAGGATTTCATATCATTCAGGCATAGGCAAGGTGGATTTTGTCATCATTATGGCCTGCTGGAACTGGTGTAATCACATCTTGGCAATTTGGGCAAAGCAAGGGTGTGTGCACCAGCTGTTTGTCTATCCCATGGTCATTTTACTGGAACTTCTGGTAGATTGCTTAATATTTTCTTTTTGGTATAATGCAATAATTATTATTATTAAATTTTCATCCACTATCTTGAATGGTTCATTAAATCTACAAAAAAAAACTGTGTAATGGATTTCTTCTTAGGGAATATCAGCAATAGTCTAGTCCATAAATGAATCTCTAAATGGCTGGATGACTGGAGAATTCCAGAGCCAAAGTAGTGAATGACTTAGATGGAATGAATGCCAAAGAAAGAATTAATCCCACAGCATTGTCTAAAACCTATCAACCCCACTCATACAGAACTAATTTAGGTAACCTCCTGAGAAGTATGAATCAGCCAAACCTTTTATTTTAGCTTATCATTTAGATTATAAACATTCCTTTCTATTTTTCTGATTAAATTCTACATAGCAGGGTTTGATATAATGTTTAGTTTCTATATTGGATTACTCAGACCACTTGATTACAAATATCAATTCAAAAGAATTATTTTATCTAAAAAAAAAATAACATTTTAATTATAACATTCATTATCAAACATTTTGCTTTTTGATTAGATTTTTACCAAAGCAATTAACATTTTTTTGATTACCGAATAAAATTAGTTTTTAAAAAAGTAATTAATATATATATATGCAAGTATGTTGGAACAATTACTTTAATTATTTATTTTACGAATATGTTCCAACATGTGAAGCATTTGGTCAATAAAGTTTGCTTTTCTCCATTTGAATTTTTCAGAGAAAAGCAAAATGCATAAACATAAAATGACATATATTGAAAATATTCAAAAAAGAAAAATAATAAAAAAATACATAAGTTTATTATATGTGTATTTGTGTACAATATTTTTCTGTCAATTGAAAGTTTACTTTGCATTTGTGTGTGTGGGTATTCTATGCTCAGACCCAACTTCCATTATTAATGTAGCACATTTATATATCGGTCGGTCATGCTTAATATATACAAATTTACATGTGTACCTGCTGTAATGTTGTTTACAGCAGACTTTGTGTATGGACATTTGATAATGCCTGGCACAATATATAAAATTAAATATTATGTGCATTTATTATTTAATTTTTAAGCGCTATTGACTTCAAGTTCTGATGAAATAATATAATAAACATACTCTAATTAAATGCACTGAGCCATCAAAATATCACATGGCACTATTGTATGGAGTGTTTGCTACTGTTAAATGCACTGAGTCAGCTTTTGACAAAACACTACCATTTAATTAGTTTATGCTTATTATACCTTTTCATCAGAACTCGAAGTCGATGAGTGCTTAAGAATTACATAGTTTCATGAAGGGTTAATACTTTCAGAATTATTATTTGAAATGTTATAATCTTTTATTTTTTATATATTAGTCCATAGTGATGAAAAAAGATTTAAAGAAAAAATCATTTATTATAACTGTAGCTTTTTATTTGCATTCATTACATTTCTTTTTTCCAACTGTAGAGTAATTGATTTTAAAACTAACAATTTCTGAAGCAAAGTCTATGCTATTTATTACTTAAAGTGATTGAATGCTATGACCTCCCAAGATTAACAAATTCAATTATTTTTATTTCCTACATTTCTTCACTTGATTAATTATCTTTCCAGAAAAACTTTGCTCCTGTCAGACCTTAATAACAAAAATTCTAAAACCTAAAGTTGATTTAAATTCATGACAGTGATTGAAGAATTAGATGGTTCTGTAATATTCAACTAATTTAACGCCTTGGAATTTTATCTCCAAAAAGTCACATTTAAACAGCAGAATGCTGAATTAAAAATTTGCCAGAAGCAAATTATTCGGCCTAAAAAATACTAAAAATTTGAATCCTACATATATTTGCCATAATAATATATTTCTAAAAACATTCTGCTCAGACCATCAAGCTATATCTATTGAACTGAAGATCACAAAATAGCAAAAAACAGACTGCCTCTTCCAAGTAGAAAGAAATCTTATATTGTTCATATTCAAAGAGCAGCAGCAGATTATTTGTCTAGCCTCAACACTGCTAATACATTTTAAAAAGACAAATGCTTGACTATTATTGTCTGTCTACCTAAAGTCTTTATCACCTATCAATCTTAAAAAGATAGAAGTAAATTGTAAAAAGTCAATTTTAAAATGAAGCCCATAATTAATCCTAGGAAGAATCCAACTAGCCTACTTTACATCTAATGGATAACTAAGATTACCTGTATATGCATAGCAGTGATATCAATTGAAGATTTTTGTTTCATTCTCTCCAATAAATTTTATAAAATAATTTTCTTTTTCATCTCACTTATAAATAATTCAGTCTAATTTCTACATGGTTTTACTGAACAATTGTTTTACATTCAAATATCAGCCTTTCAAGCTAATTGAGCACGCGCCTTTTGAGAGTGTTAAATAAATGAATACTTTCCTCTTCAATCTAAGATATAGTATTTATGCAGGAATAAAAAGGATCCTCTTATTCCTACGACTCAGATTCTTTTATATGAGCAAATCTGAAGAACTGTTGAGGAGAGCGTGTGTCATATTGTTGATATGCTATTTGATTTACATCAGACATGACAAGGATAAAATAAATTGCTCTATTTCAAATGAATAATTAATCTATAATTTAAATTAAATTATTAAATTGAATATTGTGTATTAAGATTTATTCATTGCTTTAGTTATACATTTGTAAATAAATAAAAACTCATTTAATTACCTGTTTCCACTGACCAAACTCTTGAAAAAGTTGATCAAGATCAATCTGTTTTGAAGCTTTATCAGAATCCATCCTAAATTTCAATATATTATGCAAAAACAAATATATAAAATTTCAAGAAGTTTTAACTTTATAAAATATAAAATTTTAATTAAAAAGTTTTAGCAATATAATCTTGAATTTTCAAATAAATTTTATAATAATTACATAGACAACTAAAACTTTAATATATGAGCAAATAAATGTTTAGAGTTTTTTTTCCCCCAGGATTTGTAAAATTTTGGTTGAACAGATTTTTGTAAATGTATTAAATTTTGAGTTTTCAATTTCTATTTTATTATTATTATTTTATTCGATTTAAAATATTTGTTAATGCTATTATGTACGTGATATGTATTACTAAAGTTACTACATATATGATATGTGCTTGTACACAAACACACTTTTTGATTATAATTTTTTTTATGCTTAATTATATCTGTATACAAATATTAATATTAAATAATATCTATTTGGAATAGTTATCAGATTTCTTATATAAATCTTTTATTTTTATTTTAAAAAATAAATAACTAAATGCAAAATATAAACTCAATAACAAACTAGATGCAAAATAACTAACTATTCAAAATTGATCAAATGATCATAATTTGTGTATTTAGTATATATAAACTTATTTTTGTGGTGAACAAAAGTCATTACTGATTTAGAAACTTAAAAACATGTTTTTATTTAAGTGGGTGAAAAACTATTTACTTTTTATACTATTAGACTACTTCTCTGTTATAAGTAATATTTAATAAATTACATTATTATTATTTTTTAAAAAGAGGCTATCTATTGTATCGATAATCTTGAGGGATCCCTCTTAAATATGAATAAACAAGAAAAATTCCAGAATCATATCTAAAATAGGTTATGTTTCCCAATCACTTACCCAAAATCAACATTAGTGATTTTAAAATAGCTTTTACCACTCAGCAATAATTATGAATTTTTATTCTTTTACTAGGGCACCATGATGAGTGAACCAATTTCAAATAGCATAATCCCTGCAATTCATAGAACATTCTTGTATTTTGCTCAGTGGTTAAACATTCTCTGTAATTATTATTTTTTTCCTCTCTTGGGATAAACATGGAATTGATAAGTCCAAATATGAACATTTGGAAATAAAAGCTGCTAAATAAAATGGCACTGATAACTTGAATTTTTAAAACTTTAAAAGTCTCTATCTTGAGTTGAAGTTTGAAAGGTCCCTCTATAGTCAAAAACTACATCGTTTGGCTATTATATAAATGTTTAAGGCATATGTGAAAAAAGTTAAAGCCTTTCTCTTTCTAATTACAGACTTCCTGTGTGCTTAATAAATAATCAGAACATTACATTAGTTTCTATATTTCTATTAAAAATTCTTAATATTAACTCACTGTAAATCATAGGATTTCATGTAAGTTAATGTATGAAAAGAAATAGTGGATTTAAATATGAAGAGAATAATATTTTCATACTCTCAAATCAAAATGCTTTAAATTGGCCTATGTAAATAAGAATTTAGGTTAAAGATAAAACAGCCACTCTTATCTTTATAAAGTCTCTATCTTGTGTTAAGGTTTGAGAGGTCCCTCTATAATCAAAAACTACATCATTTGGTTATTATACAAATGTTTAAGGCACATATGGAAAAGGTTAAAGCCTTTCTCTTTCTAAAACTAATAATCATTTTATTCAACAATTAAAATTAACTCACATAAATACACATACACAAAGTTAAAACTATTTTAAAAAGCATTTATACTGCTGATCATGTAAAAAATAAATGGATAACAATAACTTAGCAACTAATATATATATAATGCATTATAATAAAGAAATCAGATTGTATTGACTTAAAGTCTTTTCAATAGATTTTTTTTTTTTTTTTAAGTTTCAAAACACCATGATCTCTTTATTAATTTATTTTTAGTACTTCCATTACTGATCAGAATGGTATGAAAATCATGATGTTTTTCTCTCAACTGACTTAATTTTTCAATGTTCCATTTTTCAAAATAAAATAGAGGTATACATTTTCCATTAGCACTTTTTAGTTAATCCTGGCTTAGGCATTGAAGTTCATGCTCAGGAAGTTCCCAGAAGAAATTTACATAGTTTATGGTGAGTTAGTACGCTTTGATAATTAGTTCTGTATATTTTCTGGCTGTATCAATCAATGATCCTTGTATTCCATGAAGCAAATGATCTGTTCCTGGCAAGAATGATTACAGCAGCATAATTTTTTTTAAACTGTCTTATAATTTTCAGCCATGTTAAAAGTTTATCAAGTTAACAAATATCTTCTTTTTTTCTCTAAGAATCAGAGCTAAACTCTCTAATCTACACTAAATTAATAAAAAAAAAATGCGACCTTTTATTCCCTCCCTTATCAATTCTTTTACTTTTTTTTAATTAAAATATACAATAAATCAGTAATTAAATGACAGAATAAATTGAAGACTTCTTATCTTTTAATTACTGTTTGTAGATTTATTTTTGTTATCAATAAATCTGTTTAAATTACATTTTTTTTTTCAAACAACAATATTCATATATATAATTTTGCTTAATTTAAGCCATGTTACATGGACTATTTTAATAAAATTCATTTTTATAAATAAGTTTTATTTATCCATATTTCTTTACTGAATAGAAATAAGATGCTTTTATATATCTCACCTATGCACACACATTCATGCACATTCATAATAATAATATTTAAATTTAAAAGAACTTTAAATAATCTATAACAATTTAGTATATGCTAGCTATGCTGGAGTGACCACTATATCCCTCCCCCCCCGCCACATTTTAAAAATAAGAGAAAAACCTACTTCATTTCAACCTTTTTAAATTTTATTCTAGTAGTACCTTTTTTTTTTTATCACATTTCTATTTTCTTCTAGATTAAACAAGTAAATTACACATGGAAATTTTAAGCACAAATGGTATACCATTGAATTTCTGCTTCTGACTTTGTCCACATAGATTAACCGTATACATAATCACATAATAAAAAATCCATTTGAGCTATCTTCCAGATACTAAAGCTGATATATACCAAAGTAATATATGAACATGAATACAATAGAAGTTAGGGGATATCTTCAACACTTACACTGGATCTATTCTATAGGTGTAGCCTTATAACTTTCATATATTTACTAATAATAATAAAAAATAGATCAAATCATTCATTGGAATACACAGACAAAATTTTAATATACTAGAAGCTAGGGAATATATTCAATCCTCACACTTACACTGGGACCATGCCACAAGTGTAATCTTATAACTTCCCTATGATAACTAATAATAAAAAATATAGACCAAATCATTGACTGGAATATATACATAGAATCATAATACTTCTATTGGGTAAACCACCTGTAATAAATGAAGGGATCATTTCCCTTAAAAACACAAGGTGTCGCTTTATTATGAATTACCATTATTCATATAATGTAACTACACTTCTCCAACCTAACATAATTATCAATCTAACAAGATGAATCACTCATAACTTACATGAATTTTACAAATGACCACAAGCCTAATTTACTTGAATGGCTTTAATAATTGAGTATTTCCATTTCTGCCTCCACAAGTTGTACTTCACAAAAAAAAAAAAAATATGGCACTTGTTATCTAGAGATATTATAAAAATCATTATAATTTTTTAGAAAACAATTCCTACATGTAATATGGTAAAAATCACTATTATCAAATCCTATATACCTTAATACAAAACAATTCCTTTGTCCTTTTTATTAGATCTGGGATCATCAACATTTCAGACTTTGTACATTCCATTAAGATATAGTCTTTATCTCTTTCCCAGTATTTGTTGAGTGAGCTGGTGATTTTATTTTAGACGACCTAAAAAATTTATCATTCTCTTCTTTCATTTTGAATAGGATCGCAACTGCATGCATCTATAGGTGGCGCACATTAGATTAAAGCTTTATAATGTTCTACAGGTGCTTCACCTGTTTGACCTTTAAGCCCACCAATGTTTAAAAACTGATTTAAACTGAGGCTTATTCCAAAATTATTATGTTTAACCTCTGTCATTTCAACTTATAATCAGCCATGTGATTATTGAATTCTAGGTCATCTAACTTTATGTTCTCCATTTCCTCTTATTCAGCTTCTATTTGCTGAGCTGATGTATCACATCTGTTTTTATTTCCTTTATCTGTTCTCTTTTTTCTAACTCCAGAATATTTATATAATCTTGGTTAGAAATTTTTTTGGACTATTACTTGACTGATCGTGCATTCTTTTATCCAGTGCATTTAGCTGTTCAGCTAATTGCTGACTCTCCTCTATTATTTTTTTATCATCAATTTCTACATCATTTAACTTTTCAGCTACCTCTACCACATTTTCTTATATCTCATCTACTGATTTTTCATTCTTTATCGCTTCATTATAAATGGGTTCTGCCTTTCCATTATTCTCTTCTTGCTTCTCATCTCAGTTGAATAAACCTTTCCTTACCTTTCTCAGAGAATGTTTCTGTCAAAATCTTACTTTCTTCCTTTATTTCTTCATAAACTCCCCTAAAGAGTTTTCTCAAACTTAATATCACTTTTTATTGACAATCATTGAGCATTTTATTCATTTTCTGTTGGCCTTCTTTGATTAAATCATACATTTTTATGTCACCACTGAGTGGTGTTTCTTCAGCAGATTCAAGTTTTGTTTGTTCCAGTTCCAACTCTGTTGGGCTCTTCTGCTCCTTGCATCACTCATTGTCTATGTTTGACTCTTTTTCCATATTTTTCTTCATTGATCTGGTGATCATCTAGTTTATATATCTATTATTACTGTTTATTTGATTTATGCAGGAATAAAAAAAATTTATTACTATTAAAAAATTTCAATACATACATAGTTTAGTGCAGCAACCCTTACTATAACCATGCAAACCTCTTCATAAATATTTGAACTTGCCTGAACTCATATCTATTCTGATTTTAAACCCTTTTGTCTATTTAATCCTCTCACTCATGTATGCCTTACTGTTACTGTGGACTAACTAGTTATATAATAAATTCAAGTATCAGTCTCAACTTCCATTTCAAATGACAGTATTTTCATATTCCAAAGCAACTCTTTTAATATATTAATGGACACATACTTATTGCAGTACCATTAATGTGTAACTAGTAAAACTGTAATGTGTTAAAATATACATTAATTTACTAAATTTAATCACTTTTTTATATTTAATTTTCTCATGGTGTGCTTTTATATATATATATTATTAAGCCATACATTAGGAAATCATTTTTTGTCCCAAATTCTTGAGAAAAAAGGATTAATCCAACCCTACTTGGGGTGCCATTTTACTGTACTGGTAACTTTGAGTGACTCCCTTTAAATATACGACTAAACAAGTCAAATTTCATATTCACATCTAAAGTAGATAATAATGGAAGTGATTAAACCTAAAACAGGTTATATTTCCAATCACCTCCCAAAATCAACACTAGTGATTTTGAAATAGGTTTTACCACTCAGCAATAATTTAATTTAGTAAAAAATAAAAATGCATGATTTTTAAAAAAAATTTAAAGTGCCATACTGAATGAACCAATTTTAAATACAATAACCTCTCAATTCACAGAACATTCCAGCATTTTTGTTTACTGGTTAAACATTCTCTATAATTAAAATATTTTTTTCTCTCTTTGGATAAACATGGAACTGATAAAATGCTAATGTGAACATTTGGAAATGAAAGCTGCTAAATAAATGACACTGACAACTTGAATTTTTAAAACTAATAATCATTCATTCAACAATTAAATTAACTCACATATATACACATACACACACAAACTTAAAACTAATTATTTATTAATGTATTCATACAGATAAGCATATAAAACGTAAATGGATAACAATAACTTAGCAACTAATACATATAAAATGCAATCTGATAAAGAAATAAGATTGTACTGACTTAAAGTCTTTTTAATATTTTTTTTAAGTTGCAAAACAGTCTTAACATGATCATTAAAAACTTTTTTAATACTTCCATTACAGATCAGAATCATAATGTTTTTCTCTCAATTGGTTTCCATTTTTCAAGATAAAATAGAAGCACACATTTTCCATCAGCATTTTTTAATTAGTCCTTGATTAGGCATTGAAGTTCAAGCTTAGAAAGTTTCCAGAAAAAATTTACATAGTTTATGGTGAGTTAGTACACTTTAGTAATTAGTTCTGCATATTTTCTGGCTGTATCAACCAATTATCCTTGTATTTCATGAAGCAAATGTTCTATTTCTGGCAAGGATGATTTCAGCAGTATATATTTTTTTAAAACTGGCATAAAATTTTCAGCCATATTAAAAGTTTATAAAAATTTCTTCTCTTTTGTTCTAAGAATCAGAACTAAACTCTCTACTCTACACCAAGTTAATAAAAAATTTGATCTTTTATTCTCACCCTTATCAAATCTTCTACTTTTTTTTAAATTAAAATATACAAAAGTTCAGTAATCAAACAACAGAATAAATTGAAGATTTCTTGTCTTTTAATTACTGTTTGTAGATTTATTTTTGTTACCAGAAAATCTGTTCAAATTAAATCTTTTTCAACTGACAATATATATATAATTGTGCTTAATTTAAGTGATCTTATATGGATTCTTCTATTAAAATTCATTTTAATAAATAAGTTTTATTTATCCTTATTTGTTTTCTAAATCCAAATAAGATGCTTTTATATATCTCTCACTTATGCACACACATACACATACATTCATAATAATAATATTTTAAATTTAAAAGAACATTAAATAATCTTTAACAATTCAGTACATGCTTGCTATGCTGGGTGACTACTATACTATTAATTTAAGAGTTTATAAAAAAAAATTTTCTACCACTTTTTTATAAAATACATCAAAATTAATCTAATCAGATTAAGCAGAGACCTTTATCCTTTAGTTGTTTACAACATGGAAAAAAATTCAAATTTTACATACACATATGCACACCCTGCTTAGTCTTTTATTCAATTTGTTAAACTGTCTAAAAAAGTTAACTTAATATAATGTGTCTCTCCTCCATCCTTATCAATATTTGGTTCCAAACTTTATCAAAATTTGTAGATGGTAATAAAGCTTTACCCAAAATTTGTAGATGATAGTAAACTATATAAATATATTTTTTTAATAAACACATATTTAAAAAAGCGTTCTGTAATATATATTGTAACGATATATAAATATGCCATTACATTAATTTGAAATAAAAACTTTTAAGTTCGCAAATAAAAATAAATGTATTAAAAAAAAAACTAAACGCTAAAATTAAAATGTTTGTTAAACATATATATATATTCGCACAGATGCAAAACTTTAAAAATATTTTTTTTTTATAAATAAAAAATAAAAAAATACAAGATTTAAATATAAGAATATTTTAATAAAGAAATAACATAAGTAAAAATAAAAACAGGTATTAATTAATTCTTGTAATCTGTAAATGGAAATGATTGGTTATTAATTGAAAAGCAAGCTAGCCTTGGGCTCTTGTGTAATTAAAAAGTCAGATGAAAATTAGATAAGAGAATAAAGAGAAATTAGTTTGACCAATGGAAGCACCAAGCCTCAGCCCGGACCCGAATGAAAAGGATGGATTAGTGACGTTTTGTTGGTTGAATCTGTGTGGATACTATAAAAAGAGAAATACAGTTTTCCTGACAGTTTCGAGCTTGATTTGATAAGAAGAACGACAAGACGCACTTGTCATTCTCTATCACTTATTTTAAAAAATGAAAAGACTGTGATACCAGAATGGAACCAACTAATGCCACCTCCAGAACATTATCTTCCAATGGAGACGTTGTGGGAATTAAAAACAGGAACCTGGACTCTTCTATCGTGAGCTATGAACTTTACAATTTAAAAAAATAATTAAGAACTTTCGTTCAAACTTTTAAGATTCAACTAACCTAAATTTAAAAAAAAAAAACTCTTATTTGATTTTCAAATTGACAATTAATATTTAAATTATATATATCTGACTTATGTTTCAAATTAATTATAAATGTTTAAGTTTTACATATTTGCTTGCTAAAAGAAAAAAAATCATTTTCATTTTATTAATTTTATTTGTATTAATATTTATTGTTTAAATTTTAAATGATGAAATTTAAGTTGGGTATGGACGTTGCATGGATTCGTTAGCGGTTAATTGTGTTGCTGTTTCATATTCAATTGGAATATATAGGTCATTGGTGTCATTGCGGCATCTTATGATGAATGCTATTGGCCTTCTTGTATTCCCTCTGCAATTGATGTTATCGATGACTTTGTATTTTGATCGTTTATGTTTATTCTGGAATGTTTTTAACCGTGGAATCTATGCAGCCAATCTATACTCATCATTATAAAACAAATTTTATAAAATTCATCTGTGCAAACGTATCTAATGTTAAATTTAAGTCGGGCGTGAATGGCTATATAGTTTTGTAAAGTTATATTAAGGGAGGGTAATCTTAAGTTATTCGTTTCATAGTTGAATTAGGTCAATGGATTGGATATATTTGTGTAATTAGTAGATGTAGTATGAGTTTCGCTATGTGCAGAATCACTGTATACATCGCACCAACCCTTTGCCTATGGATGGAATTGTAAGTCGGTAAAAAGGACCGCGGTCCCTTCATATGGAGTTTTTATTTTATTGTTCTTCTTGCCATACAAATGTAACATTCCTGTATTGGTAAAGAGTCAATGTCTTCTCTAACTATACTGTTCAGATGTCCATTCCTGACAGTATAGTATATTTTGTGCTGTTGTATTTCATGCTACATTGAATACATAAATGTATCAGATGGATTGACACCAGTTTGACTGCGAACTTTTGGCCTAAGGTTAAGTAAGGGAAAGAATATTTTCTTTTCAAATGCAGATCTATGTAGTCTATTCATACTCGATCCTCTAAATAAAATATTAAACTCATTGCAATCTATTTAAATGTAAAATTAAAAGTTAATATAAAAATCTAAATGTTAAATCTATTCCTCAAAATTTAAAATGATTCAAAATTTATATGTGCGTAAATAAATATTTTTATGTGTTAATTTCTGGCAGTGGCTTTTATTTTTTTATATTTAAGATATAAAGTTATATTTTATTATCTCTGCTACTCCCTGAGCTAGTGACGTTGGGCTAACGATTTAAATATTTAAATAAAGTGGAATCTTAACAGCGCGTATCTGCCTACTTTATAAATTTTTCTAGGCTCAAATGCCTAGATGACGCCCTTGTAGTGCAGATTATGGTTAGATTTGATCTCCACTTTCATTTGGATCATTATAATATATATATGTAATCATTAAAAACCAATCAACATTTAGACTATCGCAATATCAATAACAATTAACAATTTCAAACTGTTGTCAAGGCAACCTCCTTTACATATATATATATATGTGTGTGTGTGTGTGCGTAATTTAATAGCCTCAATTTTTGATGGCAATGATAAAAAATGAAACTAGTGCTTTATAAATGACTTAATATATAGGAAGGGTATATGAGCATAGACTTTCACATGACCCACCACTCTCCACTCTATCTCATAACACTGATACACTTGAACACATATATGTCTAAGAGATAAATAATCACAATACACATATTTTATGCTAAATCAGCAATCATCAATTGGAACTTAATTACAAGCCTTTATATGACACTTTAATAGTAATTACTTTCTGAAGTTTTGTGATGAAGCCATTTTAGTAGCAATTATTGTCTGAAGGTTTGTAATGGTGGCATTTTAGTAATAATTATATATCATATTATTTTCATCATCTATAATATTAAATGTTTTTAGAAAAATGCAAACTTTATTTAAACTTTTCAAATACCTTCTATAACATATTTTAAATGGTAATATTTTTCTCTAATCTTCAGATGTTACTGGTCTAACAAGTAAAAATGTTAAAATGGGAATTGAACCTGGATTTTTAGATTTGTGAATATCGAATTTAAAGTGATGCTATAATCAACTAGACTATTCTGACAAAGCAAGTCAATGGAAATTTTATATACTTATCTATGAGGGTCCTCCTAATTTTTGCACTTTTTCCTTAGAGGCATTTGGGCATTATGCATTATTATACAAACTTTCTGGACACGCGTCAACAACATATCCCCTTTAATTAAATTCACAACAGAATCAGGACAAAAACACAAACAAAAATTGGCATTCGTAGGTGTTCTTGTGACAATACTCCCTCATGGCAAAATCAAAACTACAGTTTACCGAAAACCTACACATACAGGAAAATACCTAGCCTATACATCCAATCACACCTGGAACCCAAAACATGAAGTTATACTATCACCATGGAATAGAGCAAAAAAAGTTTGTTCAGAAACCAGCGATTTGGAAAAAGAAAAGATCTACAGAGAATAAACTCTTATGAAAAATGGTTACCCATCAGCTGTTATTACAAAAATGTTAAATAGACAACAAAAAGAATCATCAAGAGAAAAGACAATTATTGGTACTGTAGTGTACCCATGCATTCCAAAAATAGCAGACAAATTCTGGAAAATCTGCAATCAGTATAACATCAAAACAGCTGTCCAGTGCCATACCACACTATGAGGAATTCTAACATCTACAAAGCCTAAACATGAAATGCTGAAAAGCAAAAACTGAATCTATTAAATACCATGTGAATGTGGAAGAATATATATTGGTGAGACCAGTCACTAAACTGATGATTAGAAGACAGAGAACAGATCTGTCTAATGTAGCAGACCATGTATGTGCCAATGAACATATGTTATAAATTGGGAAAATACAAAAATATTGGATAGAGAAGAAAAGGTACAAAAAAGAAAAAGTACAAAAAAGAAAATTAAAAAAAGCTGCTCACATGACAATGGCAAAAAATCCAATAAGCCAACCTAGTGTTTATACATAATATATGGAAATCACTAATCAACTTTTATCTTAGGAAAAAGTAGAGAAGTCAGGAGAAACCTCATAGAGAAGTATATGAAATTTCCACAGACTGTTGCCTCTGGCAAGATAGCATTACCTTAAAATTCAATACTCAAGAATCTAAGGGTCCAGGTTCGAATCCCATGCTATTATTATCACTGGTCAAGCCAGCAACACCTGAAGAAGAGGGAGAATAATACCTCTCAAAACATTGTGCATATACTAACCTGCTTGATGTGCTATTACTAACAGTTGAATGTATTTGGAATACTGAAACAAAAGTTAAATTTTTCTAAAGACATTTAATACACATATTAGATGATGAAAATAGTCCAATATAAAAATACAATTAGAACACCATCATCACAAATCTTCAGAGGATACAACAGAATTGGATTATATTTTGACTAACAGAAAATACATAATTCAAGATTGTAATGTCCTTAATAAATTCAACACAGGGAGTGATCATTGATTACTAATATGCAAGATATGTGTTAATGTAAAACTAAAGAGAAATAAAATATTAAGGAAAACAAACAGGTGATATTTCTTATTTTTAGAAACATTCTAATGAATTTAAATTATAACTTGTAAATCATTTTCAAGTATAGTAGATTTTGAACATGATTCAGATTTGAATGAAATAAACAGGAAAATAATATACTTTCAAAAACTGCACCAAAGATAGTTGGTAGAAAAAAGCAGCAATTGACCAATAAACTTTCTAATGAGAATGGAGAATTTATGAAGAAAAGGAATACGAAGATATATAAAAATGATGCATTAAGGAGGATTGAATATCTCAAATTTTGTAAAAATGGTGCAAAAAAAAAAGAGTTGATAATGAATAAAAATATATAACTGTGAACTAGCAAGGAAATCTGTAGAAGAGAATAAAAGTCTCAAAAGTGTAAACAATATTTTGGTATTGGTAGGAAACTTATATCTGCAATAAGAAAAAAAATAGAACTATTACTAAACAGAGAGATGATATCATGAAGAAAAAGTACCTCCTACATCTATTATATCTTCTGAATTGCCCAGGATTTTAACTGAAGAAGTGAGACATGCAATTAAATTTATGAAGGGAAAAGCTCAAGGTAATGGTAGAATTATAATTGATATATTAAAAGAAGCAGGTGAAGAAATAGAAAAATTTTGGCAAAGTTATATAACAAATGTCTAAATGATAAAGATGTATCAAGTGATTTAAAAGAATACAGTATTAATATTAATATGGTACTGGCGGAGATAGTGTACTGCCACTGCTAGAGATGTCATTTCTGCTTAAACATGCAGAAATACCCACAGTAGGGGCCCGAAAGCAGCAATGCTTGTTTTAGCCACCAGATGGCGCTGTCCACCATATAATGAAGTTATGGAAAAATAAATATGAAAAAAGTGATTATACAGAAAGTAGATTATTGGTTTTTATGCTGGGTTTGGAAAAAGATAAGGGGGATTTAGATATAAAGGCTATAGAGTTGACAAAGATTATGTTGTGGAAATGGGATGGAGCAGAATATGGGAAAAATTAGACTGGGGAATGTAAAATTAAGTAGCTAACAAGTTTTTCTTGGTACAATTGCTGAGAGATTCTTGACTTCATTTAAGGAGTAGCTACAGTACATCACATCACATCACAGGAACATTCCACCAGCTAGCTGATTCTAAAGCTGCCTGCTTGGTGGCGCTGGTTGCCATGCGTAAGCCCATTTAACTTACGTTGTCTACTACCAACAACTACCAAGATTCTAGCCCACTATGCGGTGCTGTTTCCCCATGCTATGCACGGAGAAACTTTGCTCTCTAACCGCAATATTATTGCAAGGTTTAAAAGGTGGTAAAGAATATATTAGAAATCACAGAATTAGCAGTCTTTTATCAGTTTTTCACAAAATTTTTACCAAAATAATTACAATTTGTCTATAGAGAACATTGGATTTCAACCAATCAAAAGAACAAGCTGGATTTAAAAGTGGTTTTAGTATAGTATATCATACCCAAATATTGAGTGAAGTTATGGAAAATACCAATGAATATGAGCATTTCTTCAGTGATTAAAGCATTCATTAAAATATAGACCCAAGATATTGTCATAATCTGAAGAATAATTATTAAAATGCAACAGCAACAATTAGATTACATAATGATATTAGGATGGTTAACATTGAAAAGAACGTAAGACAGAATGACTCCCATATCTCCAAAATTTTTACAGCAGGGCTTCAATAAGTATTTTGTGGATTAAAATGGGAAGGCTAAAGGAGTATAAGTAAATAGAGATTATTTAAATCTTTTAGATTTTGTAGATGATGTAAGATGCTTCAGAGCTTCAGGAAATGTTACAAGAGTTATCGGATGAAAATAATAAAAAATATGACAAAAGGTAAATGTTAAAAAGACTAAAATAATGTACAATGGATTTTTTCAAAAGATGAAAATAACGGTTATGAAGAGTTAGAAGAAGTTAATGACTACAAACACCTTTGACAAATTATTACTACACATAGAAACATAATGGATGGAATTAATCATATAATTAAACATGGTTGGAATGCTTTTGATAAAAATAACTTAATACTAAAATGAAATATGCCTATGTGTTTGAAATGTTTTAATGTGTTTTTCCAATTCTTACTTATGGATCTGAGACTTGGATACTTAATAGAAGAGCAATACAGATATTTCAGATCACTCAAAGAAGTATGAAGAGATGCATGTTAGGAGTAGCAAGAAGAGATCAAAAATGCAATACATGGGTAAGAGAACAAACAAGTGTTACTGACTTCATTGAAAGAATTAAGACTGGAGTAGAGTTGGGCTGGACATATTGCTAGAAGAGATGCTAATAGATGGATAATTAAAATCTTAAACTGGATTCCAAGAGATTATAAGATCCAGAAAGAGACCACATGTGAGATGGCTGGATGGGTGATGTGGAGAAGAGAGATTAGAGATCGAAGATGGATTGAACTTGGAGAGACCATTGTGCAGTGGATTGATAATGGTTGACGATAATGATTTTGAGGGTTCTATATATTGCACATTTTAATGACTTCCTATTAGTTATCAAAACGTTGGAACGTAAAGAAATTGCTAAAGAGATTAATTCTAGAAAAGAATCAATTTGAAAGGAAGGAAATCTATACATTTACTTTAGTATGGATAAACATGGAGAATTTTATTCTGGAGTAAATTGATAGAGATTGAAAACGATAATTATATATTCCTACTTTTACCATTTCTATATGAAATCCAGTAAGATTAAATTCAGTAAAATTTAATTGCATCTAATATATGTATCATAAAGTTTTTGATTTCCACAATTCAAAAGGATTTTTTTTTTTTAATTTTCAAAACATTCTTCATGAACAAATATGTGAAAACTATATACTTTCAAATATAAAGTTATGTATGCAAGGCTGGATATTTATTTTTTCAGCAAAATTTATCTTAAATATCACATTTTTAATTATCTATTTTTTTTTTTAATACAATAACTTACAAGATTATGTTTTCATTTGTAAGTTTCCCGAAAGAAAGAAGACATATGCAATATTAAACAAAAAATGATCATAGAATTTACTATTGTTTACCATCTTAACTCTTTTCATAATTTATGCTAGCAACTTAATTTTAGAACTACAGTATAAATTTTGCAAAGTTCATTGCAATATTAAGCCACGTATATTAAGCCAGTAATAAAAATATTTAGTATAGTCTGAATTAAATATTATCTAATATTTTATAATTCATTAAAACAAAATAATTTTCAAAAAACAATCGAATACTTACTTATAAATAATATGATTTTTAAAATTTAAAGATTAATAAGTATAAGTATACATAATTAATTTGTCAGAAAGAATTTAATCGCGTGTGAAAATTAATCGTCTGTTCAAAACAAAAAAAAAAAATTGGAGGGAATTTTAACAGTTAATGACGTAAGCTTCGTAAACTTTTTTTTTTAAGTGTCATAGCTTCGTAAACTTTAAATTCTGCATTTCTTTGATTTTTCATTAAGATTAGTTTTTTTTAAAAAAATACTCTCTAAATAGCATTTTACAGTGCTGTTTAACTTAAATTCTAATTAGAAGCCTCCGATTAATAAATATTAAGTGCCCAATTATATATTTTGGTAAAGATTAGAAAAATAATGTCAATACTCACTTTTAATAATAATTATTATTATAGAAAGTATATACTATATACATATATGTAATATTAATAGATAGAAAAATTTTAGTAAATAAATCGTATTTTGTTTTATTTATTTATTTGTACTAAGAAATAAAACTTTCACAAACTGACTATTGTATTGGAAAGTGATGCTAAACCTATATTAATTCATCACAGTTATCAAAAATTTATCCTTTATATTCACATATCTTCATTTATTTTTTTTTAAAATAAAAATTTAATTAAGTAATTTAAGATAGACTTTTTTAAAAAATCTTTTTAAAAACCAATTTAATACTGAAGAAGTGTGGAAAATTTGCAGTGCTGATAAGAGTTTAACAAAATTTTTCAATATAATCCAGAGGTGCTGTCCGGGGTTTTTTTTTATTCTTCGGTTGAAAGTCAACCCTGGAAATTCAGCTTCACTTGCTACTCATTTACTTATTTTCTTCCATCCGTACTTATAAGATTGATTTCATTTATTTATTCCAACCTTTTGTACAATAGATTGTTTTTTAACATAACAGAGTGTTTCAATTAGTTACATTGAGATTTATTAGTATTAATTCATAAACTAGCTATGTTCTATAATAGATTAATATATTGAGCTGTTAAAGTAATTTTTGTGATTTTTTTTTTTTAATCATTAAATGTCTATAATTTCATAAAACTATGATCATTTCAGTTTCAAAGCTGTTTTGTATTTTTAAAAACTGCTCCAAGCAATGTATGTTTTTCATTAAAAAAATCTATAAAGAACAAAAAAAAGCTCAAAATATTTAAGAAATGATCAATTACAGCAATTTAAGGTTAATTTTTGATGAACAGCAATATGCTTTATATTGTGGAACATTCTCTCCCAAAAAAGATAATGATTTCCAAATACAAAAAAAAAAAAATTAATAACAGTTAATACTAATTAAGTTCATATCATAATGAAAATAATAAAATTAGAATAAATAATTCTTTAAAAAATTTTTCTTTGGTACTAGTACAGATAATACACTCCACCGCTTGATGGTGCAGGACAATACGGTGAAATATGGTAAATTTTATGTACTAGTACCTTTTTGGTACTAGTACATATAATACACTCCACCACTTGAAGGTGCTGTTTTTCACCCAATGCACATCAATATACATGTTCACTGGATGACAATACGGTCAAATATCATAAATTTTATATATGTATATCTGATCTTTTAAATATAACGTTAGTTTTTATATATATATATGGTATTTTGTTGTTGTTTTTTAGACATTTCATTATGTGTTGACATTTTTCAAACTACTTTTAAACAATTTACGAACCAACATTATTTTCTAAAATGTAATAATTACAGTTTTAAATTACATTGAGTGTATTATATGTACTAGTACCTTTTCTTTTCTAAAAAAATCAAAGTACCAACAAAAGCAAAGTGCTCCTTGAAGTTATAAATATTTGCTAAATGCAAGAAAAGGATTTTTAATATACATTATCATTATTATTATTATTATTATTAGTAGTAGTAGTAGTAGTAGTAGTAGTAGTAGTAGTAGTAGTAGTAGTAGCAGTAGTAGAAGTAGTACTAATACTATTAGAAAACAACTTGAAGTAACCATATGAATAGCATTTCTTCAGAATAACCTATTATCAGTTTGCTTTGTCAGATTTCTTCAAAGCTATGTTTGTTATTGTGATGATGAAGTATATTTATCTTATTGTTGGTCAGTCTTTTTATGTTCAACAATTATTTCAAGCACTACATATAAGATAATCCTCTTATATGACCAACAATTGTCAATAGTAACCTGCTCATTTGTGCATCGATATTTAATCTGGTTGAATAATTACTTGTTTGTTTTTCTTGCTAACAGTGATATTCTCAAGAATCTTCATCAATTTTTATCACATTTCAAAAATATCAGTACTTTATTTATTTTTAGTGGACTCAACTTTCACTTAAAGTCATAGAAAGCTCTGTAGCATTCAGGATTATTCTTCTTCTTTCTACTCCAGACCCATCTATTTTGATTAATGAATAGACATTAGATGATAGGCTGTTAATTTGTGACTGTAAAGTGGAGTGAGAAGAATTATTCCTGAAAGTGTAAGTTAACTGTAAGTACAGATAATCATATATTTTTTTTTTAGAATGCTGCTTAGTTTTAATAAATTAGACCATCAAATATAAGTTTGATAATTCAGATCATCAAATATATGTCCTCACATCTAATGCCTGAAGAGCTCTTGATTACTGGATCTTTTGTTGCTGATGAATGGTACAAGAAGTCAAAAATACTTAACCATTTCTACAATTTTATTAATAATTTTAATAGTGCTAACATATATATTAAATAACCAATATAAATAACAATAATAATAAAGATAAAAAAAAAAAACATAATGTTTCAACACATTGATGAAAAATTTGTAAAAGTATATGATTTATGATTTTAGGAAAGAATGTTATTATAAGTTAGTTTAGAGAGATTTGAAGAAGATTGTTGGTAATGATAAATAGTGTTTAACCTGGCGATAATAAATATGTGGCATATATAATTGTATGAATTTTTAAATTGGTTTAATCCATGCGTTTTGCTAATTTAGAGTATTATATCTGACTATATACTTAAAAGAACATTTGTAGACAAGTATATCTGCAAATCAATTTATGAGGTTGAAAATGCATACAGTATTTATATATGTTTTAGAAATTCAAATTGACTACAAAAATACCTATATGTTTATGATTTTTAAAATTTGAATGCAATGCCCAAGTGCATTGATGTCTCAGAAACATATTATTGAAAGCTTATTTAAGAAACCATATTCTGATCATAATTTTGTTATTACTACAAATTGTTTAAAATTTACACAATTTGTAAAATAAAACAAATAGTAGGGAAAAAATTATTGCTGCATTAAATTACATCAAAATTTAGTTTAAATCAATAATTATATATTACACATGAAATTATATTGATATAATTCACAAATGCATTATAGTTATTATAAAAATAGGATACCAATATATAATTACTGAACTAGTATTAGAACAATATAACTATGCAAGCAATTTGACTTGGATTCAAAACATTAATGTTTTGAATTTCATGCTGATAGTATAATAATGGGGGGAGAAGGTAAAACATGAATGTTGCATGGAAGGAGTGTTCAAATCAAAGATTCAAGTTCAAACTCTCACTAAAAAATTCAGGAACAAGTCTGGGAATGTGGATAGAATACAACTGGATAAAGATTTAATATGCACAACTATTGATTACTCAAGTTTATAATAGATGACAGGCAGAAATAGATTGAATAAATATAGCTAGCTTCTGTATAATAAGTAATACTTCTCTAATTTAATGAATTTAAAATATCAACACATTTTTTCTTTTCAAAATAGTTCACAGTTTTCCATATATATCAATGAATACATCAAACTTCTTTTTAAAACAAGCTTTAAAAAGAAGTTTTGTGTATTAATTGACATATACTTCTAATTTACTAATAGAATTATTAGTAGGAGTTACATATCCAATTTCAGAAAAAAGTTATCTCCAATACTCTTTATATATCTGTATTTTTCAAACTTTAGATATCTATATAACCCTTCTTAAATTTTCATTATTATGATGTAAGTGTATTTCAAAATAATAAATAAAAAAGTATATTACATTGTAAATGTCTTTTTTGAATTTACATGTATATTAAAATGAAAAATATTTAACAAAATTTATAAAGATAAAATTTTAATATTTAAATTAAATACCATAAAAATGGAATGTACATTATATACATGCAGTGCAAAAAAAGAAATATATATCAGAAAGTTTGCAATTTAATCCTGACAGGAAAAATAAGACTGCATTATATGGTTGTGTGAATAGGTCAAGAAATCATGGAATAATGTCAAGAAAAAAATCTTTCTAAAAGACTGGAATGTCTAATACATTGATAGTACATAAGATGACGCAATTTGTAAAGAAAGTAATCATGAGCCAGATATGAAAGAATAATATGAATGAAAGTGATGAGGAATTCTTAAGTTTCTATGCTTAAAATGATTAATAAAGCAACTTTTTTTATAGTATTATTCTTATTTTTTTACTATTACAGATATTTTTTTATAGACTTTTATAATTTTTTCCAAAAAATTAATCTGAAATTTTACTGAAAAAATTTAAGTTGTGTGTTTTATACATATATTCAATAAGTGTGCTAAAATATAATTTATCATCAATGAGAGGAGTGAAATTGCTCATTGTGGGATAAAATTTCAGCAGAATTTGTTTTTATAATTGATAATTTCAATCTTGTATGTCACTCGGCAACCTAATGCAGTTTCTCTTCTTCATCTTGATATCTGCAAGAACTAAAAATTCCACTTCAGATAAACATGAATTTGGAAATGTTAAAGTGAATTTTAAAGCTTTATCTGTTAATTCAGAAAATTCATTCTGTATTTGTAACCAAAATGATAATAATGTATTCTCATTGCATTTATTTTTTTAGGGGATCATTAGAAGCGACTTCTAAAACAGTACCTTTGGCATCAATTTATTGATACTTGAAAAGGTATTTTGTTCATTCAGTACCAATATCCACTCAGGAAAATATTTTTCTAGATTCGTTTGTATGCTTTGTAAATATTGCGTAATAATAATTTTCACATCATTATAGATTTGGTGATTTGAAAATGCATAAAATTCTTCATTACCAAACCATGTTTATTATAGACTTTATTTTTGCCATTGTGACATTAACTTTATATTAGACACAGACAAATTTAGATTATCTAAAGCAGCAAGTATATCTACTGATTATGCTAAATGATGAAATCATTTCCAATTACATGTTTTCAATTTTATATATATATATTATGAAAGCTATGATTATGAAGCATGGATCCTCGAAAACATGATATTAATATTTAATTTATATTTTTTCCACTAAAACTTATTTATAAATGAGTGTTTTGTTTACATAATAATTAGAAGTAAAACTATATTTATATTGTACTGGACAAAAAGATTTGTCTCTCGCATATACTGACAACCAGGGCACCACTAGTCCGAAACTCGGAACTAGACATTTATTTTAAGGGTGAACAGGATATAGGAACATGAATGCACTGCACTAACTCAACTAAGCAAATGAGATCTTATGTTTTATTCAGATAGTTGGGAAAGTAGCAACAGAAACAAAATCAACTAAGTAAAATGAATAAATAATTTATTAATAAGATGATTAAATAAACATAAATTTATGAGAACAAACTTTAAAACCAACAAAATGTATTACTTGTATATTTGTCATAACTAAAATATTTTAACATTGTTTATAGAACGATTTCCTGTGCATTATATAATTCTATCAGAAAGAGTGCAAAAATACCGACTACAGTAAAAGAACTAATAAGTATTCAGTGATCTCACATAACTTAAGGGGATTAGCTTCCTGCTTATGACCAATATTTATGAAAAGAATAAATCACCATAATTGAGATTTCTTAGAGCTTATGCAGAAACTGGAGAAATGTGAAAATAGCTTTGAAACATTAACTTTAGAAACAAAACAAGGGCATTGAAAGATATTACTTTCAATCAATTGACCTCTCGGAGTGAGACAGGCTAGGAGCTCACTATCTACTTATTGAAAGGGTTAAGACAATCATATGTGCCCCTAATAAACAAAGTGGAAGCTTGAATGAATGAAACTAAATGCTATTACATTTCTTAATAATATTTTACAAATATGTGTAGTTTCTTGACATAAATCAGACTAATAGCCAAATGGGTGTTGCTGTGTCCCGGCTTTCACTTACGGATCAGCAATGATAACTTTTGGTTTAGTAAACAGACAAAGTATTGAATATAATAGTTTAATATACAATAAATAGGTTAATATACATAAATAGCTAATACATATATATAATGTGGAGAACTAACTACAACAGTTGGGGATCTTAATATCCTAATGCTCCCTGCGTACCAAAGTTAAAAGTTTATAAATAAGTTCACTCTACCTGTGACAGGCATAAATTACTTAATCATGAAGAGCTCAGTTGGGCGTTATAAAATAATAAAAGATCAGTACAATCTGTTCACAGTCCTAGTCATCTGGATTACCTACATGTGCCGAGTCCCTGGGATATTATCTCCTTGAACATGCATTCGCCAGCACTGTAGCAGGAAAAAGACTTTGAGAGTCTTTTGACTTTTGTTTTTATACCTGTCGCGTGTCGGTCTCATTTGATTTCTTTATATTTCTGGAGTAATTGGTGACCTGTGTCTGTCAGACGATAGATCCAGGTTCTACTGATTTATTACATGCTATATACACTAGTTACAAAATTAGCTTGACAATCTGCAATCATTGTCAATTGTTATTATTCTATACTGTTATTATTCTATATATATAACACTCCTCCCCTTACTCCAGAAATGGCTTCTCTATTATTTAGACATAGTCTCTCAATTTAAATGGCTTTTGTGTTTTCCTTTTTGGTCTGCCTATATCCTCTTTGTCTAATTGGCTGTAGTTCCTTTCTGCTTTTGAAAGAGTCCTTGATGCATATGCAATGGGGCGCTCTCTTTTGTAGCATGGATGAGATAGTACTGCTCCTACTCCCCATTCATATGCATCAGTGGTTAAACATACTTCTAAAGTGCTATTATAATGCACTAACAGTTTATCTGATGATAGTAAGGCTTTTGTTTGCTGGAAAGCCTCTTGATGCACTTTTTCCCATTTCCACTTTTGATTTTTCTTTAATAAATCATATAATGGTTTTGCAATCTGAGCCTTATTCTTCAAGAAAGGTTCAAAAAAGTTTATCAATCCCAAAAATGCTTGCAGCTGTTTGATATTGATTGGTGGAGAGGCGTTCATCACTGCTGTTACTTTCTGGGGTGATGGTTTCTTGCCCCTGTCTGAAATCAAGTGACCTAAAAAGGTTAGTTCTTTTTCCATCCATACGGTCTTTTGTGCGTTCAGTTTTATGCCTAATTTCTGTAATTTCTCGCACACAGTGAAGAGCCTTTCTCGTAACTTATCTTCCGAATTTGCCGTGACGAGTATATTGTTGAAGTATGGAATGACTCCCTCTAAACCTTGTAACAAAGCATTAATCTTTGCTTGAAAAATATTCGGCGCTATAGAAATGCCAAATGGTAATCTGTTGCATTTATATAAGCCCATATGGGTCATAAGTGCTCATTTTTCCACTGATTTATCCATTACATGAATCTGATGGAATGCCGAGTTTAGATCTAACTTGGCGTAATACAAAATGTTTGTAGCCCTGCCAGTATTTCGCTTACATTTGGGATTGGGTAGGCTCCCCTATTTAAATATTTATTTATTGTAACCCATTAATCCCCACACAACCTAACATCCCCATTCGGTTTAGTTATTATCACTAACGGTGTAGCCCAATCAGAGCGTTTGATGGGTGTTAATACTCCTTTTTTGACTAAAGATTTAAGTTTATCTTCAACCTTCACTCTTTGCGCAAACGGCACTTTTCGTGGTTTGCAAACTACAGGACATGTATTTTCTAATAATTCTATTTTGACTGGTTTAGTATTTATCAACCCTAATTCTTCGTTAAAAAGCTCTGGGTATTTTCTCGGTATTTCCTGTTCTACAGAAATCCCTTTAATAATATTAATTTCTATTCCTAATTCACTGAACCAATCTCTACCTATAATGGGATTAATTTTTGCATTTACGATATGTAACCGTAGATTTCGTTTTTTACCGTTACGCTGAATTGGCGCTGTAATCTGTCCGCAAATTTTAAGCTCGTGACCATTTATGTCTTTCACTTTAATGCTAGTTTTCTCTAGTGAACTCTTAAAATTAGTTGTTGACAAACTTTCCTAATCTGTAAGACACATTATAGAAATAGGTGATCCACTGTCTATTTCCATTTCTATTTCCTTTTCCTGAATTTTAACTTTAATCATAAACTGCTTTATCTCTTTCAAGTATAGATTTTTAATCGTGGTGTTTCTTATTAATTTTCCTCCCCTACTTTCTGACATAGGGTTTTCAATTTTACCCTCTTTTTTACACACTAGCGCTAAATGCCCTTTTTTACCACATTTGAAACATGAGTTTTTGTTCCATTTGCACTCTTTCTTAGTATGCCCTAATTTACCACAACAGTAACAGGTAATTTTAGTGTGATTACTTTTTGACTCATGAGGGCTACCGTTCTCATTACTTGTCTTGAAAATGCCAATTTTTGCATTCTCTTCCGGGCTTGCTCTAAAATGAGCTCGTATGCCATGCCCTTCTTAATGGCCATTTCATGTGTCAATTCAGGTTCTACTAACAATTGTTGCCTAAACCTGTCATCCACTATCCCCCAGAGTAATTGATCCATAAGGATTTCTTCTACGAAATTGCCATACCCACAATCTTTAGCTAATTCTTTCAAAGCCAAATTATACTCTTTTATTTTCTCACCCTTTAATTGCTTTCTATTACACAGGGTTAATCTCGCAATATGACGAGAGGGATGTGGGCTAAAATGTTCATTTAATTTTTTAATTACTTCTTCATATTTAACCTTCTCAGGCAATGGCAGCTCAAAATATTTACTTATAACTTCGATCACTCTCTTGCCTGCGAAACACATGAGTGCTGCGAGTTTCTTTTTATTCTCATCTATCCCATTCAAAGTAAAAAAAAAATTCTATTTGGGTTATATATAATGGCCATTCAGACACGTTATCTACATTGAATTCTCCTATGCTATTTTGACCAAGCAAATACATTTTATTTTACGAATCTAAACCGTTCGATTTTTTCCAATTAACCACTATTTCCTAATAATTCCTCCCTCTCCTGTTTACAAGGTTTACTCCTAACTGTGCCACTTAATTTGCTGTGTCCTGGCTTTCATCTACAGATCAGCAATGATAACTTTTGGTTTAGTAAACAGACAAGGTATTGAATATAATAGTTTAATATACAATAAATAGGTTAATATACATAAATAGCTAATACATATATATAATATGGAAAACTAACTACAACATTTGGGGATCTTAATATCCTAATGCTCCCCACGTACCAAAGTTAAAAGTTTATAAATAAGTTCACTCTACCTGCGACAGGCATAAATTACTTAATCATGAAGAGCCCAGTTGGGCGTTATAAAATAATAAAAGATCGGTACAATCTGTTCACAGTCCTAGTCGGCTGGATTACCTACAGGTGCCGAGTACCTGGGATATTATCTCCTTGAACATGCATTCGCCAGCACTGTAGCAGGAAAAAGACTTCGAGAGTCTTTTGACTTTTGTTTTTATACCTGTCACGTGTCGGTCTCATTTGATTTCTTTATATTTGTGGAGTAATTGGTGACCCATATCTATCAGACGTTAGATCTGGGTTCTACTGATTTGTTACATGCTATATACACTAGTTACGAAATTAGCTTGACAATCTGCAATCATTGTCAATTGTTATTATTCTATATATTGTGCCCTTTTGTATGGGTCTCCATAAATTGTTATATCAATTTGTTAAAAAATTTTAAATTTAAGATATATTATAGCTATATGATGTTGATTTTATTTCTAATAATCTTTCAAAAGTTTAATCAAAGTAAACTATGAATATTTGATATGTGAAATTGTGCTAATATTTGGGAGAGACGTTTCAATAAAAAAAATGATAATATTATATGGTTGGGAAAACTGGCCATGATTGATACTGCATTAATAAGTTTTGTAAATAAATGTTTAAAGCTAAAAGTTTAAAAAAAGACAAGTTTAAATTAAATGCATATATATTTATTATTGATAAAGATTAATATTTAGTAAGTGAATGTAGGTATTTTGTTATTAACAATATATAATAGAAAATTAATATTTGATTTTATAATATAAAATTATTATATTAAAGATGTTATAGTATATTATTTGTTTTAAAAAATATTTATTTTCTAAAATTGAATTGTTAGTTTATTTTTAGATAATTACAAGCGTTTATATCTGTGTTGTAAATCAGGTGACAGATAGACATATGTACACATATGCTTGTAAGTTTTTTTTAGTAAAGTTGCAAAACTGTTTTAAAATTCTATTATAAAATTTATAAATATTATATTGGCTATCACGAGATAAAAATAAAAATAATTAGCGTGAAATATTAAATCTGATTTTTAAAATACTGTTTAAAAAATATAATGAATAAAAATAGACTTAGTTTGTTTAGAAAAATAGTCTTATAAAAGTTAAAAGTGAAATAAAGTAAAACATATCTTTTTAAAAAATGTTTAATGGATTTAAATAAATGATAAAAATTAATTTAAGAATTAAGTAATGTAATAAATAATAAATATTAAATAAGTCAATATTTATTTTTAATTTTGTATTGTTGGTAAGATATGTAAATAGGCTAGCAAGGTGATTGTTTAATTTACCAATCAAGTGGGTAATTTCTTCCGGTATAAAAACCGAGGTTCAATTGTTCAGAGGGTGATTGGAATTTCTTTTAAGTGAAGTGTGCTATTAAATATAGCTAAGTAAAAATTATAGACGCTCTCGTAATAGTTTCTTAATTTATAAGAGAGTAGTTTTAAATAATTTTATAAAAGTTTACCGTTTAATATGCAGTGCTAATTTATTTATAGTTCCCTATTGATCGTCTCTATCAGGGCTCAATTTTACTATCAAATAATCATGAAAATATCGTATATAGATAAAATGTGTTGGAAACCTTATATTAAAAATATAGTGAACGCTGGATTAACTAGGAGAATTACTAGTTGGATAAAAATAATATATTGGACATTATATGAATTTAAAAGTTGATTATAATTAATTTTTTTATAAACAAATATTTCAAAGAAAGATAAATACTTCTTTATGAAGAAAGTATTTTAAAATTATATATTTTAATATATCTTTTGGTAAAGATATGGAAGTTAATAATAATTGCAGAAATACTTGCCTTATTAAGTCTTTGTTATTTAAAAGACTAGAGGTCGATAGATTTTTTAAAAAACTGATAATTTGGAAATTTAATTGATAAATAAATACCTATATAAAAACGTTATAATATTTAGATTCTATATGCTGGTTATATAGAAAATTGTAAAAAATGTTTTGCTGAATATTTAAAGAAATGCGCACAGAAGTATACGAGGATATCCAAGTCAATTTTTATAAAAAACTTAAATTAAACATTTAACTATTGATTAATCCTAGGAAGACAATAACTTTTAAATAAATCTGGATCCTATAAACTGTTTTAATTATTATTTTGTTTCTTTATGGTGGAACTTATTTTATCTTATTTTTTTTTTAAAAAAAAAAAAACGTTTTCATTTATTTCATAAAAACTGTTTAAACACGTGATGTACCGGAAAAGGATGTGATGTTGGTAAAATGTTGTGCCTAGGAAAAAAAGAACAATTGTGGGTAGAAAGAAGACACCGTTGGATTTTATGTAACATATTTTGTTTTCTTAACTAACATAGATATTTAATTATTTATTGATCTGTTAGAGATAAGAGAGGTACATTTTAAAAGTAACTACATAATAATATAACACTTAATTTCATAAAGTTTATTTTTTTTATATAATTTTACAACACGTAATATTTTAAGAATAATTGTTGAGTATAAATGTGATATTATTTTTGTAAAGCTATAATCCTGGAGGACATCGTTTGGCTGATTATAAATTGGAGTATCATTTATGGTAATAATTATATAATATTAATAATTTAATGTATTTTGCTTTGTTTTCTTTAGATAAACCAAATATTATTTGATTGTTGAGTGAATGTATAAATATTTAAAGAACATACACGCATAATATTATCAATAATAGTTTTATTTTAATATGCATACTTTATTTTATAATATAAATTTATTACAACGTAATAAGAGTTATCCAGAAATAATTATATGATTCTTTCGTGAATAAACTTTAATGTTTCTATTATAATATTAGGAATTTGATTTATTATATTAGTATGAGTCATTTATATTTATTTTCAAATTAGTAAGAGGTAAAAATATATCTATATTTTTTTTTTTTTTTTTTATTAGACAAGTTAAATTAATTTTATATAGAAATTTATATTTTGTTTGAAGGGTTTATCATATATAGATGATGAGATAGAAGAGAGTTTGGATAGTCATTTTTTTTAAAAAAATTGGTAAGCTGATACTGAAGTTAAATAAGATCAGAATGATATTTGAAGATAGGATTTTATTAAGAGGGAATAGGAATAACAAGTAGAGAAGAATAGTAGTTTAAATGGAAAAGAATCATAGAATTTTATTTTAATATAATAACTTTATAAATTGGTAATTTATAAATAAAAATTTTGTCTTCACAAAATTGTTGAATAATTTTAAAATATTATTTTAAGAAAAGAACATATATGTATTGCATATTTTGGTAAGACATATATTATGAAATTACATCAGAATGAAGTAAATAATTATGTAATCAATAAAAGTCACATAATATTATAAAGTTATATCAATCTATACATTAGTTGATATTTTAGTTAATGCTAATAATAAATGTAATACATAATAGTTACATTATAATAGAAATAGCTATAATACTTAAATGGAGTAGCATTTTAATTATTAAAGTTTGTTTATTTTACATGTGCTACATAAGTGATATTTTACATAAAAGCCTTCTATTGTACTAAGTGATTATAAATGATATCTAATAAAATATAAGTTCATAAACTCAATTAAATGTTACTGATAAAACATTTAAGAAATGTATGGATTATTTATTTTGGATTATAGAAATAACAACAATGTAAGAATCTTGTATTATTATTATTTTTCTTATTTTTATTTTTTTGATTTCCACTTGTAATGTAAATAATGTATATAAGTTGTTTATTAAAGTTGATGTAAATAAATTTGTTTAAGTTGTTTTAAAAGTGTGTCGAATTCATTATTTTGCACCACAGCATTTGACAACAGATAATTTGAATAAAACATAATATTTGCACAATATGAATTAAATTATTATTATTATTTTTTTTTAAAAAAGAAATACAGTATTTTCTTAATATGATTTATAGAAATTCATTGACATTAACATATTATGTTATAATGGTCACAAAAATAATTATAATGCATAATATAAAGGTATAATATTATTTATTGCCACATATTATTAGATTATAAGATTTTATTATATTCTTAATTAAGATACTATATGAAGATGAAAGACATGTAGATGATTTACTTGTTTTCTTAATGATTAGTAGTATAATAAAATAGATAAGGTTAACTTATACACTGGAGATTATTATTATTAGTTATTTATTATTATTATAAGTTAAGTGTAGTTAGGTCTGATATTAAATCCCTTATCATGCCTATCTGCAAGAAGTATTATTACTTTAAGATAATTAAAAGAACCTGAGATTATTTAGTTATATTTCTTTGATAAAAGATTGAGATTTATTTATTACTATTATTGAAGTTAGTTATTTTTTTATAAAAGACATAGGAGTGCTATAGATGTATTAGTGAGATAATAAAGAGGTCATAGTATTCTTATGCCATTGAGATAATGTCTTAGAAGACATAGGCTCAATGTAAATTCATATTACCACTTGTAATTTCACTTCATAGTCTCATGATTTAATAAATACTTATTTAATTAGTGCATGATATTGAACTATATTAATTTTCTGTTAGTTGTACTAAATCTGATAAGATATAGTATTATAAAAATATATTAATAATAGTTATACATATTTTAGTCGAGCATAACAATTTAATTGAGCTAGTCATATTTTAAATTATATTATATTTCTGGAAGTGAGGGTACAATATATATAACAGGTGTCAAGCCAAAAGCTAATTAAAATAGTCTGTAATATCCAGACAGCTCTATACAACACAAAAATGAATGAGAGATTACAATTAAGACTATACTACGATACTTACTAAGACTTGAATGGAACATACAATACAGGTTTGAAACTAGCACTTGTTTAAGAGAAAAATATAAAATGCACAGAAACTAAATTACTCACAAAAAAAATTGAACACATGTATATACAAAAAAATTAGACAATAACATTATTTAAATTACAGAACAAAAGGTACCTTAACAGTTTATTTAAACACTAGTGCACTAGACTTATTGACTATGGTCCCTTGATCTGAAGTCACTGATGGAAGGTTTGGGTGAATTGGTTAGTGGTTTCTTGGTAATTGATTCTTATGGCATTGTACACAGTTAATGGAAATACAGGGAGCACGAATCTGTCATGGTGAAAAGCATAGCAAACCAATGAATGGAAAAATGTCATTGCAGTAAGCTTGGTGTTCATTTTATGTAGAATCTCAGCAAACTGGTAATAGCAAATTTCTTACAATAAACTTTTCAAAGACTAATAATTTCTTCTATGATCTGTGTAGGATAATTGCGGGATCAGCTTTCTCTCAGAATATCTACAGGAGAATAATTCTTTCAGAGTCTGTGCAGAATAGTCCTCTCAGAATCTGTTCAGGCTAGTTACAATAGCCTGGTTAAGGCTTTTATAAAAAAATCTCTTCTATCTGGGCCAATCACAAAACTTTTTTTAAAATCTGAAATGGGCTAACAAAATATCAACCCCTCTGAAAAAATAGCATGTTTTTTTTTCTTTGTTTTTTTTTCTTTTTAATTAAAATTTTAAATCTTTCATTTAGCTAGCAATATCTAGGCAATTAAAGAAAAGAAATTGTTATTTACATATTTAATTATACCTAATCAGATTTAGAGATTAACAAATTAAAACTTTTCTTTATTAGTTTATAAATCCGAAAGGCAATTTATTTATACAATTCACTTTTACAAAAAAAAAAACTAATCCTAGTTTGTTTGTTTTTAATTAAAAACTAAATATAGCTGTGGGGTTAAAATATAATTACCATGTATATATATATATATATTACAGTAAAAAACAACTTTTAATCAAATTTTACAAACAAAATCGAACTTATATAAATTTATTTTTATCCTTGTAAAACTTCAACTTTGTAGCAGTGTTTTAAGCACCCATTACAATATATATATATATGGAGATGGTTATGTGTCTCGTGGTATATAACAACATAGTAATGTATGTACATGTATGTATATAAAGTTGAAAGGAAAAGTAGAAATAAACAAAGACAATTTTTTTGTAGATATTTTCTATATTACACTGGAATAATAAGGATAAGGATTAAATAATTTTGATTTTAAATTTTTTTATTATAAATTAAACTTTTAAAAAGATCTAATTAATATTTTATTCTGATTTTGAAATTCAAACAAGCTAAAATTCCACTATTTATTTTGATCAGATTAAGATTTTTTTAAATTAAAGCTTGTATAACATATTTGATAAAAATCCTATAAAGTTGTTTTTGAAAGGATTAATGTGAAGTGAAAAGAATCACTAAACTTTTTTTAATCAAAATAAAGAATTTTTTTTAAAATTCCACCCTGACTATAAAAAGGTTGGAAAAAAGATTATAACAATTATGACAGCATGAGTTTAACTATGGCAAGGAATAGTGGATTCAGCTGCTGCTACTAATGCAATGATGATAGAGTTTAAATTCACATGGAAGCAAACCCAGCTTTTATGTGGTCCATAGCCTGTATATGTGTGTATTCATAGAGATTGAATGGAGCTCACTGCAGGCCAACAGTTACAGGATTATTCTTTTACCAAAGATGACCATAAGCCACTCTACTGTTTTGGAAAGGACCAGTTTACCAAGATTCTATAAGCTTGCTGAAGTAATTTATATGTATATTGTTTTACCTATATGCAGAGGACCACAGATAAAGGTACTATGTCATTTATAAAATACAGCTGGTGTGTAAAATGTGTTACACATATTGAGAATAATATTTTTAATTTCTTGAAAATAACAACTAAAATTTTTTAAGTTAATAAATTTTAAATGTAAATAACTTTCGTTAACTAAAAATAAAGCAAGGAATGAAAAAAAAATGATATTTTTGTCTAGATTATTTGTTCCCATTATTGTTTATATAAAAAAAATGAAAAACTAGATGTTTTTTTAATATTGAAAATGTGGCCACAATGATCTGAATTTTAAATAAAACTTTCTTTATTGAAAATGATTTTATTTGAAATGAAAAAAAAAAACTTTCTAGATTAACCTGAAAAAGAAAAACTTTGATGACTGTCAAAAAAATTAATATATATATTTTTTAAAAAAAACTTTTATTTACCATAAAAAAATAAGAGGCTAATTAATAGCTTTAATTTGGATTATCTATATTTTTTATATACACACATACATGTGCATTTTATGTTTTTTGACATTGAATTAATTATGTCTGGAGAAAGTATAATATAGTTTAATAGTTTATTTATTAACTAATGAAAATCATTAGGATATAAACATCTGTGTGTGCTCACATCTAAATGGGTACCCAAACATTAAATTGATCATTATTTATGTATCATTAAAAATGAATAATGTTTTATACAGCATGTCTGTGCTTATTTATATAGATATGTCATATAAACATCTAAAAATCTCTGTAAATTGTTAAATTACTTATTATGTATTATAAAAATGAATTTCATTTATAGTTTTATGGCAATTCAAATATGTTCATTTTATATTATACCAGTACATTTGTGTGTGGACATATAGGTGTTTTATATAAACCTATTGAGATATTTGTAAAACACATTGTGATAGCATATTTCTTTTTATATTAATCAATCTCAGAATGCCAAATTTATAGCATACTCAGCAGACCTTAATTTCAGTTTTTTGTTTAATAATTAATAAATTTCTTTTTCATTGTTAAAGTTATTCCAATGAGTTTATTTAATACTAAAATATTATAAATTATTATATGTTGTATTATATCTCTTGCTCACAGTAACATTTATAGAACTTTTGCTCACTGAGCTGGATTCATGCATAATGGTCTATTATACAAAAGGAGTTTATATTTAATGATTATAAACATCCAGTTGATGATGATGATTTTATTACTTTTCCAATGCTGGATTGTGCAAAGGGGATATGCTTTAAAGTCCATCCACTACATTTAATTTTATTTATTTCAGAAATGTTACCAAATTCATCACTTCCTTTATTTTGCTGTAATATCTTATATAAATGCAATTTATCCACTACTTTGAACACTTTTTAGCAAAAACCTTTTATTGTATCTATATGCATGCGCAATCTTACATTTCAACTGTTCTGCAGTCTTCTTCAGAGCTATGATATAAAGAACAACATAAAATAAAATACATAATTATATAAATAATACCTTAAAATGTAAACAATAAAATTAATAAAATAATCATGATAAAGATATTACAAAATTGATAAATAATGAAGAAAAAATATGTTTTGATGAATTTAAGAAATAAATAAATAATTTGATATATAAAATATAAAATAATAATTTTGAAATAGAAGGGAAATATAAAGAAAAATAAAGAGTTAATAGGAAAGAACGAGTCAGAAAAATTAAATCTAAGTATGAAGAAGTAGTTTTCCTAAAATCAAATAAAGGAAATAAAATAGTGATATTAAATAAGGATTATTTAGAAAAAATAAGTTATGTTGAATGATAAGGTATTTGAAAAAATTAAGAAGAATGACAGTGACTTAAAAAATAAAAATATATATACATTAATTAAACATATTTATAAAGAGAGTTTAATAGATAGGACAACATTTGAGAAAATAATGAATAAAAAATATAGAACAGGTGGAATATATGGAGCTCCAAAAATTAACATTATATCACTAAGGCCAATTATTGATTGTAAGGGATCTTACTTAGAAAAGTTTCAAAATGGTTATTGAATAAAAAAAATTTAAAAATATGTTAAAAGAGTATGAAAATTCCAAAATTAAAAATAATAAAATTTTAATAAACTAAATTAATGACATGTGTAAAAAGTATGAATACAGAAATTTAACATTTATAAAAACGAACATTATAGCAATGTATACAAATTTAAATGTAAAAGAGCAATAAATTTAACTATAGGAAAGCATATTAAGGATAAAAATATAAAAATAAAATTATCTATTCATATACTGGTAGATTTAATGGAATTATGTTGTATGGATGTCATTTTTTGAATATAATAGGGAATTTTATAAACAAAAAGGATTATTAATGAGAGGTGTTCTAAGTGCAATTTTAAACAATATTTATATAAATGAGTTTGATAAAAAATATAACAAAACAAAAATGCTTTGTTTTTAACAGATATATAGATGATTATTTGATGATTTTTAATAAAAGCCAAAGACAAATAAACTGGTTTATTAATGATATTAATAAGGTGTAAGGGATAAAATTTTCAGTTGAAAAGGAAGAAAATAATGAAATTGCATATCTGGATACAATGTTTCAAAAGAAATTGATAGATAAAAAACAATATATTCAAACAAATATTTATAAGAAAAACAATATTGGTAATAATATAACAAGTTGGTATTCCAACATTGATAGAAAATAGAAAATTAGTTGTATATATTCAAGAATATAACAAAGCTGCAATGTATTGTTCAAAAAAAGAAGACTATATTAAACAAAAAGATTTAATAATCAGTGAGATAAAAAAGAGTGATTTTCCTGCACATATAATTAAAAGAAGTATTGAAAAAATAGAGTATAGGATAAATAAAAATGAAAAGAATAAAGGAAAAAAGAAAAGTAAAAATAGATTTATAGGAATAAAAACAAATAATATAGTGAATATGTTTAATAAAATTATAAAGAAGATTGCAAAAGAATAATTAACACAAAAATAGTTAATAAAAAAAGAGAAAACCTATTAAATTTAATGAATAACAAGTATATAGAATATAATAAAGATAATAAGGAAATAATTAATGGAGTATATGTGATAAGGTGCAAACAATTTGATAACAAATATATGGGAGAAACTAAAAATTCTATAAAAATGATTAAAATGTCAGATAATAATTCACCAATATAAATATATATAAAGGAAACAGGACACAAAGTTCAATAAAAATAATGTTACATACAGACAATATTAAAGAAATGAAAATAAAAGAAGCAATACTAATAAGTAAGATAGAACCAAAATTTAATAGGAATTCTGGGATTACGATGACATTGATAGATACAGTTCTTAAAAGATATATAGAAGAAAATATATAAAGAGAAAATTACTTATAAATAAATTAAGAGTTGTAAAAATAAAAGAAAAAAAATGCTTACATAGGAGTATAAACATGAATATATTTATAGATATTACATATTAATTTTTTTTTTTAAAAAAGTATATTTTACATATAAAATAATATAAATTTATAAGAGTTATATAATAATTATAATAAAAGTTAAAGTGGATATAAATAAAGTGTTGTAGTGATTATATAATATGTAATAGAGGGAGCTAGAGTATAAGATAATTTTTTTAAAAAACTTTACTTTTAAAAAATTAAAGTAAAATTGGGTAAGTTAAAAGATTACAATATTTATAGTTTTTAGATATTAAAAAAAAGATAAAATATTAATAACAAAGGAATGAATAAAAAATAATAGATATTATATGATTTAAACATTAAAAAGAATATTAATAAATGAATTAAGTTTGAACTGTGAATTATATGGAAATAAAATTAAGTATTTTATTAAGGTGGAGTTAATAAAACCAAAGTTTAAGTTTATAAGGAATAAAAGGAATTAGATTTAAAAAAATAATATATTTAAATTAATAGTTGTGCATGAATATGTATGTATATAGTCGGGGATACACATATATAATTTATTTTATATCATATATTTTATTTTATATTAAAGAGATTATTTTATTTGGATTTGATTATTATGTTTTGTTATATATTTTATGTTGTTGTTTTTTTATTATTTTATTGATTTTGTTTACATTTTTTATGGTATTATATAGTTATGTATTTTATTTTATGTTGTTCATTATATCATAGCTCTGAAGATGACTGCAGGACAGTCGAAATGTAAGACTATGTCTTTGTCCAGTATCTTAATGGTACTATATGACTGACCAGGGGAATTGATGATCAGCATATTTTATTATTACACCATTGTTGTTTTTATTATTATATATTCTGATGGTTAGCACTTTCAATTAATGTGCATCCAAATTATTGTTGTATCGCTGTCCTAAATTGGCAAGAGTTAAACAATTAGCCTGGTTTATAGTAGACCCATTTCAAGTCCAATCACAAGATTGGCTGATTTATTTTTATTGTTGATCATTCATAATGGTGAATGATTATTGTTTTTATGTAATGCTGGGAAACTTATAGTTAGTTTTATGTTTATCTCACATGCTCAGGCCCATTATATTATTTGTATGTTTAAATTTGAGTCTTTAACTTGGGGTTGATGATGATGATTTTCCATCACCCCAGGTTCACCTGTTTCTTCATACCATTACAATATATATATATGTAGTTCATTTTGAAGTTCAAATATATAAGTGAGGACAAGTAGGTCAATAAATAACAGTACAGAAAAGTTTGTATAATTCATTCCTATTTCTCCATAAAGTTGATAGAAAATTTGGCATTTACATGACCTTTAATATAATTTATGAGTTCTATCATTTCAATCTGAAATTTTACTAGATCTGTACACATCATATGTATAGTTAAACTTTCCTATATATGCAGCAGTGAGTGTAAACTTTACATTTGATGGGACAATTTGAATCCTTGAAACAAATCTATTTGTATTTATGCAACCTAATTCTTCCGGTCGAACTTTTGATACATAATTTTTATGTTGTTGAATATTCTTCTTGTGTCAAATGTTCCAGTAAAGAACATAATGAAGTTTTGATTTTTTTTTCATATTTCAACAAGCACTAGAAAATTTGGAAAATTTATAATATTTGGTGGATTAATTGGATGCAATACATAATTCTTATTAATATCAGATAACAATGTTTATTTGTAGCCATTTCCCTGATTTTTCAAAGAACCATAGTATTTGAAAGGCAAATCTAATAAAAATACTTTTTTGCTATTATTTTTGCTGCAGGCTTGACCAAAATTTCACAAATTGTTTTTGCTTCTAATAGCAATATGCACTATATAGTTCCTAAACCTTCAAATTATCACCTCCTAACATGATTGATACAATTTTTTGAAATTCATTAAAAAAATTTAGTTTATTTTTAAAAAATTATACATTTGTCATTGTATTTAAAATGGTCATTTAAGTTAAATGATTTTAGACTTTCATTTGTTAAAATTTCACCACAAATTACACAATGGTGTACGTTCTTCTTCAATTCTTATCTATATTTATTAAGGCTAAAACCTTAAGAATATGTGCCTGAAAAAACAACAATAGGGACCTCTGCAAATCTTTAACACAATATTTATTTAAAAGATTTGTGAGGTCCCTACTGTCATTTTTTCAGGAGCATATTCTTAAGGTTTTAGCCTTAATAAATATTACGTTAAGTAACGAGTATGCACTTTATAAATATAATTATTACAACTTTATATTATCTTAATAGATTTCTAAGATAAAAATTCTTGTCTATGAAAATCCACATTTCAAATAATTTGCATCATACTTGTGTTTTTTCATGTTCTTCCTATTTGGTTTATTAAATCAATTTCATTTGATCCAGATGCAATACTTTTTTTTTTTTGCTTACAACTTGTATTTGTTATCTTTCAAGAATCTAAACATTAAAAAAATTATGCATATTGATTAATATCTGCTTAACTTAATTATATCTAATAATGATTTATATTAATATAATTTCTTTATCAGTCATTTTTGAAAGATCTTTATGTTGGTTCATGCTAACATATGAAGTTAAACAAAGATTCACAAGTAATCACCCATTAATTTGCAAACTATTCAGATAAAGCAGTTCTCAAAATTTGTGTAGGAGAATTCATATATAATTTATGGAGAAATATATATAGATTTAAAGTAATTTTGTTTTTCATAATAATAATTATTTGCATTAATGATATATAGCCAAAAATTGCCACATAGTCTCTGAAGATTTTACATACACCTTTGAGAGTATGCATAGCACACATTGAAAAAAAAAAACTACCCATTATAGAACAAAGAAAGGTGAGACATTATCACCAGATTTACCAATAGCTGAATGGTTTTTCATTTTTGTTTTATCTCTCATTAATAATAGCTAAGGATTCATTTAGGTTAATAAAGGATAGTTAGTTGACTTGGCAATGGACATAAAAAAAAATTCTAAACTTGATTGGAATTTGAAAAAAATTTCATTTTTATATGATCAAAATTCAAACCCAGATTATAAATATAGCAGAAGGAATGTACTATAATCTCAATATGAAGTCCTGTAAAAAATTAACATATAATTTAAATTACATATTACTGATTTCATCAATATCTTCAGTCCCAATAAATGATTATGAAAATTTTCTGAATGTTGAAAATTTTTGTAACTATATAAACTAAACTCTGAATCACAAATACATCTACAAACAGAATATGCATACATTGTTCTGTTTAGAAGATATTTTATTTATCTTTCAATTTCTTCTGCTGAAAACTTTTCTTTATGAAATATTTTAACATCACATATATTTGTAGTTTTCTAATGTATTCTATTCTCTACTACATCCTCCAATGGAAACAATCAATATTATATCTTTTTAAAATGTTTTGGGATACTCCTTATAATGTAATTGAAGCTTACAAACAAAATGTGTGATTACCCACTATATATGTACATAAAGAAACTTGGAACAAAATATAAGACATTGTGGTTATACTATATAATGAGGTAAAATCAAAAAATAGGTTACAAATGATCATACAAAATAAAATAAGACACAACTTAATTTTTACTCACTTCTAATTGAAACTGTGCATACATGTGTATTACCAATGGCAATACATTTTTTTTTTTAAAAGTTTGCAAACGATTTTAGAAAAGGAAAAAAAAATTTTAATTTTATATATAACATTGATGCTAGCACCATCTATCAGCACTCTATAATTTTTTAACATTGGTTCATTGAAAATTGGATCAACTGATTTTTTGTTTACTATACATTTTTCTTAACTTACTGTTTTGTCTAGAGGAAATCTAATTTAAATAAATTCATTTTCTTTCGATATCCATTGTAACATATTTAAAACTAAAAAGTAAAAAGAAAAAATTAAAGAAATAGTTTTATTCGCATAAATGTATTAAAAAGTATAAATTTTCTTCAACTTTCACCAATAAAAGCATGGGATTATATGAATAGAAATTAGACAAATTTTTTTCATATGAGCAAAATGATAAATGATATTAAATTAAAATTATTAAATTGTAATTTTTCCTTAATAAAAAGCCCATAAAATTTGAAAGAAAGAGGAATTTAAAACTTCTAAATATGAATGCTCCATGCATTTATTTGTGAAAGCTGTAGAAAATGTATTTTTTTTACTTTTGAATGTATCTAATATCAATGATTCTAATCAACACATAAATGATTCTATGGTGAGTAATTGTAACACTAGGAATACAAAAAAAAGCACATACACACATGACTTTATTGCTAGAGACTTCGTAAGAAGTTCAAGCACCAGAATCGTCCTGGAACCGCCTGATCCCAAGTCATAGAACAAACACATTAGAATATGTTACTATGATACATTACAGACAGAATTTAACAAATCATTTTTTTTTAAAATGAATTGTAAATACGTCTATCCTTTTGTAATATCAATACCAATCTTTTTATCACACAAAAGATACTTTAGACTGACATAAAGATTGGCACTGATATTACAAAATAATAGATTCATTTTCAATTTATTTTAGAGAAATAATTCTTTAATATCTGGCTGTAATATATTTGTATTTGAACGTGTTTTGTTCCATATGATGAACTTCACCAAAAGCACTCAGATTTAGGTTATAAAGAAAAAAGAAACCACTTCGTTATGGCATATGAACAAATATACACAAATTTGAATAGATATGTGACAATAGAGGGCAGTGCATTGATATAATCAGTGCTTGTAAAGTTTATCATTCCAGTAATAAAATAATCAAATTATTTGCTGCTTAGTTCACAAGAAGCTTAAGTACCAAGAATGCACTAAACATAAGCTCTGAAGTCTGTCACTCTAACACTTAACCAAATCACAAAAGCTATAAGAACAGTAATTATATATTTTTTTGGTACTGTATTAATTGGTATCTATATGTAGAAACAAATAAATAAAATTTTAAATTGGAAAGAATTTTTTTAATTCAAACGTTCAACATTTTTAAAGGGTATTTTTAAAATTTGTTATAAATAACACTTAATAGTATGCAATTAAATTATTGAGTTTCATTTTAACACTAGCCATGATATTAGCAAAGCCCAGATAGTGTTTTTAATTTTAAATAAATGATCATTTTATTTATCTTGAAAAATTGTTTTATAATATATACACACATACAAATAGCATAAATAAATCACTTCTCTCTGCCGTGCCAAATTTAATGATCACTACATTTTTGATACAGCCGAATTGTTTATTTTAACTACAATACCATTTATAGTTATTATTATCCAAATTTGCCAACGTTTAAAGTTGATATTATGTTCAATAGGTGCTTTTTCTATTTACTTAATAATTAATTTCTATATGTTTAGCGAAATTATATATATATAATAGACTATAAATATTCATAATAATTTAGACACTTAGGAAAGTAATAAAATATGGTTGAAATTTTTTTTATTTATTAAATAATACAAATTTTTTATGTGTTTTGACAAACATATTTACAGACATACTACAGTTTATTAAAGTTCTATTATTTTTAAGGATTACCAGCATCCTTTTCTATATGTTCAAATTCTAAAGCAAGTAACAATTTTCATTGACTTCCATCAGTATTTCTTACCCATGGATATGATTTTGGGCACTTACTGCATGTTACAATATATCTTTCTTGTTTATTTGGCATTGCATAGCGACATCTATTAGGCCTTTTACATGGTCTTCGGTATTCATTGTTACATTGCCATGGTAAGAAAGAATTAATGTGTTCAAGTGATGTTGGGTTTTGAATCCACTGAATAAGTTGATATGTTGTTATAAACCATACATCATCATGTGTACTTAATATATCATCTATGAATTGTTGAAGTGCATTCAAACGTTGAGAAGATTGTAGCCAATTTGTATGAAAGTATAATCCTAGAGGAGCTCTATTTTTTTGATAATGATTTTGAAAATTTTCATTCAAAAATTTATAAGCTGCATCAAAATTCTCTTCAAGAGGACACTGATCAATCATAGCACATGTTTGGTGACCTGAACTTTTCAATTGATTCATAACCATTTCCCAAATACCAGGAAAAGAATGGGATGGACAATTATGAATCAAACATTTAAGAGGCATATGAAAATCCAAAGTAAAAGGCCATACTGGAAAAGAAAATTGTGGTGTAGCCATGGATGAGTCATAAAGAAATCCACTATTATTTAGCATTGAAAACTGTTTATTTCCACCAACTTGCAAAAATGGTGCACGCATTCCACGTATTTGTTCCATTGGAATCTGAGCAAAATTATGAAGGATTTCTTTTTGGCCTTGTATCTCTTCTATCCAGTCTTGCTCACTAGCCATATGCCACCATGTCTGTGGAGTACGATGACTGAAAGACAACAAGAAAACAATATTTATTGTACAGTTAGATATTTAGAAAATAATACATAAATATTATGATTATAGGCATATACACACATAAACATATTCAAAGTAAATCATTTTTAAATAAGTGAAATTAATTTAAATATATCAAATTTGTCATATATTTCTTAGTTTACTTTTATGATACAAGTTCAGCTGAAAATCATATAATGCATGGCCAGTGTGAGTCAGTTTCATGTTCCTCAGAATCTAACTCATACTTTAAAAAGCCCCACAGTTGACAAAGCAAACAATTGTACCAGTCTTCTGATACAATAAAATATATCATTAGAAATAACTTTTTGGGTGCAAACTCAAATTTATTAACTGTGATACAAATCATATTGACAATTCTTATATCTGGGTGTTCAGCCAAACATAGACCCTCACAATTGAAACTAAGAAAAAAGTATCAAAAATCAGCAACAAGTCAAGATCAATTTATGTCTCTAGCTATTTTTTTCCATAAAAAGCAAAATAGTGGGAATCAGTTAATTTTAATAATATAATTAAAAATTTAACACTGGAAAAAAAGAAAGAAATATAGATTTGTATTGACCCTTTGCACTTATAATAAATTAATATTACAAAATTTAGAAGTTCATATAAAGGCATTTAGTTCATTCTGACTCTGAAAGCAGAAATCCAATCCATTTTACCTAAGAACCATTTAATGGAGATGCAGAGTATGCTAGTGAACCATTTAGTGTCCAGTGAATATTCAAGTTTACAATTTATGACTTTGAAATTAAATTCTGTCATTTAATAGTATTTTAAATAATATTAATTAGTTTGAGATATATGTACTTTTATTGTTATTTTTGATAGGTCCATCATTCTTCATGGTGACATTTTTTTGTATTCTTTCAACTTTTGATTTTAGTATTAAACCATTATTCTATGTCAGAGTTCAATAAATTGGACTTGATTTCATAGAAATATATATTTACAAACAAAGAATATTTTAAAAAATCATATTTGAACTTTGCAAATGTTGAAAAAAATGAGTTTGTAATGAAAACAAAGAATGTAAAATGTTTTTCAACAGTCCGCAGGAAAACAATTTTTAGAATATTAATGAAATCATGTTAAACCACAACATCACATGATCACTATTTCTTAAACAGGCAATCCATCAATTACTCTGGTTGGCATTACTGTATGGAGAGTTTTGCCTGTTTTAGAAATATTAATCTATAATAAATCCATCAAATCGTACTTTAAAATATTAAAATTGCTTTATATTTTTTCCAAAAGATCCTAACATAGTGTCACTAATGACATTTCATGGTCAGCTTCACAAGGTGTGATGTTCTTTGTCTTACACTAGAATATATTAACTTCTATTTTTAAAAATAAAATTATACATATAAAATAAAAGTGTAATCATGTATACTTTTTTATTTTTAATAATTATTACACAATTATTGTGTAAAAATTATCACAAATTTTAATAAACTTTGCAAAAAAATCAAGATTTCAATTATTCCAAAAATTTTCTTCAAGTAATCTTATGTAAATGAGCATTTATTTTTATATAGCGCATGTTTACAATTGTATTACATTCAAATATCAGCCTTTCAAGCTAATTGTGCATGCGCTTTTGCGAGTGTTAATAATAATAAATGACTACTTTGCTCTCCAATACAAGATATAGTATTTATGCAGGAATAAAATGAATCCACTTATTCCTACGACTCAAATGCTTATATATGAGCAAATCTGAAGTACTGGCAAGGAAAGTGTGAGGATGGATCACTCACTTTAAATTACTATATACAATGTCTGAATGAATGACATCGGTGAAATTGTCTAGAATTTACTAATGCACAATTAGCTTGAAAGGCTGATATTTGAATGTAATACAATTGTAAACATGCGCTATATAAAAATAAATGCTTATTTACATATGATTAAGTTTCAGTTAGAGTGACATTTAGTAAATTCTAGACTATTTCACCGACGTCATTCATTCAGACATCGTATATAGTAATTTAAAGTGAGTGATCCATTCTCACGCTTTCCTTGCCAGTACTTCAGATTTGCTCATATATAAGCATTTGAGTCGTAGGAATAAGTGGATCCATTTTATTCCTGCATAAATACTATATCTTGTATTGGAGAGCAAAGTATTCATTTATTATTATTAACACTCGCAAAAGCGCATGCCCAATTAGCTTGAAAGGCTGATATTTGAATGTAATTCAAGTAATCTTGCAAATGGTCCTGAAATGAATGATAGAGAATCAAAACCATCAAAGAAATGGAGGCAAGTCTAAAATACTTTGACTTTGCTGCTATTCAATTATATTGACCTCTTTAGAGTTTTTTAATTAATAATCAAATTTCAAAAGCATGCTATTTTGCTATAAAAAAAATAGTGATATATCCTATTAGATGTCTGTAGAAGCACAATTGGAGAACATGACAATAATGAATGGGTTCTACTTGAAGACCTTCTTATTAATGATATGAAAGTTTAATTATTTAAATGCAAATTAAAAATTTCCATAAAAGGTATTATTTCTAATTAACCAGATTTCAAACTTTACTTCAGTTAATTTAATGTTGATTGCCATCTAACTGATTGAAAATACTAATTCTGATTTAAATCGTTTCAGATAACTTTTATGGAGTTAATAAAAGTGTTGTGAACCAGTGCACTGACATAAATAAAACATAATCTTTTGCTTTTTAAAGTGTTTGCAGTCTTTAAATAAATGCAAGCAGCTATTCACTGATTCAAAATCTGGTTTTAAAAAGTAAAAAAAAAAAAAAAATTTAGTTAAAAAAAAAAATCTAGTTCACATTGTAGGCATTGACATCTGTGATAGCAAAATAACCCATTCTGTTTCAAGTAAATGTTTGCTTTCTGTATAAGCAAACTTTGTTTTAAATTACAATTCTTCCATATCATTTAGATAATTTTTTGCATTTATCATCATCAACTTTTATCATAAAAATAAATGAAGAAAAAGTTTAATAAATTTATTTGATACTTGTGAGTTTTTGAGTAAACCAAGATGGCAGTTTGTATTTTTGATAAATCTTGTTTCAAGAACCTATAATCTATCAAAGATAAGTTAGTACTTAAATTAAAACAAAATTAATAAATCGATTGTTAAATTCAAAAAATAGAATAAATTCCAACAAATTTCATTAAGAAGCTTTATTTGAATTTTTATTTTATATTATAATGTGGGAAGCGATGAGACGTTCTTAACATTGTAGTACTTTGGTTCAATTCATGTGCCTCTTTTTGTCAGCAGTTTTTTTGGTAAATTGTCACAATGATAAAAATTTGAGGTCTTTCTGTCACAAAATGTGATGCAGTGGACTATTTCCAAAGGTATGGGATTCTGCCCACCTGAAAGTGTGTGTTAATGATCATAATATGATTGTATGCAGCCACCATTAATAAAGTATAAATATTGTATTTTTATTTTTCTGTTAATAAGTTACCCCATCCCCCCACCCCACCCAATAAACTGTAAATAGTGTAATTAATTGTTCCACATTGGTTTCTTTTTTCAAAATAGCAGTAATAAAAAATAAAATGTAAATACTAAGTATGTTTCCTGGCAGGTATTTTTTGTAAACATTTTTTTTTTCTTCTTCTCATATGTCAAATGTATTGACCGGGAAGCAAACCTGGGCCAGCTGCTTTGAAGGCAGCTATGCTAACTGCTAGGCCACCAACACTTGACTTGTAACATTTTTTGGGGCCCCAAAATTATAGATTTATCAAAAATATGGGCTGCCATCTTGGTTTACTTGAAAACTCACAATATCTTAATATATGTAATTTTAGAAAAATTTGTTGCAATATTAAAATTATCTTGAATTTTTCTATCTATTTTCTTTTAAATTTGATGTAGAAATATTTGATAGTATTTAAAACATTTTACAAAATAAATATTTTTTATATAAATACAATTTATCCAAACCACTTTGAACTCTTTTTAACAAAACCCTAAAAAAAAAAGATGTTTGAAGTGGTTTAGACAAATTGTATATATATAAGATATTACAGCAAAACAAAGAAAAAGGTGATTTTAGTAATATTTCTGAAATATGTTTTGTATTATACAGTGAAGATTATGAAAAGTTCATAAAAAAAATTTTTTAATTAGTAAATATATATTTTCTGTTAATTATTTTTCCTGATATTTAAATGTATAGAGTGCGTAATTTTTAGATTTATAATATAAATCATAAGCATGTACCTAAGTTCTATTTACAGAATACATGTTAAAAACATCTGTATTTTGTATTCAGTATATGTGTTTAAAAAACATATATTACTTAAAATTTAATACTCTCCAGAGAAAGCTTGCAACCAAATGTCACAATATAACTGACTCATTATATATAAAACTCCACTGCCACAGCATTTACTGGGATTTTATATTTTATTTTGAGTATCATCGCAGACATTTTTAAGCAATTGAAGTATAGATGAAATATTGACAATTTATTATTTTAATAATTGTACTATCATATCTTAATGTAAAAAATATTAGCTACAGTGCTACTAAAATCTTTTTCCGCATACATTTTTTATTGACTGCTAAATTAATCATGATTATTATAGTCATAACTGGATGATTTGGAATGAATAGATTATAGGTAACATTGCCAATTTATTAGTTTGAACGCAAAGTTTTTATTTGATGGCTAATCAGTTGTAAAATTCATCAGACAATGTAATATATTGTACCATCTCCACCCTCATTAACAAACATATGCTTATTTTACATCTATTCATACTCCGGTGATACAAATATAACCTGAACCAGAGGACCATGCAAATTCTTCCTGAGTTACGAAATCTGGAATAACAGAAGTGGAATACAGATGAGGGAAATTAAATATAGAATTATTATTTAGTTAGATCTTAATCTCTTTGCTCCAAGGTACGAATTTAATGTGTGCGGGTATGCATAAACACAAGCGACAAAGATGTACTTCTTTATCCATCAGGGGAATCCACCCATCTTTGCGCATACCAAGGTAAAGCCATTCCATTATAATATATAGATTTATATTTAGAAAGCTATAAGAAATATATTTAGCTAGGAATGAGAAAGTTCATTAGTCCATTTAAACTATTCTCTAAAATTTTTAAACGATTTAATTTTGAATTGATCATACAGCAATACACTTTTGTGATAATAAAACTTAATTCTTTAGCAACACACTGTTCCCACATCATCCCACAGAGTTTTAAATTTAATTTTTTTATTCTTTGACTAGCATTGTAAAATGAAAAATAAAAAAAATAATATTAATTTCAATTATAAAATAAGATCTTTAATGACTTAATAAAAGCAAATTTTTATTATGAAAGTGTTAAATAATAGGAATCTTAAGTAGTAAAAAAGAAACTTAAATAGAGCAAATTAAAGCTCTTTCAATGTGCCATCTGTTGGTATAAATTTAACCAGTTTGATATTTGGTTATTTAAACTAATGTTATATTATTTGACATTCACATTCTAAAATCAGCTTAAACTTTTAACCTTTTCCTCTCTGATCTTACTAATGAATCTTTTTAAATTTGATTCTTTTTTATAATAAGCCAGAAACTAGTCTGAAAATATAATTAAGTTAGCCTTGGATATGATCTTAATAAGAATTACCATCTAGTATTTATTGGTTGCACAAGATGACAATGGATAGCAGCATTAGAATAACATGAACAAATGGTAAATCATTTTTATTATAATTAATATCAAATAGTATTATATCTTCTTTTGTATAAATATCCATTTAATAAAATATATAAAACACACTATATCAACTATAGCAAATATTTAATTTCAGTTAATAATGCACTATTACATCTATAAAATTTAAAAACCTAAGAAAATTAAATGAATAATTCCAAAAGATCATCCAAGAAAAGATTTTATAGCAATATTTACAAAGACATCGAGATTGGTGAGATCAAATTAAATTATAGGCCCACATAGAATTATGTCATTTAATATTTCCAATAAGATACACTCTTTCTCAATAATAAAAAAAAGAAAAATGTATTATAATAAATTATTGGGGGGGGGGGGGACACTTACATTCTGCTATAAATGTTAAAATGAAGCGATGTGAATACAGTTTTTGGGTTTGCCTGTGCACATCATTTGTTATTATTATAGCATTATTTTTATCAGATTATAAATATCATTAGTGTAATACATATAGCTTCCTAGTAGTTGGTGGTAGCCATGACATTATCTATATATAACAATGTCTCTAATAATTCCAACTGCTATTAAAAATACTATATTATCTGAAAAATGATCCAAATGCCACTATAATAATTAGCGATAACATATACAAGAAAATCCCAAAAATTTTATCTCAAATTCATACACATGCAAACATAAATACATTAAAACAAAATTATACCTGATAGAGTGAACAGCAATTTCATGTCCTCTTGCATAATATTGTTGAACATAAAAATAATTTGTGTATTCATGAGATACATAAAATGTGCCTTTGATGGGACATCCATTGGGATTGGTATGATTAAATAGAAATAATTTGTTATATAAATGATAATTAAGTTCATTCACTGCATCATCAAAAGTTAATAAAACTATCTGTGGAACATTTTTGGCTTGCAAATTTCCAGGAATCTTATTTCCCTTTTTACTGCAGAAACAATGAGGAAGCTTGCAAACATTAACATCGCACTCTGGAGCTACATTGTCTTCAGGTTCTAGATACAAACATATAAATATATTATCTCTGATAAAAAAACAATAACAACAACAAGCAATAATAAAATAATCATTAATAGTTTTTAATTAAAAATAATACTCAGTACCTTAAATAATATATTGCATCTGTTTTCTTAAAACATCACATATTTCTAATAATGAATAATATTTCTGTAGTGCAATTTTTACCATATCACCCTTATGCAATGTAGGGACTGGTTTCTATCTAGTGTTAACACCTTGTGGAGAGATGTAATCATAAACACATGACCAAAGACATGTGAAAAATATCTATGATCCCCAAGATGCACATATATCTTTTCCACATGTCTGTGGATCATACATTTATGATTACATCCCTCCACAAGATGTTAAAAGTGAATAGAAACCAATTCTTATCTTGCGTGAAAGTGATATAATAAAAATTACACTACAGAAATATTATTCATTATTGGATAATCTCTAATCTAATGAATAACTAATAAAAATTATTAGTGTCACATACTTTTGATGATGATGAGATAAGATACACTGTGGCTTCCCCTTTTTCAATCAGTAATCTCTCAGCTACCATGCCCAGGAAAACCTTTTAGCCACTTACCTTCCCTTTCCATTCTCACCCTAAATTTTTCCCATATTCTTCTCTATCCTGTTCCATCCCATTTCCACAACATAATCTTTGTCAACTCCATGGCCTTTATATCTAAATCCCCCTTATCTTTCCCCAAACCCCAACATAAAAACCAATAACCTACTTTTCTGTATAATCACTTTGTTTATATTTATTCTTCCACAACTTCATTATTTGTAGCCTTTCTGTTTCCAGGCATTTACATTCTATTAACAGATGCCTAATATTATCTATGCCTTCCTTACCCAACTTGCAAACTAAATCACCCACATTTTTCCATTTATGTGTATATTCCCTTGTTGCTAAAGATCCTGTTCGAGCCTTAAACAGTAAACTACTTTCCTTACTATTATCATAAATTAACTTGCATCCAATATTCTGTTTATTTCTATATATATTTAAACTCTTTCTACTCTCCATATTAGTTCTCCAATCCCCTCTTCTTTATTAATGCATCTATTCTTCTATCCCATTTCTTGCAACTATTTCACTCAACAATTTTCCTAACACAATCATTCCACCTTTTGTATAAGTATACTGACATAAATTCTTTATCAAAATCTTCTGCCTACCGTACCACCTTTCTCATCCAACTTGTTGCCTGCTCTTTACTCAAAACCCAATTAAATTGACTATTTTCTTATTATCCATAAATTGCAATCTACTGAACATTTTCATTTGCTTTTTACATCTCTCATTATACACTGCCATCTGGTATTCAATTAAAAAAACTTTTTAACAGCTCGTTTAAGAAATACATGACATGGATTTTTTTTTTTTTAATATTAAAAACAATATTTTAAAACTTTTGAGTAACAGAATGAAATATCATTAGTGTTATCACTTTGTAAAAATTCAAATATTTTTATATTTCATTCATTTTTCCTTGAACATGCCTTCTTTTTTAGATCTTAAATTTTTTATCTGGGTAGGTTTCTTAAATATTGCATTTTATATAATAGTTCTATCTACATTTTAAAAAAAAAAAAGGAAATTCAAATCATCACTAATGATGCCCAATGGAATGTTTGCATAATTATAAAACAATTTCAATAAATGATCACCCATTTTTAAATGGAATTATTATTGATTTGAACTTAATCATTACATGCTTAATAAATTCAAGACCCTATGTGATTTAAAGCAGTGGTAAAATGGTGAACTCTAGAGCTTAAAATCATGGATTGCATCCAGAACTCTAATTTCTATTGCTAAAGCATACTGCATTTCCAAGCAACAAACCATTTGTTTATTTTATAATAAATTCAGTGTTATTCTAGAGTTACTAAATGTTCCACTTTAATACATGTCCTACAACCTGACTTTTAGTCCTCAATTTTCCCATCTTCAATAAAACCATAAATGGTCTATTGTTTTTCAGTAAAATGATGATAATAAATTAACTGCTTGAGATGACTAAATGCAGTCCCCTTTCGATGGAATGGCTACAATTTCAAGTAGGAAATCAAATTTCAAAAATAAAGCAAATTTTAAAACCATCAAAACATCACGTGCTGTTAATAAGAGTATGTGATGTGATGTACTGTAGCTTCTCCTTAAACGGAGTCAAGAATCTCTCAACAATTATGCCCAGAGAAACCTGTTAGCCACTTTATTTTCCATTCCCCAGTCTAAGTTTTCCCATATTCTGCTCCATCCCATTTCCACAACATAATCTTTGTCAACTCTATGGCCTTTATATCTAAATCCCCCTTATCTTTTCCCAAACCCAGCATAAAAACCAATAATCCACTTTCTGTATAATCACTTTTTTCATATTTATTCTTCCATAACTTCATTATATGTGCCCTTTCTGTTTTCAAGCATTTACATTCAATTAACAGATGCCTAATATTTTCTATTCCTTCCTTACATAATTTACAGACTAAATCACCCATATTTTTCCACTTACATGTATATTCTCTTGTTGCTAAAGATCCCGTTCGAGCCTTAAACAATAAACTACTTTCCTTACTATTATCATATATTAACTCGCACCTAAAATTCTGTTTATTTCTATATATATTTAAACTCTTTTTACTCTCCATACTAGTTCTCCATCTCTCTAACTCCCTATTCTTTATTAATAAATCTATTCTTTTTTCCCATTCCTTACCACTATAACACTCAACAATCCTCCTAACCCAATCATCCCATCTTTTGTACAAATATACTGATATAAATTCTTTATCCAAATCTTTTGCATACCGCATTACCTTTCTCACCCATCTTGTTACCTGCCCTTTACTCATAACCCAATTAAATACTATTTTGGCTATTCTTTTATTATCCATAAACTGCAATCTACCAAACATTTTCATTTTACTTTTTGCATCTCTCATATGAAAACTTGACCATCCCATTTCTCCTTGAATTGCCTCCCTTGCTGTCCATACATCTGCATCCAATGCATGTCTTCCTACTTCCCTTTGAACTTTTTCTAAGTAATTTAATACCCATTTACTTACACATAATGCATCATTATCATATACTAACCCTGCTACTGCAACTCCATTTCTAGCTACATCATATTTATTATATGAAAACACTGTTAATTTCTTTATCAATCCCTTTCTTTTCTTTGCTTCATTTATCAATTTTTTCTCCCATTCATCCAAATAATTTTTCTGATTACTTAAAATAATTCCCAAATAACTATATCTATTCACCACACTTAACTTAATATCTCCCAATAAAAATTCTACATCTTCTCTTTCCCCAGTATTAACCATCATTATATTTGATTTTTCTTCACTAAATTTAATCCCCATCTCTTTACCCACCCTTGCACATGTCCTCAGCATAACTTCCATATCTCCTCTTCTTTCTGCACACAAAAATATATCATCCGCAAAAAAAAGACCTGACAAAATATATACTCCCTTACTACCTATTAACGGTATCTCTATCCCTCTTCCTAATCTTTCTATTGCTCTTTCCATTTCACTCAAATACAACACAAACAAAATAGGTGACATAGGGCATCCTTGCCTTAGTCCCACCCCATTTTTAACTTTAACTGATTCTATATTCCCTAATTGATATATATATAATAATTATTTTCATATAATTTCTTAATAATATCCACTAAAGCTTCATCCATTCCCAAATTTGCTAAACTTATCCATAATCTATTTCTATTTACTCTATCATATGCCTTCTCTATATCTATAAAACTCATATATAACTGTTTACCTGAATTCCTACTCATATCCATAAGTTGTGTAACTACAAATAAACTATCTCCTATACGCCTATCTAATCTAAAACCTCCTTGCATTTCCCCCACTACATTATTCCCTTCCATCCATTTTACAACTCTTCTAGCCACCATATATGAGAAAACTTTATATAAAACTGATGTTACTGCTATCGGTCTATAATTATTTAACTTTCTATGATCCTTACCCTTTCCTTTAAATAATTATCTTATTCTTGTATTACTCCAACTACTCAGAAAAACTCTATTCTGTGCCATCTTATTAAAACAGGATAATAACTTTACTTTTGCCCTATATCCTAAATTCATTACCATCTCTGCTGCCCATCCATCTAAACCTCTTGCCTTTCCACTTTTCAATTTCTTGTCTACCTCATTCAGTTCATTTTCTGTAAACCTAATATTTCCATTACTATATGCTTTCATGTTTTCTATCACTCTATCCTTCACATCTAACATCTTTTCTATATTCATTACATATCTATTTAAGATTCTCTCTAAATCTTCTCTAGAGCTACACTCTATTCCCTCATCATCTAGTAATACTATCTCTCTCTCTCTCCCCTACATTTCTCCTTTTAATGTAATTTCAAAATTTTTTACTCCCATCTCTTCCACTTTTATTAATATCCTCCAACAATTTACTATTCAATTGCATTCTCTCTCTATAATTATCTATTTTAGCTAACTTCTTCTTTTCTAAGTACTTTTCCCATTTAGTATTAATATCTTTTTCACTTTCCTTGTTTTTAATAGCACACTTATATTCTCTACATGCTTTTCCCTCTCTTTTACACTTTTATTAATTCTCATTTTTTATTACTTTTATTCTTCTGAATATTCTCACCTAAAACCCTATTTGCCACTTTTTCTACTTCTTTACATCAGTCCTTATACTCATCCCCAACCAGTTCTTCCATGATTTCTTCAACTTGTATTTTATACTCTTCCAACTTATTCTTATCATTCACTCTCCATCCACATCTTTCACTATTATTCCTACTTTTATTTCTATTCTCCATAACATTACTAACCATTTCAATTACAATAAAAGTTATGATCACTAGTGTATACTTTTTATTCATTATCAAATACCTTAATTTTCCATATTTTATTCATTCCCTCTTTCTCTACCAATACATAATCTATTGTGTGAAATATATTATTTCTAGACCATGTGTATTGTCTCTCATAAATATTTAATAAATTTCCAATACTCAAATTCACTTTTTGACAAAATTCCTTCAAAAGATGTCCATTTTTATTATCTACATCATCAATGGATGCAAGAAGGTTTTGTCTGTGGATGTTGTATGAGATAAGAATTTTATGCACAAACCTTCCTGCATCCATTGATTATGAAGTCTTGCACTTGGTGGCACTATTGTATGGAGTTTGGCAAGTTTGTGGATGTGTGGAATTTTTTTATTGGAAAGAGGGAGTTATAAAGAAAAGAAAGATTATATTTAGAAAAACTGGATTGCACTTAGAAAAACAAGGAAATGGAGTTTTAGGGAGTTTGATTTATAAAGAATATAGTTCAAGAAACTTATAAAGGGAGTAGGGTTTTAAGTGGCAGTGTTATCAGAAAGAAGAAGAATGGACTGGATGTAAGAAATAATCAAAAGGTGGTTGATTTAGATATAAATGTAGATGTGGAGAGGGAATGGGTCTGTAAATTTTAATGGTAAGCAAGTTATTTATAAATGTAATGGAGAAGAAAGAGTCAAAACAATTTATAAAAGAGTAGTTAGGAAAGAAGAAATTATTAAAATTGAATATTTAAATATGCATGGTGGTAGAACAGAAAAGTGGCTGGAATTAACCAAAGCAATTAAAAATGAAGAGCTTGAGATATTAGCAGTAGTAGAAACATAAAATAGAAGAAGAATCTATTCTGGAAGACTTGGTATGGCAGGATATAAACAGAAAAGAAAAAGAAAAAAAATATGATGGTATAGGAGTTATATCAAAAAAATATTTAAATCCTGTTAAATGTCAAGAACATTTGTGATTTAAGATAAGGTTAGGAAGACAAGAATGAATGGTGGCTATAGTGTATATAGCTACTGGAAATAGTCAAACTATAAGGGAGTGGAACAGTAGCATATATGAATCCCTAGTTAAGGATACACAGAGTTTCAAAAAAATGGGGAAGAGAATTATGGTTATATAGGATATGAATGAGCATATTGAAGAAATTGATGATGTAGATAATAAGAATAGACAGCTTTTTGAAGAATTTGTGTCAGCGAGTGAATTTGAGCATTGGAAATTTATCAAATATTTATGAGCGACAATACACATGGTCTAGAAATAATATATTCCACACAATATATTATGTACTAATAGAGAAACAGGGAATAAATAAAGTATGAAAAATTAAGGTGTTTGATAATGAAGAGAGAGTATATAATAGTGATCATAACTTCTTTGTAATAAAAATGGTTAGTAATGTGATGGAAAATATTAATACAAGTAGAAAAGATAGTGAAAGATGTGGATGAAGAGTGAATGATAAGAGTAAGTTAGAAGAGTATAAAATAAAAGTTGAAGAAAACATGGAAGAGTTGTTTGGAATGAGTATAAGGACTGTTGTATTGAAATAGAAAAAGTGGCAAATAGGATTTTAGGTGAGAATATTCAGAAGAATAAAAGTAATAGAAAAGTGAGAGTTAGTTAAAGTGTAAAAGAGAGGGAAAAAGCATGCAGAGAATATAAGTGTGTTATTAAGAAACAAAGAAAGTGAAAAAGATGTTAATGCTAAATGGGAAAAGTACTTAGAAAAAAAGAAGTTGGCTAAAATAGATAATTATATAGAGAGAATGAAATTGAATAGTAAATTGTTGGAGGATATTAATAAAAGTGGAAGAGATGGGAATAAAAAATTTTGGAAATATATTAAAAGAAGAAATGTAGGAGAGAGAGAAATAATATTACTAGATTTATGAGCTAATAGAATGTAGCTTTAGAGAAGAATTAGAGATAATCTTAAATAAGTATGTAATGGATATAGAAAAGATGTTAGATGTGAAGGATAGAGTGATAACAAACATGAAAACATATAGTAATGAGAATATTAGGTATACAGAAAGTGAACTGAATGAGGCAGGTAAGAAATTGAAAAGTGGAAAGACAAGAGGTTGGGATGGATGAACAGCAGAGATGATAATGAATTTGGGGCATAGGACTAAATTAAAATTATGATCATGTTTTAATAAGATGGCACAGAAGAGAGTTTTTTCTGGGTAGTTGGAGTAATACAAGAGTAAGGCCAACTATTTAAAGGAAAGAGTAAAGATCATAGAAAGTTAAACAATTATAGACTGATAGCAATAACATCAGTGCTATATAAAGTTTTTTAATACATGGTGGCTGAAAGAGTTGCAAAATGAATGGAAGAAAATAATATAGTAGGAAAAATGCAAGGAGGTTTTCAATCGATAGGTGTATAAGAGATAGTTTATTTGTAGTTACACAACTTATGGATGCATGAGTAGGAATACAGGTAGACAGTTATATATTATTTTTATAGATATAGAGGTATGTGATAGAGTAAATAGAAATAGATTATGGGTAAGTTTAGTAAATTTGGGAATGTATGAAGCTTTAGTGGATATTATTAAAAAATTTATCTGAAAATAATTACATATCAATTAGGGAATATAAAATCAGTTAAAGTTAAAAATGGGGTGGGACTAAAGCAAGGATGCCCTATGTCCCCTATTTTGTTTTTGTTGCATTTGAGAGAAATGGAGAGAGCAATAGAAAGACTAGGAAGAGGGGTAGAGATACCATTAATAGGTGGCAAGGGAGTATATACATTTGTTGGGTCTTTTATTTTGTGTGCAGAAAGAAGGGGAACATATGAAAGTTATGCAGAGGACATACGCAAGGGTGGGTAAAGAGATGAGGATTAAATTTATTGAAGAAAAATCAAAAATAGTGATGATTAATACTTGGGAAAGAGAGGACAGAGAATGTTTATTAGGGGATATAGAGTTAAGTGTGGTGAATAGACATAACTATTTGGGAATCGTCTTAAGTAATCAGAGAAATTGCTTGGATGAATGGGAGAAAAAAATGATAAATGAAAGAAAGAAAAGAAAGGAATTGAAAAAAAAATTAACAGTGTTCTCATATAATAAGTATGATGTAGCTAGAACTGTATAGAAAGGAGTGGCAGTAGCAGGGTTAACATAGTAACAATGCGTTATGTGTTAGTAAAAGAGTATTAGATTACTTAGAAAAAGTATAAAGAATAGTAAGAAGACATGCATTAGAAATGGGATGGTCAGGTTTTTATATTGAGAGATACACAAAGCAAAATGAAAATGTTCGGTAGATTACAGCTTCTGGATAATAAAAGAATAGCTAAATAGTATTTAATTGGGTTATGAATAAAGGCCACACAACAAGGTGGGTGAGAAAGATAGCAGAAGATTTGGATAAAAAATTTATATCAGTATACTTATACAAAAATTGAGATTAAATTGTTAAAGTGTGAACTGTGCAACTGCTATGTCTTCTAGTATTAAAGTCCAATATACTCAGATAAAAAAAATTCACCTTCATCTTGGCGTTTAAGATCATACAAAGACATATAGATATAACAATTATAACAACAAGAATAAATTTCAAATCAATGAAAAATTTATCAGTGCTGTAATATTTTTTCATTATATATAATTATTTAAGATATACTTAAAACTTTCAATCCACCAGATATTCTTGAAACATCTTAATAAAGCCAGCTGAAAAAAATGAAAAAAGCATGGTGGAAAAGAAAATGAAGTTGAGTTATAAATAAATGAATTACTCTTTAATTCAGTATGATGTATATTTGAATTATCATTTGGTAATTACTTCCGATTGAGATATAGAAGGTTTGTACTGTAAAATATTCATATTTATTATCCATTAAGGCACTGAAAGCACTTTACATGAGCTACTGCTGAGATTGTGAACCTTTTTCATGGCCGCTATTAAGAGAGCTGTGTCTCTTTCCCCTGGGCTTCCTTCAGTATACTGGATACTCATTCCTAAATCTTCATGCAGGAATTGATTTCTCAATTTTAAGATTTATGAGCTAACTGCCTTAAAGACTAGGACAATATACTCCTAGTTATTTTTGGAAAAGTCATAAAAAAACTCAAAATCAACACTCAGATTTTAAAATACTAACTTTTAGATTTAACCTATAATCTTTGTTTATATGTATGACTATAACTTCTCAAAAATTTAATGTACAATAACTTCTTTATTTAAGTCAATAACTTTTTGACATATTTAATTATATGTAATGAAATTAATATCTAAACCTTTTCCCCCTCACTAAAAAAAAAAAAATCTACATTGAGCGTATTCATACTATAATACATCTGAAGAAGCCTTAACGAAATTAATCATAATGTTTCTTTTATTTATTGTTTTTTTTAAATGTTGATTGTGAGCAGAATGTAAATTATAAGTCAACTTTCCTTTTTGCACGTTTCAACAATACATTTATTTTTTCCTATAATATTTCAACTAGATAGCAGTCTTCTTCGGTACTAAAATTGATCATATATTCTTCAGTTCATATATGTTATTATTTGAAATAAAAGAATATAGATCTATAATTATAAATGAAAATATATAAAACACATATTTATAAAGTAATAATATATTATCAATTTTAGTTCTGAAGAAAGCCGTTATTCGATCGAAACATCAGGAAAAAAAATAATACAACAGCGAAATTAGAAAAAATAATTTATTAAATTCAAATAGAATCTTAATCAACAGCTATGATTATCAACAATAGCTTGTACAGTTTAATTCAATGGAAAAGTAGCAGACCCAGGAATTAAAAATTTTTTAGATTGATTTCCAGCTGAAGCTGGTCTACTGTATTAAAACTACTATGGCCTGTTTATCACGATGGTGCTCAAACACCATATTACCCTCAAGAAATGTATGTTACAATTATTTTTATTATTATTATCAATAAGAAAAAATGATAATTTGCCATTGTTTACATAAATCTTTTTTAACCTAATTATTACATACATTATCAAAACATTATTTGAAGTTGACAGTCTAGTTTTCTAGCAGAAAAGATGTATGGGACAATACTAAATCTATTATTATGTGCATGTAATATATACAGTCCCTTATTATATTAAATAATATTTTTAAAATAGTATCAAACAAATTTTAAAATTACTTACCACATGATAATTCATCTGACTTGTCTGCACAATCAAAGACTCCATTGCATATTTTTGAGTTGTGTATACAGGCACTTCCATTGGTACATAGAGTCTCTTCTGGACCACATGTCTGATAAATTATTTCTTCAGCAAGAAGCTTTAAGCCTGGTAAAATAATATTATAAAGATAGTTAACAATAATAGTAAGAAAAACCATATTAAACTAAAAATATATAATAAAATGCTACTTATTTTTAAGTATCAAAAAAGATACACATGATGGTATGGAAGTAGTAAAAGAATAAGAGAAATTGTTTGAACAAAAAGGAATAATTTAAAATATTTAAAGTTTTCCAGTCAACAAATCTTCATGGGAAAAAATGGTAACTACGGATGGACTATTTGTAATAGTATAATGTAGTGTCTATGGATATCAGTAATACAAGATATTTAATTGATTGTAAATTTATTTTATTTATTGTAACTACCACCACACAACACATGAATAAATTATCCATCACCAAATACACTCTAAAAAATGTACATATTTTAACCATGCTTTGAATTTTATTAAATATATGCTAATTTATTTAGATTATGCAAAACTGGAACTGATATAAAAACTGCAGATTGTGCATAAACAAGATGTTCTGTTAAGATAGCACAGAAATGAACTGTTATAAAGCGTGTATGTATAGAATATACACATACAAAATATATATAATTCTAAAAATAGACATAATATTCTCTCAGAAGATTAACATTTAGTTTTTCACCTGATTATATATTTATTGTTTGTTATGAATGAATAAACACTTGGTAAGTTTTATTAATGTTAATATTTTCTTGTTTATGAATGGTATGACCTGGCTGGCATTTTGAAATATCTTCTAGGTATGCAGAAATGGGAAGTTACAATATTAGGATACAAAGCAACAGGAAAATGTATTGATTATTTCCTCTTGAATGCAATGAAAGAATTGAAAGAGATGAAAGATTACTTTAAACAACATCTTTATAATTAATGATAAATAGATGTATTATCTAAGAAGATTATATAATTTGGACTTTCCTGAGAAACATAGATGTAAAATAAGTAATTAACCAATTACATCATAATTTGCTAAATCAGCAATTCCAAAATATATGAAAATCCAATAAGAACATATTCTTTTTCTTTTTTTTGCATTATATTTATGCTACTTAGTGTAAGAGGCTGAGCAGCATTTGAGTAAGCAGGTAATGTTTTATTGGTTTTAAAATTAAAATATACCCAGAAGAATAAGTCATAGTTTAAATTGCATCCATTGATTACTCTGGCTTGCACTGAAAGGCAATATGTATATCGAGTTTTGCCTGTTTTAATAACAGAGAAGAGCAAGCATAAGAAATAGTGATCATGTGAATGTTTATTGGCTTAAAATTAAATTAACTATATAGGGTGAAGGGGAAATCTGGATCAAGTAAAAATTAAAGCTAAAAATGCAATAGAGAATTTTAAAAGATTAATAGGAGGAGAGAAAAAAAATAGAAAGTCTTAAACCACTAAACATCACATGTTCTTCATTTACTATGGAGAATTTGTCACTTATTTTTAAGCTTGTTTAAGCATAGGAGATGGTGATCATGTGATATTAAGTGACTTAATACCATTCCTACTCATGGAATGATAGTTTCTATGATTATTAAAGAATCAAAGACATCAATATGTATACATACGGAACTGAGTTCAGATCTAAATGACTATACAAGTGAATAGGCTTGGATTGAAAGCATTGTCTATTTTCATTTTGGACTCGTAACTTTAGAATTAACTAAAAGGTAAAAGATGACTTCTGGAGGATTGCATTAGATCCTAAGATCCAAAGCTCCTCACTGATGAAAGTCACAAGATAAAAACTAGTCTAGGAATATTGGCTGAATACCCACTAGATAGGGATTTTATGCACAAACCTTCTTGCATACATTGATTACTATGACTTGCACTGGGTGGCGCTACTGTGTGGAGAATGTGAAGTCTTAATAACAGTAAAATTTCAATTACAAACATTGATGCACAACAGTTGATATTAAAAGAAGTTTGCTAAATTGTAAATAAAATGTTTGATATAAATGTAACACGAGAAAAAAAGAAAAAAACAGCGAATGAAGTAAATAATAAAAATAAAGGAATGTTTCATTATTCAAGAGAATATTAAATGTTCAAATACAGGAAATGGCAGAACTGGGCTTTAGTCCGAAAATTTCAATTGTTGGATCCATCACTCTACCACTGCAGTAAACTATACAATAAAACTATAAGAAAGAAAGAAGGAAAAAACTATAAAAGTAATGATTATTAAAAATATAAATGAAATTAGCAAAAGCAAATACTAGCAGAAATCAAGAATTCAAAACAAACATGGACAAAAAACAAAAAAAGATGAAATAACTTTACATGAGATGTAGAAAAATGAGATCATATATAAATCAAGAACTGATCAAGAAAATATATTATTACAACAAGTATAAAAAAGAGAAATAAAAACAATACAACTGAAACGATGGAAGTAGCAAGATAATGGGAGACATGCACTAAGGAATTATATTATTATTTAAAGTGATAAAGAAATGTGTCTGAGAACCCAAAATTATTGGAGGAAGGACTTAATAAAATATTAGTAATATTAAAACAATAGAAATTCTGCTTCAAATAACATATCAATAGACATAAAATTATAAATACTAAACATAAAAAAAATGATCAAACTATTTAACAATATCTATGAAAAATTTTAAGTTATGATAAACTTTATTAAACTGTTGATTTGAAAAACAATTCCAATATTAATAACCTCCAGAATATTAAACTTTCATCTTATTACATCATGTTTGCACGCATAAATCTAGAGTACAATAATGTGAAGGAATTACTTCTGTTAAAATCAAATTTAAATATACAAATTAAGGAATAATATAAAAATAAACTATGGATTCTGAATCCAATAGAAGTATAAAACTTCTTTACCAACTATCCATACCCTAAATAAAATAATTGAATAGCTTTATTACTTGGAGTTTAAGGAAGTTTGAGCACAGGAAGTGTCAGAACTGGATTCAATCTGAGTGTTTTATACTCCAGAATCTGATATTCTATTACTGCACTAAGTCAAACTGAGTATCCATATACCAATTGGCAATGGATGGCTATGAAAATGAATACTTAAAAATAAAAATATTAAACTTGCTTGTAATTCATGTGATGTAAGTTGTGTGACCCAAATACCAAATTATCCATGTTGGGTGGATGCATTAACCAGTTCACTAAATTTTTTTTAGAAAGATTTATAATGATTATTAATGTTATATATAGAGCTTGCAAATAAGCTCTTAACAAGCTTTGCAGAATATCCCCACCCCAGACCGGTTTCTGCTACTGGCATCCTCAGTGAGGTGCTAGGATATTCAAGCATTGGATTAAAATTACCAGGACAAGCCCAGCACTTTATCTAATGTATCACTATTAAGTAGAAAATCTGAAATTTTCAGACATCCATATGTCTTCCAATCCAGCTATCTAACTTAAATAGCCAGATGATTATTAAATAATATAGTTATTAAAGTCAATATAAAATTTTATTGATATATATCAATTTTTGGATTTAAAATGATTTCAGTACAAAAGAAGCTATATTCAACTTAATTTAAATTGCACAAAACACATTGGAGGTAAATATTTCTTAATATTGTACTTTAATAGTTTTTAAAAAAATATAAGTAAAAACTTCAAATACAGTATGATAAACAAGCACAAAATGTTATATAATTTGATATAATATAAATGATGCTTACTGGAACCTAAAACCAAAAGTAAGAATTGGAAAAGAATAAAATAATTGGATTGAAATTAAGAAAAGAATAAGGGATAAATGTGCTTTATCTCATACATTAGCGATGTTTTAAATTTAGAAGCATTTATTCATGAAGTATGGATAATAGGACAGATGGAATTAAAATAAACAGCTTTAACATTGATAGTCTGAGATGGGGTAATTACTTGTTAGTGAAACAGCAATTAAAAATTCCCCAAAAAATCTAAAATAGTAATTATGAATAAAAACAGTAGCTCTCTTTGTAATCTAAAGTAATAACACAATTCCATGTAAGTTGAGTTTAAAAGTCTGGGAACAAAATTTCTATGAAGACGATGAACAAACAAAATATATATTTATAGTAATAAATTGCATACAGTAATCAAAATTTAAACAAATAAAGATTTTTTTTGGTTACGTCTATCTATTCATAAATTAATTTATATAGAGATATATCTAACATACACATGCACCCATACACTTACATAAATAAGAATAAAGAAAAAATGAATAAATGAATGTAAAGAAAATTATTATTTAGAATAACTAAAAAATAACTTGTTCAATCAGAATGTACAGTATTTCTTGAAATAGTGATCATGTAATGTTTAGTATTTTTTCTTGAATAACAGATATATGGGAACAATAATATTTTTTAAAATGTTGATAGTATTTACTTAAAAACAAGGTCTAATTTTAGATTGTATTTTAGAGATCAATCACAAAAGTTTATAAAAAAATAATCCACTAATAATGATGAACTAAAAAACATTTATTAAACTTTCAACATGAGATAAAGATATAAAAGAAAATGATGATCAAAGTTAAAACCAGCTTAAAAAAAAAAGAAGCTATCTGTTTTGTTCTCCAAAGGTCCAAAGAGCAATCTAAGACATATAACAAGTCATCCAGACTTCAGTAAGCTTTTAGGTTGATTAGATAATAGAATCAGTTACATGAATAATTATTAAATTATGTATTTGATATTAATATTGTAACACCTGGCTTTTGTTGTTTGTATCCAAATAAACTATGCAATAAAATGTAATTTTGATTTATTGATGTAGAAATTGTACATATCTAGAAAGAAAGAGATAGTGAACAAAATATCTAAAAAGTTATTAAATCATTAGAAAGATAACAGAGATGAAATCACTCAAAGAAACAATAGAGAGCAAACATTAGATGGGACTGAAAATATTGTACTATTCAACTTCTACGAAAACATTTCAGTAATTTTGATGCTTCCAACATGCAAAAAAATGTTATCAGCCACAAACTATAAATAAGAATGCCAATCTAATTCTATAAAAAGAGAAAGACAAAAAAAAACAACTAATTTTTGTGATGATCATATAACCCAATCTGTGAAATAAAAAAGACATTCACATTAATGATAATTAATTCCAAACTGAAATACTACTGAACTTTTTAGATTAAAATGAACATTTATAATTTAAAAACAAACATCTCATTAATCTACCTTCTGCTTCTTTTTGAAAATGTAAAAAAAGAAAAGTTCAATTAATAAAAAAAAAGAAACTTGAAAATATTTTAACTATAGAATGAAACTGTTTTGCAATATTTTTGAATAGTATTATGTTTATGCAACTTCAAAAACAACAATAACAAAACAATTGATTACCACATGACTGTTCATCTGATTCATCTGGACAATCATTATTTCCATCACAGAATTTTGAATATTGGATACAAATAGTCTGACTACGACAGAGAGTCTGATCTTCAGTGCAAATGGAAACATCCGTTTTATTCAAACTTGTATTAGTAGAAGTAGCTTCAGTAATATGAAAATCTAAAATAAAACAATGAATTTTTATTTTTTAAAAAAAGATACTACTAGATTCATATAATTAATTTTCAAAAATTTGTTATTTTCTGTCAAAAATGAAAGGATTAAAAATAAACCCCTTAAAATACTTATGTTAGTATTTTTAACGATTGAAAAATTTTTGTGAATTGTACATCATCAATTCATATTCCTCAAAAAATCCATTCTTTCTCAACTTGGATATAATGTTTTTATAATCTTTTATTTATTTGCAGTTTGGATCAATCTACAGTTTTCATCACAGCTATTCGCTTAATCTTCTAGAATATTAAGACTATAGACCAGTCAAAATTATAAGTAAATAAAAGATTATAAAAGAAGTGTATTCAAATCTGTATGGAATGAATTTTTTTGAAGATTTTAAAATAATAATAAAACATTGCAAAATAGAATAAGAAGGTTTTTAACAAAATAGTCCAACATCATCCACTGAATATACACAATTCATATTTTAATTACAATTGTACAAATCTACATTGCTTTACAATATTGAGAACGTGTACTGCCATTCAGTTCTGGCAGTTATTTAATTATTGCCTGATTTGATCACGCTTTCACTAGCACATCATTATTATAAGTTAACCCTGCTACTGACACACCTTTCCATACAATTTTAGTTACATCATATTTATTATATGAAAACACTGTTAATTTCTTTATCAGTCCCTTTCTTTTCTTTGCTTTATTATCAATTTTTTTCTCCCATTCATCCAAGCAATTTCTCTGATTACTTAAGACAATTCCCAAATAGCTATACCTATTCACCATATTTAACTTTATATCCCACAATAAAAAATTCTTTCTTCTCTTTCCCCAGCATTTATCATCATTACTATTGATTTTTCTTCATTAAATTTAATCCCCATCTCTTTACCCATCCTTGTGCATGTCTTCAGCATAACTTCCATATCTTCCCTACTTTGTGTGCACAAGAAGATATCATCAGCAAATAAAAGACCTAATAATACCTGATATGTACTCCCTTGCCATCTATTAATGTTATCTCCCCCTCTTCCTAGTTTTTCTATTGCTCTCTCCATTTTTCTCAAATATAAGTGTTATATAGTGGAAAAAATATTGCTTTAGTAAATGTAATTTATATAAGTTATAACACTAGGATTTGAAAAAAGACTGCTGATAGATAAAAGAATAGAAACTTAAATATAGAAAGATATTGTAAGTTTAAAATAAATGAAAAGCGATTGCTGATAGATAAAATAACAGAAACTTAAATATAGAAAGATTTTGTAAGTTTAAAAGCAATGAAAAAAAATTGCTGATAGATAGAAGATATGTGAAAAATAATGCCGGTAAGGCTTAATGAATTTAAGTATAGAAAAAGCCTTGAATTGTTTAATTAGAACATTAAGCAATTTTAAATTAATTAAACAAAAGAATACTGAGACCGAATCAGTTTAATCAATATGTGAAAGACTAGTTGCAAGTGAAAGAAATGTACATTGATGCAATTAAAAGCTTGATGATAATTTGTGAAAAGATGTAGTACTGGGGGGGGGGGGGCTAATGTAAATAGCTATTACCTTCTATAATAATTAATACCACATATTAAACTGCAAAAAAGATGTAAATGGTGTGCTTAAAAGAACAGGAGCTTTTTCTTATCCTTCATGGGATGATGCTGTGGTAGCAAGGGCAATCCATCTTTACTATACAACTCCCTCTTATTAATAAAAAAATCCCACATCCACAAACATGACATATTTCTCTCACATAATTTTTTCAATCTCTCATTTATAGAACATGCCCTATCTAATATATACTTATTGTCGAATATTGGTAATAATCCAACTATTCCTACTCTTTCTTTAATCTTATTCAAGTTACTAATCAATTCTTTGTACTCATCCATTATTCTCTCCGATGGTTCTGACAAATTATTTGTCCCTAACATAATGTAAACATCTCTATTACCTTATTTCTTTACCTTATCTGTATCATCCCTAATTCTGCTTTAGGCAAATATATTCTTACCTATGTTAGTTGTATAAAACTGATTATAACAAAATATTCTTACATATGTATCTATTTTCCCTTTCAATTACATCTCCATATCCTCTAATTAGCAAGTCTCCTATCAATACTGTCTCATAGTTTACTTCCCCTACTTCATCTGTAACATCTCTTCCATCTTCTGGACTTCCTTATCTAGTTTTCCTTATTGTTTCTATTCATTAATTCCTTAATCTATTCACACTTCATCTCTAATGATTTTAATTTTGTTTCTACATGCTTTACATTTTCCTCTATCTTACTTATTCTTTGGCTAACCATCTCAATTGCACTACTTTTTTTGTCATCCATATCTCTTGTCACTCCATTAATTACATACTCTATTCTATCTTCCTTGATTACATTTTGCTATTTCTCCTTTATCTTTAAACTATCTACACTTAGAAACCATTTTTTCACCTCTTTTATCATATTTACACAAACTCTCCATACAGTAATACCACCTGGTTCAAGCCTTAGAAATCAATGGATGCAAGGTTTAAATAAAATTTCTATCTAATGCATACTCATACAATATTTTCAGACAAATTTCTAGCTTGTGATTTCCATCAGTGAGGAGCTTTGGATTTGAGAGCATGGCACCTAGATCTTGAATAAGATAACTAATATGCATACAAACTTTGAAGAAATATTGTTTGATATTTAAAAATTAAAACAAATAAGCAAACAGAACTTATTTTAAATTGCATAAAGGCATTTAATAAAGATTGAATAACTCAGCATTGTATAAGTCAATTTAACTAAATAATTTGAAGAAGGAAGTTCTCGTTATTGTAAACATCTTATTAGAGATAAAATCACATGTTAAGAGAGTTTTCTTTGCATCACTTATTATTGTTTTACCTAATCATACCAGTAAAATGGTTTTTTTTTTAAAAAAAGAACACTGTAATGAATACTAATAAGAAAATCATTAGAAGATTATTTTGATATTACATAGATTTGGCAAACTTAACCTATAATTATTCTGATTTCTTTTATGTTTACATTAGCTTAATAATACATTAATAACCAATATTTATTTTATATTTATGTTTCAGTGTTTCTTTAATTGATGAAAGATTAACTATAAAAACAAATGTGTAGTTCATAAACCTTAGACTGGCAAGTGAGAAGATGAGAATACGTGGATTAAAATAAAAGAAATACAAAACCATTCATGCAGATACTTTATTATATCATGTTAATTATGATTATCTATTAGAATATGTTAGATAAAATGATCAATAAAAATCAAACCTTCCATTTTGAGATCCAGATTTCTCTATAATCTAGCAATGTCCAATAAGATTATAAAAATGATTATGGATATACAGCAAGAAACATAACAATATTCAAATTCAAACCTTAAGCATAAAACCAAAAATTGCATAACCTTGACTTTAAAAATCACTAAAGATTACCAATCAGACTAATTATCAATAGTTTTTAAGTGGAAACAGAAGATTTAATCAGAAGTAAGAAGAATTAGTATTATTCAAAAAACATCATGGAAAAATCTGCATATATAAAGATTTGAGACAGTTAGTGAAACAAAGAAAAATAGTCTCAGCATTTCATTTCATGTATCAGAAAGAGGCACAATTAATAAAAAATAAGATGGATATACAAGATAATGATGATAAAAATAATAAATAAATGATTTATTACTTAGGCCATTCATAAGAAATTTGAACACATGAGATAATAGACTGGACCACAATTCCAGAACTTGAGCTCCAGAGTTAGCTTCTCTACTTCTGCATTAATCCAGATGGAGTAACATAAAAAATAATTATTTCACTAATAATAATAATCAATTGGTTTATTGTTTGGGAACTTATAAAAAATTCAAGCACTGGAAGAGATAGATCGGGTCATCATTGGATCAAAATAATGAGGGCACTATAATTATTTCATTAAATTCTTCAAAAAAGTTTCTTCATGAGAAGTACTGGGAAAATTTCTTGGTTTACCATACCATTTTATCACATTTGGACAGAAGTTGTTTTTGCAACTTATATTGAAAGAAATTTTGTTTTGGATTCTTTTACTACTCTAAAAAGCTATTAAAAATACTGTAATCATCAAGCTACAAGCATTTGAGAGTAAAAAAATATTTTTTTCAAAGTTATTTTAATATTCTTTTTTTTTTTCCTTTGGATATTACTAACAATATTTCTAATTTTAATTCAAACAGGGCTAGGAGAATTAAAACATCTCCAATAACTTTGATTTTTTAAAAAATAACACATTAAGATTAATTCAGCTAATAAGCTTAACAATTTCTAATTGGACTACGCAGTTATACTAACTGCAATAAAATACAATACTGTATCAATATGGACCTTAGAGATATTTTTTTAACAATAATCAACTCATCAATAATTTTAATGTGCTGAACAAACATATTAAGGTGAAATGGTATCATTTGATGATTAAATTAACTGATTTCACTATATGTAAGAGGGATATGTAATAATAATGATAATATAGATAAAACTGGGCTATAATAATATATTATTTCATTTTAAAATGACATATATTAATTTATTGGGTAATCATTATAAGATTAAGTATAAACAAATGATTACCGAATTTATTTTCTTTTCATTTACTTACTTAAAATATATAAACTTGTTTTTTGATAAACAGCATTTGTTTTTGAGCTCTAAGGTTAATTTCTTCAAATAATCTTAATCTCCATATTTATAAAATTTATTATAATAGTATGTGATGCGATGCACTGTGACTTCTCCTTATACGGAATCAGGAATCTCTCAGCCACTATACCCAGAGAAACCTGTTAGCCACTTTACCTTTCCTTTCCATTCCCTGCCTTAAGTTTTTCCCATATTCTTCTCTATCCTGCTCCATTCCATTTCCAGAACATAATCTTTGTCAATTCTATGGCCTTTATATCTAAATCCCCCTTATCTTTCCCCAAACCCAGCACAAAAACCAATAGCCCACATTTTGTATAATCACTTTTTATTCTTCTACAACTTCATTATTTGTACTCTTTCTGTTTTCAGACATTTACATTCAATTAACAGATGCCTATTATTTTCTATGTCTTCCTTATACAACTTGCAAACTAAATCACCCACATTTTTCCATTTAGTAGTTTCCTTGCTATTATTGTAAATTAACTCGCACCCAATATTCCGTTTACTTCTATATATACTTAAACTCTTTATACTCTACATACTAGTTCTTCATCTCTCCAACTCCCTATTCTTTATTAATGCATCTATTCTTCTATCCCATTCTTTGTCACCATAATACTCAACAATTCTCCTTAACACAATCATCTCATCTTTTGCATAAGTATATTAACATAAATTCTTTATCCAAATCTTTTGCATACCGTACTACCATTCTCATCCATCTTGTTCTTGCCCTTTACTCATAACCCAATTAAATACTATTTTGGCTATTCTCTTATTATCCATAAATTTCAATCTACCAAACATTTTCATTTTACTTTTTGTATCTCTCATATAAAAACTTGACCATCCCATTTCTCCTCGAATTGTCTCCTTTGCCATCCACACATCTGCATCTAATGCATGTCTTCCTACTTCTCTTTGTACTTTTTCTAAGTAATCTAACATCCCTTTACTTACATACAATGCTTTGTTATCATATGTTAACCCTGCTAGTGTCACTTCCTTCCATACAATTCTAGCTATGTCATATTTATTATATGAAAGCACTGTTAATTTCTTTATCAGACCCTTTCTTTTCTTTGCTTCATTTATCAATTTTTTCTACCATTCATCCAAGAAATTTCTCTGATTACTTAAGATGATTCCCAAATAGTTATACCTATAAATCACACTTAACTTTATATCCCCTATTAAAAATTATTTTTCTTCTCTTCCCCCAGTATTAATCATCATTACTTTTGATTTTTCCTCACTAAATTTAATCCCTATCTCATTACCCTCCTTGCACATGTCCTCAGCATAACTTCCATATCTTTCCTTCTTTCAGTGCACAAGAAGACATCATCCACAAATAAAAGACCTGATAATGTAAATACTCCCTTGCAACCTATTAATGGTATCTCTATTCCTCTTCTTAATCTTTCTATTGCTCTCTCCATTTCTCTAAAATATAACAAAAACAAAATAGGTGACACAGGGCATCCTTGCCTTAATCCCATCCTCATTTTTAACTTTAACTAATTATATATTCCCTAATTGATAAGAATAGTAATTTTTTTCACACAATCTCTTAATAATATCCACTTAAGCTTCATCTATTCCCAAATTTACTAAACTTACCCATAATCTATTCCTATTTACTCTATCATATGCCTTCTCCATATCTATAAAAACCAAATATAATTGTCTACCTGTATTTCTACTCATTTCTATAAGTTGTGTAACTATAGATAAACTATCTCTTATATGCCTATCCAATCAAAAATCTCCTTACATTTCACCCATTATATTATTTTCTTTTATTCATTTTCTCCCTACAGTAGTCCACCTAGTGCAAGCCTTAGTAATCAATGGATGCAAAATTACTAAAGCTTGCACTGGGTTGCACTATTGTATGAAGAGTTTAATATTGTTATTAACAGCTTGTGTAAAGACACGAGGTGGTGATCACATGATGTTTTGCGAAATTCAATGTAGTATGTTTGTATATTTGTAAACAGAAAACATCTGGAGTTTGTTTTTTCTTTCTTTGTTTTTCATAAACAACTCTAAAAATATATAAAGAGTTTTCAGTCAATTGTAAATCAGTTAATGTTGAGAACTGAAGTCAAAATTATTAGTTAGAATGATGAAATGTTAGCGCGCCCTAAACTTAAAATCATTATCAGAAAAGCTTGCTATTGATACTGCATCTATCCTATTCAATGATAAATTTTGAAATGGTGTTTGGCTAAAAGACTTCTTTATTATTTCTTATTTAGCATCGGAATCTGCATTTTTATATTTTGAACCGAAAACTGTACGTTTCTAAAAAAAGAATTAAATGATAGGAAGGATTCTCATTAGATATTTACTATGAATTTTGATATACTACAAACATATTTATCACTAGAAAGAATTTAAAACAAAAAAAAAACTTCTTATAAGTAATAAATATTCACAAGTTGAAGTTCAGTCATTTAGCTAACTTATTATTGTTTAAAATCCTGGGTAAGATATAAACTCTTTCTTTTATCATTATACATTATTTAGAATATTTATTATGTAAATTACATTATTAATATTTATTACATTCAATTATTATTTTCTCTAGCTATATTTACATAATATCTTATACATTGGTAAGAGATGTTCGTATCAAAAAATCATTGCTATAGTTTCTCTCTTTCTCTCAATGTCATATGAAGTCAACTGCAAAGCTAAGATGTTTCCTTTATCTCTCCATGGAAATTTGATGAAGTAAAAGAATTTGCTTACTCTTACTGTATTAGACAATTGTTAGTTGGTTAGCAATTTTATATTTTTACTTGTTATTATTTTCTAGTTAAAAGTAAACATATCTATCTACTTATCAATAATTGGATGGTTACCTTGATTTTACAGGTGATCAAAGTTAAAAAATGAACAATTCACTTTAAAATATATCTGGAAAAAATACCAAGATGTACTTGGATTCAAAATCCAGATTGTGGCATGGCTCATAAATGCATTAATCACTATATAAAAATTTTATGATATATAGATTTTAAAAAAAGATAAAACCTTTTTAAAAATAAATAACTTATTGCGGGTCAAAGGTCTCCACCAGCCTTTCACTGAAAAACAATGATGAAGAACACAATATTTATCAGACCATGCAATTGTTACTGGGGAAAGTTTGAGTAGTTTTACATCCTTGCTTCACCTCTAGCTAAGAATAATTAGATGCCCATTTACTGCAATATTAGAGATACTTAGCTGATTTATTTATTTTCCAAAGATCTGAAAAAAAAAAAAACTAAGCTTGAAAAAAAAAATTCACTTGTTTCAGACTTGAACTCCAGATTATAAGCGTGGCATATAGATGATGTCTTATCTCTTCACCCTAAAATCCTTTTTTATGATATTTATATGAGTATGTTTTCATGTGTAAAGATTCATTATTGGTGACGTCTTAGTTCTCATACGAGAAAGGGCAAGCAGTAGGTAAATATATATGTTTCTAATTACATTTAGCTTCTTAGCCAAGATGGATTCAGCAGTCAAGATAAGATATTATGTCTGAAGCTAATCATGTATTTAATTTTATCCTCAAGTTCAAGCCCCAGAATCGATCCTGGGGCCTCCTGATCTGAAGTTGAACATTCTACCAACTGCGCCAAACAATGCAGGGTATCATCATCATCAGTGATGATGTGCCACTGCATATCATCTTCCCAATATAATTTAAAATTGCATCTCATATTTTTTGGCTATTGTTTAATATTTAGACTTTTTTTTATAAGTTCAATGATGAAATAAGTTTTTCCCATCATTGAACTTAGACAATGGAGATACACATAAATATATATTTTTTAATACCTGAAGTTTCATTTGTTTTCAATATTTGATTGTCTGAGCCACAATTTGCAACATTCTTCCATGTGCACACCTTTTTAATTGTATCAAAATAGAGTCCTGAACCACACTTTTGCAGAATGGCTTGTCCTCCCACACATTGGTAGAATTTGTTACAATTTTGTTGATGAGCAAAGTACCCATCACTAGGGCACCTGAATAATAACTCCTCTGCCGGAACTGAGGATACTAAAAATAAAAATTAATTTTAGTATAAAATTTTATACTACATATAATAAAAACAAATTTAATATTTTTTTATAATTACAACTTATTCTTATATCTTTTTAAATGTCTTATATAAATAAAATAAACAAATGCACAGTCCACTATAAGGATCTATAAATGTCATAAAACATTTTTTAAGAGTTTTTAAAAGTAGAATAATCAGTTGAGATAAGTTGAAAAGATTTTTTAATATTGTGACTTATATTAGTAGAGTAAATAATTAATAACACAAAATTAAATAAGTAGCATGATAGATATTATATGCAATTAAAAAATAAATAGAAAGAAAATATTTAAGAAATAAAACAATATCATATAAATTATATAAAAGAAAGATCATAAAAATAGTGTCAATTTAAAATTATAACATTACTGTTTTATAATTAATATAATTTACAATAAACAATAGTATCTGGGAATATTAAAAATAATGACATATACAATATATATAAATTAATATTTGTGAATATATATATATAGAGAGAGAGAGAAATATATAAATATATTCTAATTATACTTATACTTTAATTAATCTTGTTTTTCATCTGGTTTATTTACTTTAATTATATTTGTTTTTTTTTTATTATTTTAATATATTTTGTTGTTTGTTTTTATTTTATTCATTCCTTTGTTTTGTGTTATTATTTATTTGTTTCATATTACTCTATTTATACCGTTTTGTTTATTAATGTATAATAGCTTGGAAGAAGACTGTAGGACAGTTGAAATATCATTTCCTATATAAAAGTTTGCAATAAAGTGTTTAAAGCAACGAGTTTAGTGATATTTAATATATCTTGCATTTAAATTCCCAATAAATATATTTTCTAATAATGTTCATCCTCGGCTGTTAAAATTACTTAAATAAATAATATCGTGCAGTAAATTGTTAGGTCATATGACATTTGAGCATTAAGTGATAGACTGATGATAAGTTATGTTCAATTGATTCAAGTGAGATTATTTTCCCCTTCTTTAGCTGAAAATCTCCAGGAACCTGTAGTTTTGGGTGTGTTTTCTCACTATTACACAGAAATCTATATATTAGGAATAATTCTCTTTATTCTACTCCAGATCCATCTATTGTAAATGTGGGGAATAAATTTGACATTCAAGTACATTAGATTGAACATTTCACTGAAGAAGATTGTAAGCCAGAAACTAACAGGAAATAGTGATAGTATAATAATAGATGTGAATACAAATAACATTACCATATAATATCTATTGATTAATCAAATTTATGATAGATGACCGGACTAGATTGAATAGAAGTCTCCTAATACTATACGAAAGTAGAGATAATCTTGTGATGGATGTTATATTTGTTTATTACCTACATGATAGAATGCTTAAGGTTATATAAAATTTAGATGTGAAGTTCCAAGAATAAATCTTGCACGATGAACTTCATTAATAATACATTTGTTGAACATTACATTTTGAGAGGGAGGTATGATTATTAAATTAATTTCTCTGAAGAAAATTTCCCAATTGCTATTCTCAAGTATGGGATATCATTGGGATGAATTATTAACATTTAATTTTAATTGTCATGTCTTTTTTTTTTTTTTGCTAATTAATATTTGTTTGCATAAATGTTATTCTATATTATATTATCGTAATTTCATATATATATATGGCAACAAAGTGTTTGACTACTAACCTTTGAATTGAAAAGTACTTTGATTAGAAAAGGAAATATATATAATTTGAATATATCACTTTTAGAACTACACATCACAATAATCCAAAATTTTTTAATCATCAACAAACAATATGATGATTAGGTGTTATCTTTTGATTATAAAAATGTTACCTGTAATCTCAACGTGTCTTTGAGCAGAGCGTATACAAATATTAACTAAACATTTTCTGTAGAATAGCAGACATCTACATTTCTCAATATCTATTAAAGACTTATAAAGTTCAGTCAAAAACACATCAGTATTACAATCCATATATGCAAAATTTTTCAACTTGATATGGCCTTTTGGTATCTATCCAGAAAAGAGTTATTGATAATACTAAAATTCCACAATACATATACAGTAATTTAATGACTACTAGAAAATTGCAAATAGACTTTAGATTTTAATTCCAGGCTATAATAGTAGAGCCAAAAAAATCTTAAATAAATGTAAAATACTATACTTTTATATTAATATGAGCAATTTTCAATTGCTTTCAGATTTCTATGTTTAAATATTGAAATGATTTTTTTTACTCTAGAGACATGTAGTACAGTAAGTTTGTGTAATCAAGATACTAGATGATACTGCTATAAATCCATATCCAATATTATCCTATTTACATCCCTAAGTTACATTTTGAGAACCTTGAATTTAATGTATTTATTAATCCACTAGATATGTATTTACAACTTAATGCCTATTGATTATTCAAGTTTACTATAGAATGCTTTGGAGCAGAGTGTAGAGAATAGCTTTTGAAAGCATATGTAAGCAGTAATCATGTGACATTTTGTAATCCATCAGATATGCATTAATAACTCTTTTATCTAGTATCTAATGAATACTCAAGTTTACAATAGATGGCTCTGATGCAAAGTAAAAAAAAAATTGATCTTAAAAACATTATGTAAGCAGTTGTCATGTAATAATTTTGTGCTTAAAAATTCCATGATATTAATTTGAACATTATTAAAAGTATAAATATTCATTGGATGAAAATATGAAGTCTAATCTTGCTAAACAGAGAATCAAGAAACAAATCCAAATAATTTATTGTCACTGATTGTATTTTTAGCGTGGTGTGCAGACTATCATTAATGAGTAGTAAAATGCATAAATCTCTAATAAGTACTTCCAGGTAAACACAAATTTGTTGTTGTTTTGCCTTTATTAATTGTCAAAAAAAATTTATGATAAATCTTTTACAAATAATAGAATCTCTCATTAAAAAATATATTGTAATATGAATAAAATATAAATGTATATTGACTTCATTCTATTGGACATCAATTAATAGCACTATTATAAATAAGTACTTTTTCAAAGGTAGTTGATTATAAATTCTTTTTTTTTTTTAGTTTTAATACTTCCATTAATTTTTTTCCAACAATAAAATTATCTAAAAATAAACTTTTTTTTTCCTACACTTATTATATATCTTTTCTATCTATTTAATCATATATATAGAATAGCACAACCAGATGCCAGAAGAACATTAAAAATGCTTATGGATAGAACATTTTGTAGTAAAGGTAAAATACATAAATTATAATTCTTGCATGAACTGAGCAATGTTTTTTAAAAACAGTCCGATTAATAGACAGTTGCATCAATACAATTTGTAAATAACATTCTATCAGGTGATTGAATCCAAAATGGTTAATTTTAATATAATTTTTTGAAATATATATATATTGATATTAATTCACAATTTTTTATATAGATGGTCCTCATTCCATGCTACTACCTTTATACTACTCTATTTATCTTTAATACATTATTAGTGTTTTAAATTTTCATTTTTATCAATAATCTTTTTCTATCCCCACTTTTATAATTGTATTTTTTAAAAGCCTGTTTATTTATTTGATGTTACTTCTTTACGATAATCATCAGTATACACAAAATTCGGTATTTCTATCAATCGTAAAAAATCGTTTATTAAAATCTCGGTGTTCATAATTCAATAGCAACTACATATGTACAGTGAAATAAGGAAATAGCTTTATCCTTTATTTTTAGTTGCCGGATTATTATTATTCTAACAACCATTACCCTAAATAATTGTGGAATCGTAAGTCCTGCAGAACCCTATCCTTGAATAGATAAGAATTAACATTTCTGATATCCTGTAAATGATTTACATATCAATTCATTACAAAACTATAATACTTTATAGGATATGATCTAATGTAAAACATCGTCTCAGAAAGTTCTCTGTGTTGAAAGTCATATTAGTCAATTTAATTAAACAATCCTTCTCACTGAATCCTCCACTCCCTCGCCACACACGCACACACTAAAGCGACGCCTATGAAGCAAATCATGAATTAATATTTACCACCTGCTAACTATAATAGAAGCTTATTATAATGAAATCCCTTATCTTGCAACTGATTAATCATCTCAGTAGATATTAGAGTTCATGATTAGCTTTTCTTCTCTTGATATAATATAAAGGCAGTAGAAAAATTTAAGAAAACTCCAGAAGATTTAAATCTATGGTAGCAAGATTAAAAAACTGACACATTCCTTAGTTTCTTGGATGTGATGCTATTGAATTTATGGTCACAGATTTCATTATACTGGCATGTAAAGTGAATAAATAATGACAAACTTTATAAAAAAATATTTTATGGTAAACTTAAACATAGTTTACTTAGAAAAGCAGACCCCAATTACATTTCAATCTCCTCTATTTTATTAATTTTGTTAAATTCTGTATATTATAAATATTTTCTTTACAAAGTATTATAACTTGATCTTTCTTACTGCATTACCAAATCTATATAATATTAATATCATTTATGTTCTTTATTACTTTTACATTTTTATATTTGAAAATATAAGTAGAAGTTCTGAAGAAGATTGCTGGGAAAATTGAAACCGTGAATAGTGGGTTGTAAAAATAATAAAGAACATAAATGATATTAATATTATATTGCAAATATCAATAATAGTTTGTGTGATTCATATATTTCCACAAGTAATGCAATAAATGTGATGCAAATTGGCTTCTTCTTAACTGTAATCAGAAGTTTCTATGCATTAGTTATATGTCCAAAAACCGTATTAGTCAAATATAAACATTATTTTGCTCTAAAACCTTTACATACCATAATAAATTCAAGCATTTCTTATTATCTGATTATTTTTCAGATGGTACTTCTTTTTTCCTTTCATCCTATTTTAATAAAAGTTATTTTATTAGTTCAATTACTCTGTTCTTAATCAAAAATCCTCTACTTCATTATTTTTCAATTTCTTCCATTCTCCATATTATTTACCCTGATCCACTTTCAATATCATATATTTCAAAAATAAATTTTCATTATTCTCTTTTATCTTTACATAAATTATATCTTTACTACAGATCTTTATTCTATGTTTGCTTTCTTTCTTAAAAGGCTCTCATCTTGCACTAAATTACAATGAGCTCTCTTTAGGATTATCATAGATCCTTTCAAATTTTATATCATTTTAAATCTCATATAATTCCAAATTATTTTTTAATTCATGTTTATTTTTCTTTAATTAACTTATTTATCCTTTTTTCCATAATTCTGTACCTGTAATATATTCTTTATATATTTATCCAATTTTTTATGTAACTACATGGAAATAAATTGTTTATCTATTATCTTTGCATATTGTAAACCTTTTTTGCCCAAACATGTTTTTTAGTTTCCTCCATAAATCTATTTTCTATTATTTATTGAAATGTTCCAATTTTTTAAAATTTTCTTTTGATTTCCCTCATTAAAAAAGAAAAGTCCATTCAATCTCACTTTGAAAAGCTTTATTTGCCATAATTCATCATCTAATGCATATCCACCTTTTTTTTTTAATCTAAAAATTTCCGAGTTCCCTGACTAATACAAACTTATTATTCCTCAATTTTAAAACAGGAACTATCATCCCTTTCAAAATTTCTATATCTCTCATATTTATTTTATGAGAAGCACTAGTTTTTAATCAACCCATACATTTTTCTCAATTCTAATTACTAACTAATAGCATTTTTTTTCCCATTCAACAAAGTATCTAAATACCTATTATACTCATCCACTTTTTCCAAGACAAATATCTCATTTTCTATTCTTCAGTTTTAACGTTTCCATTAAATATTTGAATCTTATATTTTTCTTCATTAAATTTAATTTTTATATTTCTTTCTGCCTCTTCACTATTTTCTAATAATAACTTCCTATTTTCTATACTGTTACCAGAAATGCCATATTATCTTTAAATAACAACAACAAAAAGACCAGTACATTATATATTATCAACTTATCCTTCTTTATGCACTAATAAAATTATAAAAAATTAAATAAATTCACCTTTCATATTACTGTTACAATGTTTAGTCTATTAAAATTAATCAATTTTACAGTTTTGATTTGTCCAGCAATCTTCTTCAGACCTATAAAATATATATAACTATATGTTTGTTTAATGATAAACTATTTGTGTATTCATATGTATCTTATAGCTCTGAAGAAGATTGCTGAACCATCAAAACTGTAAGATTGATTAATTTTGATAAGTGTTGTAACAGTAATATAAAAGTGGATTTGTTTAATTTTTTATATTGTATATTTTCCTGATTACAACTATAAGAATCCCTTCTCTACTCTATTCCTAATTTTTCTGCCTCAAACTTAAGTTCTCTTAGAAACAAAATAAAGCTGATAAAGTATATCCTTGTTTCAATCCAATTTCACATTTCCATTGACTTTGTGCTCCCAATTGGTATTTAAAAATGATTTTTAATCATTATTAACAACTATAAATCTATTAAAAATATTTTCAAGACTTCTCCACAATCTATTTCTAGCCACTCTACCGCAACCCATGTCCATATCTAAAAATGCAATAGATAAATAATGCCCCCCCCCCCCCTTATATATTTCAATCACCTTAGATATACAAATCAAATTAATCCTTATTCTTCTACCTGAACGAAATCCATTCTGAATCTCAATCAAAAGTTAATTTTCTTCCATAAAAGTTTTAACTCTACCTATTAATATATGCATAATTTGTACTATATGGAAATTATTGCTACAGTATTTTTCGATCTACTCTAGAACCATCTGCTATATGTTTCGGTAACCAACAGTTAGCAGATGACATAGTGCTATAATGTCGCTGACCCCAATCAGATTTCTATAAATAATTCTCTACTCAAACGTACATTCAAATATTTAATTTACAATGTTCTCTGGTTAAATCAGAGATATTCTAACATTTTTCAATATTTGTTACTTTCCGAATACAATTTATTTTATCATTCGTATTTGGATCGATTGGAAACATTCATTATTATTTTCATATTAGTTCATAAATTAAAAATAAAATATTTACGTAATCATTTCGTCTCCCTTAATTTTATATCTAAGAACAAATGAAATATAATACTAACCTTGGTGCAACTTTGCTATAACAAAAAGCCAAATGCAGCAATTTAAATTTAGTCTTACAAACCTATATTGTCCCATTATAACACTTTCTTTCATAGACTACTGAAAACTAGTAAAACCAAGAAGTTAAACTTGTCTTTAATAAAAGTATAAAAACCTTTAGGGCATATTATGTCATTGCTCTTTAAATTAAAAGTGAGACATACGGAATTGAAATCCGGCCTTAAAATGAAAATTTCACCAACCTATATGAATACTTTGCAAATCTTTTTAGGTTTCTTTAAATCTACAAATAATTAATAAGGCCATTTTAATTTTGCCGTCGAACTTTTTTATGATTTACCGAACGATATGCTACTAGATTACTTACTTTCTTTAACTAGCTACCTTAGAATATTTAACTATGAGATGAAACATTTTACACCGGAAATCAATAAAATGACTCACAAGTGTTTTGTCCCCAGCAAAAGGTGGTATCGGTAACGCTTAATCATAGTTAATAATAAATTGCTACTCCCTTAATTTACGATCAATCCCTTTCAAATATGTGTATTTGATGTATATAAATGGAATTTGTCAAGTCGACAATAAATTCTAACGATTCTATACAATTTAAAATAAAAATAAAATATTCTATATACAAAAGCTGAGCGTGCCATGCTTTATTATCGTCTTTATATTAACAAACTGTACACAAACTTTGGTCTATTTTACTCAATGAAAAAAATAACTTCATAAATAAAATAAAACATTATTCTTCTACATATAAAGTGTGTTAACGTTAAAGAAATAATATTTATATTATTTTAAAAAAAACTATGTGCCTACACCTAACTAAGAATAATAAATAAGCAAAAAAAAAAATATTTTGTATAACTTAATTTTTGCAAATTGTTTTAATTAGTGCTCAACTGCGTAACTATTCCACTAAATCTGGAAAAGCAGATTTTCTAACGTTCTGGAAATGGTGTTTGTGTTGCAGTATCAAAAACTGATGTATTTAACAAAATGCATGATGCTACGTTAGCTAGCAGAAATGATTTAGCCGCATAAATAATCGACCGATTTATCTTTCTGGAATTCATAAAAAGTTCGAGCACCGGAAGTGTATAAGCGAAGTCGCGATCTATGGACCATGAGCTCCCGAGTCTGCGACTCTTTAGCACTAAGTCACGTAGGTTGTTAAATTACAATACATAATATTTCAAAATTTTGCGCCTTTTGACTTTTGCCTCCATCGTCACTGTAATTGACCTTATAGGCATGAGGCTTTTATTAGACTAGAAATCTTTTTTTTATTAGTTTGTCAATATTTATAAAGTAGCTTTATCATGTTTTATTCTTATAGATTACTCTAAAATAGTAATATCTGCTTATCCGTATAAATGTACATATATGTATTTTATTGCTTAGTTACTCTACCTAGCTGAGAACTTAACTCATTTCAGTTTATTGTAATTAATTCAATTTCTTTACTAGAACGAATATTATACTTATTTAGATTATCATTCAATCGAGTTAACAAAAGCAAATATTAATTAATTTCTAATTTATGGCCCTAAAATCATAAGGCTTTTTATTTTAAAAATTGTCTCAGTTTATAAAAAATTTTAAATAAAATATTAAAAACCCTGTAACATAAGAATGAATTTATAACTTTTTGAACCAATTAAATGTAGTCAAAGTCTTAGCATCTTTCTAAGTAGCGGTACGCTCCGGAAAAATATTTTTTTCTCTATAAAAAAAAAAAATGTTGATTAGAAAATTTGTAGGTGGACAAACAAAAAAAATCATATTATTATCGAAACAGTATAAAAAATCTTCAATTCTTTTGAAAGCAGACTCTTTTCCGAATTCTACTTTATGTAGTTTGAATTCAAACCGGACTTTTTCAACTACTTCACCTAATTTTAAAAAACAAATGATTAAGGGAAGAGTATTTTATTTAAGAAATCCTTTAACTTGGATCAAAAACAGTTGGAATTTTTTTTTACTTCGGACAAAATGGGACTCGTCTTTTGTATTAGAAGATTTTTTAAAAGGATGCGAACAGGTACGGTAGGGAAATGTACTAATCCGGTCATCTTAAGATAAAATTTCATATTTTTTATGGGTTGCGAGTGAAATTGCTATTACCTCATACAATAAAACAAGTAGAAACGGAAATTGTGCCTTTCTAGTTAGTCATTGGTTCCAATTTAATTCCTTGTTTATTTATGAGATTTTATATATAAAAAAAATTTAATTGCGTGAAAGTGAAATGGAGTTAAATTAATTATTTCGTATTGTTTAATAATAACAGATATATTCGTCATTAATTAGAATTGGTATATATCTGAGTTTAATATGATACGATAATTTCTAGCCTAAAAAGTGATAAGTAATAATCATTAAGACATCTATATGAGGAGAATGGTGTCATAGTTACATGTGCAATAAGTTTGGCACCATTAGGAAATGTAATAATCTGTGATTTAGAAATCATTGCAAATTTAGAGTGATAAAGTATCTAAAGTTGTGAATTATGAATTATTTTCTTAATGTAATATGAAATTTTACATGATTAGCAAATATAAAGTATTTGATCATGATGAGATAATAAATATCAGAAACACCTTAGAAGGAAGTTTTCTAATTACATTTTTCAACTGCGAATTGATTTATTTTACCGAATTATTGGGGGTGGGGGGGAGTGGGGAATGCTATATGGAAGACAACCCATTTATTGAAATATTTGTATTGGAATAATAACGTGTATGGTTAAATGGTCTTTTTATGGAAGAGTTAGATATGGAAAACTGGAATGTTTTCTAAACTTTGTTTTATTTAAATTTAGATAAATTGTTAAATGAATTTGAGGGAGATGTGGATATTAATTGTATCAAATTTCTTAAATAAATATTCCCATAAATTCTTCAAAGAACAATCTCTTCATTCTAATTCAGAAAAATCATGTGCTATTATCATTCCTAGGAAAAGTGTAGAAGCCTTCAGTTGGTATAAAATTGAAATTTGTAAAGTCTTAGTGTTAAAATTTTATTCAAGCAAATTATCTTGAGTTTAGCACTTTAGAATTTTATCATTTGAATAGTATAACAAAGTAAAAAGGGAGTTAGGTTTCAGCCTGGAATGTTAAGTCCTCATTGATAAAGGCAAAAGGTAGAAAACTTCTGAAGATAGGAATATCATGCACTTTACTATTTGGTGTCTATTGATTACTTAAGCTTAGAATGAAAAGATCTGTTTTAATCCCTATTTTACAGTAGTGACATAATTTTATTCATAACTTGGATAGCCAACAGATATCTTTGATAAATTCCTCTTAATGACAAGCTTACAGATAGTTAGTTGCTTGTGTGGTTATGTGATGTTTGAGCAGCAGAAGTTAATATGTTAAATTCCAATCTAAGAACCATTTACTCTTGATTCTATCATTCTATTATTATACTAAAATGCATAAAATTAATGAAAACAATAAATAAAGGATGACTAAGAGTGAATGTTGGATAGCAAATTGTAAAGCCTGTAAATGTTTGGGAAGTTGGATAATTAATCATGAAATTAACAATAAAAAAGTTAAGATAAGAATTGCAATGTTTATTTTATAGATTAATGAAATTAGGTCAACAAAGAGATAGTTAGGAAAAGTAGTGAGAAAAAATTAGAGGTATAGATTTTGATGAATAAATTTTAATTGGAAAGATAAGGATCAGAAATATAAAACTTAAAAAGAATAAACAGAATTTATTTTTTTTGAGGAAGTTATTGGGAAATAACTGGATTAGGCTTGTAATTAAAGGCAAAGAATTATGAAGGAATTAGAAATTATAAAGAAAAGGAATAGGAGAAAGACCTTTAGTGATAATCTTGAAGAGTTATCAGTTTGAAAAGTAGAATGAGAGGCAAAAAATCTTGGAATATGGTTTGCTATAAGAGACCTGGCTTTTTTTGGTCATCAACTGATGAAGATGTTTCAAAAACATTATAAATAAAAATTTTATTAAACAAGAACAAGAATGGTCATAAAAATACAAATAAACTAATTTATGTGTAAGGCTGATAATGCATAACAAATACAAGCATAGGTCAATGTAAACCAAAATTTATTCTTCTACAAATATCCCTTGATTCTTAGATTGCTACATTATAATGTGAAAACAGCTGTATTCCATAGCCAATCATTATAAACTTGAGTACTACGTGATTGCCAGGATTTTGTGAATTTCAGGATTTTAGCATTATAATCAAAAAGAAGGTAACTGTCAGATATCTAATTACATTAGTTTCAGTTGCCTTTAGTAAAGGCAAAAACCCGAAACTGATCTTAGGTTGAAGATTAAAGTGCATTATTATCTAGTAAATCACTGATTACTCAAGCTTGCAATAGATGGCACTAGAATAGAGCTATTCTTATTTTATATTTATGGCAATATAGAGGTAATGGCAACCATGAACTCGGTACCCATAGGGGCATGATACTTACTTATTAGTGGTAAAAGACAGCATTATATTATAACATTTTTTGACTTTTTTTTTTTTTTTTTACAATTATTGCAATGACACTTATCTGACCAATCGAGATCAATTTACAATTTCCACTTTTTAATTAAAATAATATGGATCTCTGCAAATCAAACAAAAATAAAGATTTTGATAAGTGTAAAAAAAAATAATAATAAAGCTTCCATTTTAATAATTTAGAAATATTTTTTTTAAGCAAAATTTTAATTTTTATGACTCTGAAATTATGCATAGTCCAAAACATGAGCATAATCCCAAATTTAATTTCTTTTTTATACACTTGATATAAAAACCATCAAACATCACATAATCGCCATTCTTCATGCTTACACAAGCTGTTCTTCACAGAGGCAAAACTCTCCATACAGTGGCGCGACTATGGAGAGTTTTGCACTCTTGATATATTTATTAAAGATAGATGATTATTAGCAATTGTGTAAATCAGATATATTTATGCACATATTTCACTATTCCTTCAATAATTTAACTGCAAATTTAAGCCTTTAAGACTCAGAAATACTATAATAGCTGTTATTTATAAAGGACAAAAAAGGAAACATGTAAATAGCATGGGCATATATGTAACTTTTTATTACTGTAACGATACTGTTAAGAGGTATTTATAAAGCCACTATAATATAATTTTCCTTTTATTCACAAAATAATTAAATTGAGGTTTCTAATGAAATAACTGTAAAAATAAATGTATTCAAGAAACCATAGTTATATTTTCTGATTATCTTTTCCCCTCGTATAGACTGAAATTTGTGGGAGCAAAATATCGAATATTAACACAAGTAGTTAATGAAAACTACTTTTACATTGATATACGTAGTAATAATCTTTGTGCCACATCACAAAAATAAGGAATAGTTACAAAAAAAATATTTTTTATATTACAATTATAAAAATATTTTTATTACAATATTATAATTTTTCTGACCTTTAAACTAGCAAACCTTTGGATTATATTTCTTAAATACATTATATCATTTTTAATAAAAATTAATAAATGAAATAATTTGTCTTGAGATACAAAAAAAAACTTAATTTTGCAATAGCAACTGTTATAGATAAAGAAATAACACGATTTGGAAAAGAATTAAATGATTATTATAAATATTGTAAAACATCTTTGGTATTGTGTTTTTATTTAAAAATATTTTAATGATTTTATTTTCTCACACCATTTGTCACTACTCTTAAGTAATCTGTTACTTTTAATTGTACGTCTTTCATCTCGGATAGGATACTTAATATTGTGTTATTATATTCTTCTAAAAGTTTTAAGCACTCAAATTCAATTATTTTTATTAGTCCATTAAGTTTTTTAAGTTCATCAAGCAAATACAGCTTGTAATTTATGCATAAAGAAAAGAGATTTCTATTTTCAGAAAATAAATAATTATTGCTGATAAGAAACTGCAACTCATTTTATACAAATCACTGTATTCAATAAATTGTAAATATGCGATAAATTGCACAAATATTGAAAATTAACATAATTGTTTACTGTATTATTAAAAAATTTATTCCAATTTCCTATCATCTCTACATTTAATCAAAAATGCCTTCATTTTACACTTATTACATAAACAACTTTAAAATATTTCATATGTTTTATATAATTAAATTTTATTATTATTTAAAATTCATTGTAATACTTTTCTAACTGGCTCTCTTGTGCAATGCACAATCTCTGCAGCTGGTTTTGCCGGTCCTGATATTCTTTTTAAACATTTATCTCTACATTTTATACTGACAGATATTTTGCTGTTAAAACTTAATTACATTCAAACTTATATAATATTATTTAATGTATCTTATTAAACTACTAACATAAAAAATATAAAAATATAATTATACTGCAGACAGATATAATAAGCTTGTTTATTGTAGCATAATAAGTTAAATCTTGGCAAATTTTCATTAATGCAGATCACAATGCAACATTATTATTTGAACCAGAATAATTCAAAATTATAATACACAATTAAAAGGTTACAAATGATAGAACTGTTCTCACCTACTGGATCAACAAATCTACACCTAAATGTTGATTTAATGATTAATGTCTTTTCATTTTTTTGAAATTTTAAATAAATGAAAAGAAATCATTTATAACACAAGCCTAGGGCATCATTTCATTGACCGGAACTTTTCATTATCCTGGCAAATACTATCAAAATCTGACTTTTATCTTTAGCTACGAAGATCAAATAATTTTGGGAAAAGTTCGTTTCTACTTTTTTATTGGAATGCTAAAATTTTTGTAATTTTTTTCTAAAGAAGAGGTTTATCTTTTCAGCCACATTTTTTTTTACTTAATTCTTATATAGAATTGTATATTTTTCCATCTTTATTTTTTGTAAGCTTTCAATAACTTCATGTCATACTTTTATCAAATATATTCTTAGTCTTGACATGATTTGGGTTTTAGCACTTGCAGAATTTCTCCTATTTTTATATCAAATTTGCATTGTTAAAATTTTAAGCTTATATATATATAACTAAGTCACTTATCACATGACCTATATAGCTTGTATCTACCAATATGTAATAAAGAGCATGAAATATTTCTAAACAAGCTTATGTGATTTGGTTATATTATATAATAATAAAATAAGCTTGTTTAGAAATATTGGCATACTCTTTGTTACATATGGGTAAATACAAACTATATAAGTCGTGATATGTGACTTAGTTATATACTATTATAATTTTGGCTATTGAAGCTTTGACTGTATTAAATTGCTGAGGCTGTTAATATATGGAGTATCTGAATTTAGTTTGGGCCCATATAACTATTTTAGTTGGAGAGCTGAATTTGAAGACATTATGTATTAGATAAATACTTGGCTAGAGTTAGTATTGCTCCTCATTGAAGAGAGCCATAGCTTAAAACCAGAATGGGGACAATCAGATAAAAATTTGAATGCTTTCTCAAATTATAGCATTTATCATACAAAAAAAAAAGCGTGTTTAGAAATATTGGCATGCTTTTTATTACATATTGGTAAATACAAGCTATCTAGGGCATGTGATAAGTGAATTGATTATATTACTATTAATATATATATGTGCTCTGCGCACAGTTAATGAAGCTATTAATAAATTGTCAAAATTTTTACTGCCAAGCACTTTCGGGACAGTCTACAGTCCCATATTCATGGCGAGTTATTTTGTTAATAACTGTAAAACTATGCAAATTTTTATGCAGATGTTACGTGGACCATTTACGAGATAGGGAATAGCAGGCCTCTCTTCTGTTGATTGCCGATGGGTCAGCCGCAATGAAGTAAGCTTCCCTAACTTTACGTTTGGTGTTGTTTGTTTCAGAGCAAACGGCACTGGCTGTGGTAGGTAGAAAAGCATGTCCAGAGTTTTTTTCGTGTTCGACAAAAATCGAATTACCTTCATACTTTGTTTTGGTTTTATTGTAAAGGTATCGGTGTTGAGCTATTCTGGTGGCAATGTTAGTTTTGGTCTCTCCATAATATGTTGCCATGCAATTTCTTTGGGGGCAGGTAATTTTGTACACAACTTGAGGGGTGAGTTCAGGTTTGATCCTGTCTTTGGTATTATTTATCAGTCTATTGGTGTTGGGAGGTGAACGGAAAGTGACTTCAAAGTCACATGATAGTTGATTGATAAGGCTTTTAGCTGTAGAGTGAACGTATGGGATTAAGATTCTTGGTTTGTTTTCTTTCTTGTGGTTGTGGTTTATTTTATAGAAAAATTTGTTGACTTTTCTGTTGATGGATGAATAAGTGTGTCCAATTTTCCTTAAATCAGTTATATAATTGATGAGATTTTTTCTTTTATCTGCCTCATATTTGCACAAGTTATGGTTCCTAAACATGAATGAGGAGAGGGCTGCAAGTTTGTGTGAGTGAGGCGTGTAAGAATTGGGGTTTGTCAAGCCTCTTACTTCCAAAGGTTTGACTACCATTTGGTAGTCCAGCTTATCTATGTTTTTGCTAACACATATGTCAAGGTATGGCCGATGGGCCTCCCACTTAGTGGTATAATGGCAAGCGTTGTACTTGACCATTACGAGAAGCTAATACTACCTGCACTCTTCATGTCAATCCCACATATGATATATACGCGCTACATTGATGACATATTTATTGCTGCCCCAGAAAACCATCATCTCCAACCTTCACAATAGCCGCCATAATAATACCAAACTTACTTTTACTACTACTTGGGAAAACCAAGACAAACAGGTCAAATACCTTGACATATGTGTTAGCAAAAACATAGATAAGCTGGACTACCAAATGGTAGTCAAACCTTTGGAAGTAAGAGGCTTGACAAACCCCAATTCTTATGCGCCTCACTCACACAAACTTGCAGCCCTCTCCTCATTCATGTTTAGGAACCATAACTTGTGCAAATATGAGGCAGATAAAAGAAAAAATCTCATCAATTATATAACTGATTTAAGGAAAATTGGACACACTTATTCATCCATCAACAGAAAAGTCAACAAATTTTTCTATAAAATAAACCACAAGAAAGAAAACAAACCAAGAATCTTAATCCCATACGTTCACTCTACAGCTAAAAGCCTTATCAATCAACTATCATGTGACTTTGAAGTCGCTTTCCGTTCACCTCCCAACACCAATAGACTGATAAATAATACCAAAGACAGGATCAAACCTGAACTCACCCCTCAAGTTGTGTACAAAATTACCTGCCCCCAAAGAAATTGCATGGCAACATATTATGGAGAGACCAAAACTAACATTGCCACCAGAGTAGCTCAACACCGATACCTTTACAATAAAACCAAAACAAAGTATGAAGGTAATTCGATTTTTGTCGAACACGAAAGAAACTCTGGACATGCTTTTCTACCTACCACAGCCAGTGTCGTTTGCTCTGAAACAAACGACACCAAACGTAAAGTTAGGGAAGCTTACTTCATTGCGGCTGACCCATCGGCAATCAACAGAAGAGAGGCCTGCTATTCCCTATCTCGTAAATGGTCCACGTAACATCTGCATATAAATTTGCATAGTTTTACAGTTATTAACAGAATAACTCGCCATGAATATGGGACTGTAGACTGTCCCGAAAGCGCTTGGCAGTAAAAATTTTGACAATTTATTAATAGCTTCATTAACTGTGCGCAGAGCACATATATATATTAATTTATTTAAGCGTTAATGAAGTAAAATCTTAACTATATTACTATTATAATTTTGGCTATATTAAATTGCTATGGCTATTAATATATGGAGTATCTTAATTTAGTTCAGACCCATATAGCTATTTTAGTTGGAGAGCTGAATTTGAACACATTAGATGTCTGAGAGTTTCAGATCTTACTTCATATTTAAGTATTAGATAAATACTTAGCTAGAGGTAGTATTTTTGAATCTGGTGTCCTAACTCCTCACTGAAGAGAGCTATAGCTCGAAACCGGTCCAGGAATGGGGACAATCACAGATAAAGATTTGAATGCTTTCTCTTATAGCATTTATCATAATAAAAAAATAAGCTTGTTTAGAAATATTGGCATGCTCTTTATTATATATGTATATACATTGTGCACTTTTTATTGGTACATCTTATCATAAAACAAATTGGGAAGAAAATTTTGAGATGTATAATTTTAAATTTAATTAAATCAAAAAGATGGGTACTTATTAAGCTAGGAAAAGTAATTATCATTTTAATTATATTAAGGTTTGAACTTAGGTTTAATCAATTTCAAGTCACATGATGGATATAAATGCTGAGTAAACTAGTTGGTTACAAATATTCATAAAAATGTTATAAATTTATTATAGCTACAAATAAGTAAACAGTTGATCTCAATTAAAAATATAGTGAAGTTCAAACTTTATCTTTTTAAATAAATATCTGTTATATAGATAGATAATGATAGTCTGTGCGCATTTAATATTATAAAAAGCAATTCTTGTTTCTAGTTAAATATTAAATCATGTTTAAAAATGAATAACTAAGATTTATTCCACAAATTTCATGATTAAAAATCATGAAAAGTAATATCGAATTTCTTTGAAAATAAAACCAAAATGATCTAAATCTAGAAAGTATATTATATTTTATTCAGTTTTTAAAAAAAATATTATCTTTATTGAAAAATATTTCAAAACCAAAAGTTTTCATTTTTAAAAAATAAATCAAGTACTCGCAACTAAATAAATGTTTTGAAAGCAAGAAAGGAAGGATTAACCAATAAACTGTACACAGACAATTGTTTCAATAAAATTAGAGGGAGAATGGATTGAGGGAAGTACAGATCATAAAGACAAGTAACTAGTTTTGATTTTTTTTTTTTTATCTTAAAAGTTTGTTTAAAATTCCTGAAATAATATTATTTTTCCACAAAAACAAAAATAATGGATTTTAACTCCGTGATAAACTAAAGGATATATGTTAGAAAGTTATTAAAATGACCGAATAATTTGAATTGATCTCTATAGACAAATCAGCAATTAATAGTTCTTCAAAATCTCTTGAAGTTATTATATGAAGAAAATAATATAAAATTAATTGTACAAGCATACCAAAGTGTTGTAAAGGAATATACTTGCTGGAGGAAAACATTGATAGTAATGTATTTAGGCTGGATTTAATAAACAGACTAAATGAAGTAATTGTGCTTCAGATTTGTCAAAATAAGTGGGCATGAGCTAAGGATAAATAAAAGAAAATGTAAATTTCTTTGAAAGAGCGAAGTATGCATTTTTTAAAAAATTGTAGAATTAATATTAGCTAAGAATAGAATGGAGTGCGAATGGAAAAGTATACATCATAATTAAAGATAAATCTAAATGCCTGATTAAATGAAGTTTTGACTGGAAAAATAATTAACACAGAACAGTACTAGTTTGAATATCACTTTTATGTAGAGTTTGAAAAGGAAATTATACTGAATGATATATGTGTAGATGAAAATTATAAGCATACATGTACAGAATGATAGTGGTCTGCTAGCATAGATAAAAATATCTAATTTGGAATGGAGAAAATGTATAAAACAAGTCTACAAAAGTAAAACCATCCTAGAAAATATTTAATAAAGGATAAATCTGTTTGGAGAATCAATCATTGAAGGAAAGATGGAATAAACATTGATGCATTGAGAAGTACAAAATTTGTATGGAAGATACTATTAAGGAAAAAAATAGGAATGCTTTTCTTAATAATAATAATAATAGCCAAAATTTTGCAAGGAATCAGTCGAATGCTAAATTATTACTAGTGCAGGGAGCATTTTAAACCGAACGGATAAAGTGGACCCAGATAGAATAACTATTACCTAATCACAATTGTTATAATTGATTAAATATGGTTGATAAATTGTAAGTCTATTAAATGGTACTAGACAGATTCCTAGTATATCCTAAAGATAGGGATTTGCCATGTCTTCTAGGGGTCATCCTCCCTATTGGCAGGGTACAATATATATATATAAAGAATATTTGGTGAAAAATTGATAATGTTTAATTTATAGCTTCCCCAAAAAGAAATTGAAAAAATCAGTTTTAACTATTAATATGTTGCTCTTATGTATCTGAGACATGGACACAACAAAAGAGCAATACAGAGGTTTCAGATCATCCAATAAAGTCTGGAGAGATATATGCTGGATGGAACAAAAAGAAAAAAGTAGAATACCTAAACGAGAAAACAAACAGATGTTGCTGATATTGTAAAAATTAAGAAACTGAAATGGAGCTGGGCAGGACTAGATGATAATAGATGGACAATTCAACTTTTAAATGAGATACCAAGAGATTTTAAAAGACCTAGAAAGAAGCCACATGTGAGATAAATGGATGAAATAATTAAGCTAGCTGATCTGATGTGGGAAATAGAGGCTATAGATTAAAGAAACTAGATTAAACTTAGAGATACCTTTATTCTGTAGTGGAATGTTAATGATTGAAAAAATACTAATTCCTCTAATCCTTCTGTAAAATGTTTAAGGAAAGTATAATTGGTTTATAACTTCTTTCCTATCTTGTATTATTAAATAGCCTGCATGGTTTTTATAATTATTACATAGTTTATTATCTGTGAAATTGGAAAAATTAAGACAGTTACTATGGATATTTCCTACGGCTTTTGATTGATTTTGTCATAGGACTTTTCTAATTAGTTTTTTTTTACATATTATCTTTTAGATAAAATATGCCATTGAATGTTTCTTTTTTTTAAATTATTTATATTAGAGAAATTATTTGATATGCATTTATGTTGATGCTACCTACCATGTATGATGCCATGCACCAATAGAGTGATAAAAGTGGGATCTAAAAAGATTTAATCCAAACATAATTTGTTTTTATTATATAACATCTTTTAATTACATTCATTTCTATTCACAGATTCATTGACAATAATCTTGTACATTCTAATGGGTTTTTTTTTTTAAAAAAAAAAAAAAAACATCTCTTGATTCTATTTAGCCAAAGAATTTTGTTAGTTTATTAAATATTTTTAAAAAAATTATGTGAAAATATTAATATAGCTAAATATTCTTTTAAACTCACTAATCTTACTTCACTTTATTTTCTTTAATATTTTCAACCGTAATCATAGTCTTCTTCAGAAATAAAAAAATAATAAATATATAATTACTTATTATTTCTATATATATTATTATTTATTTAACACTTCAATAATTACTATGACTAAATTTTTGTCTTAATATTTATGCAAGCAAACAATGCATTATCAGTTGTATCTTGATTCATATTTCTGTATATTAACTTATATTGAAATTAATTTATTTGCTAATTTATAGTTGCGCAAGTACTGTCAAAAATATTTAAAATAAAGAATAAAAAGCATTGAAATATGTTGCAAAAGTTCATACATCTATGGGGGTTTTTTTCTAATGGATCTTTTTTGGCATAATTATATTTATTTTTTATTTATTTTTTTGTTATTTAGAGTTAGAGAATTCTTTTTCAAACAATATTTTTTTATTCAAAAAGCCACATTGTCCTTTTATTAAATACTGTTTTCAGATTGGTATAGCCCAGTCTGCTGTGAATTCATAGAACAATGTCTCTTATTTTTCTTGTAGTTTCTTTTAAATTGTCATTTTGCTTTTTACTTTTATCTTTTGTGGATATCATCTTAACTTTTCTCATTAATTCTTTCTACTTCCTTCTTGAACTTTTTTCCATTTTTATATTCATTTTTTAAAAAATTAACAAATATCTTTTTCATATATATTACTTTTTATAAATCTCCACTATACACTCTAATGCAAATTTTTTTTACATAATTCCTTTAATTTTCTAACAGTTTCGACTGTTCTGCAATCTTCATCAGAGTGTTGCATATATGAAGGAATGCAAAAAAAGTAAAGGAAAAAATATAAGAATAATATTTCAAATATCTTTTTCCTCTTAAATAGATTAGGAATAATTTCTTTAAACAGTAGATTAATCTTTCTGCAATAAACCGCCTACATACAATTATCAAGCATAGCTTACTGGAATGATAAATATTCCAAGCATTGTTTATATCCATGTATCATCCTATTTTGTCAATTCGTTTTGCAAATATAAAATGAATATGTTTACATTTAGTTTCAAAGTTTTTATAAGGATGGCAGACCTATCAAGTAATATTAAATACAGCAAACTTCTAATCATATTCAGATATAAACACAGCCTCATTCAATATAATTAATCATTAAAGTTTACAAGATAGCATTTCTTATTTTAAATTGCTTTTGAATTAATAACCAAATATTGAATTTGTAAATATTAATTAATACAATATTTCTAATTATATATAAAAACTTAATAGCGCTATATAAATAGATTATTTATTATAATAAAAAACTATAATAATAAATTTTCCAAATATTTTTTATATCAGTTCACTTCCTTTATTGACAGATTTGCCTTGCCAATGTAAAATGATTATCCATATTGAATGAGGCTATGCTTACATTTGATGACAATTAGGAATTCACTCTAATTAATATGACTTCCTTATAAAAACTGAGAAAGTAGATGAAATTTTATTCATTTTACATATGTATAGAGCATTTGTGTTTACATATAGTTAGAAGCACTGTATTAATTATTATGTACATTATATATTTTAGGCATTTATATTTGTATGCAATAAAATTGCTACTGAAGCATATGAAGATTTAGAGGGTCTGGTTACCACAGAAGTAGGTATTTTATTTAATTATTGTAATTTATTTAAATATTTTATAAGTAATTTTTGTTATCCATACTGAAAATGATATTTTCTCACTTTATAACATTAAATATAAATATTTAAATAATTCTCCCAAAAGCATTGTTTATAGATTAATTAATTTTTTTTTTAGTTTTCTTCTTATCATTTTGACTGTTCTTGTAAATTCTGAAGAAGTCTGCAAGAGCAGTCAAAAAGTAGAATAATAAAAGATACAATTTATCCAAACCGCTTCAAACACTTTTTAGCAAAACTCTTTATTTGTACATATACATACACCTACGTTTCGACTGACCAGTCTTCTTCAGAGCAAGTCTATTTTGATCTTTTAAAAAAAACGTTTTTTTTTTTTTAAAAAAGATCAAAATAGACTTACTCTGAAGAAGACTGCAGGTCAGTCGAAATGTAGGTGTATGTATATGTACAAATAAAGAGTTTTGCTAAAAAGTGTTTGATGCAGTTTGGATAAATTGTATTTATAGGACATTACAGCAATAATAAAGAAAAGTGTGATTTTGGTAATAATAAAAGATACATTTAAATGGAGCATTTTTGTATTTATTTAAATAATATTTGTGACATGATTTTTTTCTTTTTTTTTGAGCAAAAACTTTTCCTTATTATATGAATATAACATTTTTTCTATTTTTTTTTTTTTTTACCTGACTTGATTTTAAAATAAAAAATATATTGGTTTCAGAATAATCAGTAAAATATTTCAGAGGTATAATTGTTTATCAAAAATTATATTGTATATTTGTAGTGTCTCAAACATTTAGAGGCAGACTTGTTACAATGGAGTATGGATTTACAACATAAACTTAGTATCACTAATAATGATGTTTATTTAGCCAAGCCTGACAAGATTATTTTACATGTTCCTAAGGGTAAGTGGATTAAGATTACATACATTCATATATATGAGAAGGACCTCTCGACATAGTGGTTAGTGCATCAATCTTCTTATAATGTAGAATTTTAATCTAGATCATGCTTAGACATTTTTTTCAAACAAGTTTTAAATTACTCTTTAAGTTGTGTCTTAACAAAAAGATTGAACAAAGCAAAAAACATAAATTCTCTCATCATCTAGCTTTTGATTAGCTTGGAGAGAATTGCCTTCTTTATTGTTCTTTAAAAAAAGCTGAGGAAGGCCTTTAACCATGTAGTGGATTATTTAAAGGTTTTATATCTTCATGTATAATAATACTTAAATTCATCGGTAAAATACTTGTTTATATGATTTTAAACACAATGTATTCTATATCATTTATACTGCTTGCATCTTTAAAAAGAAGTTATAAAACATTAACAGATAGGTATAAAAAATATTCTTTATTTGTAAATTAACATAAAAACCCAAATGTATGTTTGAATTTAAAGTGCATCAGACAATGAACTTTAAATTCTAGTGTTAGCATTGTTTTAAGAGCCAAAATAATATCTCTTTAGTAAATGTGAGAAGCATTTCATTGAAAAAGAAAGCTACAAGGCAAAAACAAGCCTGTTTTTTCAAATCTTTCATCATTCTGAAGACAAAGCTTCATTTATAACTTTCCAAATAGTATTTGTGTAGGAAAATTATTATCGGCAGTAATTGTATTTTTTTACCATTTTCCCCATTTGATAGATACGTTTTTGGATTCTTCAAATCTGCTCAATAGGTTTTCAGAATTAAAAAATAATATTGAAGACATAGGCTTAAAAGTTTTAATATCGTTATTATTTACTTATTTTCTAAAATGAAAAATGTAAAAGAAATACAATGATTTAATATTTAGTCCTCTTTATTCCTACAATTGGATAAATTGTTTCTTATGTGCGAATAAAAATAACTTTCTAAGCAACAAATCATTCGATTATGTATTTAGTTAAAACAGTTTTCTATGTGTTTTATCATAGTAGTGGAGTGAGAGATAAAGATCCTTGGATATAAACACAATCTGTCATTTCTGGTATCCCGACTGATTAATTATTTGATTAAAGAATGCTACAATTAATTATTAAATGCTATATCTAAAATTATAATTTAACAATATGCTATTTTTATTTCATTTTACTGATCATGTATGATTGACTATGGCAAGCACATGACAGATTCTAATGGTGTCCAAATATCAGACCAAAAAAATGTTAATGTTGGAAAAATTAATAAATTATTTTAAAAATTCATATTTATAATTGGCAGTAGGAGATGAATGGAAAGTTAAACATGCCAGCTAAACTGAAGACTTACTTTTTGTATGCTTTTATTTAACTTTTTTTTTTTTTGTTTGTTTGTAGATCAAATTTTGTAACTCAATTTTCAACTATTTTCTAATTTCTAATCTAGTTAAAACTTTGCTTGCAGATGTATTCCTGATGACAATACTTTTTTTTTTAAAGTTTGCAAACAATTTTAGCAAAAAAAAATTAACAGAAAATTAAAAGTTTTAATTTTATTTGTAACATTGATGTTAGTGGTATTTAAGTCACTGCAATTTAAAATTGAATTATTTATTGAAAACCAACTTTTGTCATTCATTGTTGCATGTATAAATGTTTTATATATAAAACTAACAAGTAAAAAATACAAAAAAAATGCTTTTATTTATATAAATGCATTAAAAAGTAAAAATAAACACCTAGTTCAGTTTCACGAATAAAAGTGTGAGCCACTTGTGTTTAGGAATAATTTTAATTCCATTTTCTATCAATTTTTACAGGCTTCTTATCAAGCAAGAATTACGTTTTAAACTTAATATTCTTTATCATTTTGCTATTATGTACATGAAACAAGTATATCTAATTTCTATATAAATATTCATAAAATAATTAAGACTAAAAATCACAGATTAAGAATGGTGATCATGTGATGTTTGATGGTTTAAGACTAAAATTGTTATTACGATAAATCCCAAGTCAGGTTCCTAAAGAATAATAACTTTGTAACTAAGTATATTTATTTATAAAAAAAATTAAAAAAACTTTTTTTAATCTAAAGAATAAATTGACATTGATATTAAAAAGTTGGATGTAATTTAAAAGTATATTTAAATGTTTCTTTGGGAATCTAACTTGTAAATTATCATAGTTTATGTATAAGGCTTATTAAAATTGTTAGAATCTAATTTCTATTTATGTAAAATATTATTAGTATTTCTCAATATGAGCAGTCCATGCTTTTATTTGAGAAAGCTGAAAAAAATTTATTTTTAGTGCATTTATATGAATAAACGCACGTCTTTAAATTTTTATTTATTTTATGTAGCTGATCATGTTTTTGAAATACCTATCTATCATCTTGTATTATACCATCAAACATCACATGATTACCATTTTTTAGGCTTATACAATCTGTTTTTCACAGAGGCAAAACTCTCCATACAGTAGCGCCACTCAGTGATTGCAAACCAGAGTAATCTTTAGTTTGCATTGAGTGACACTACTATATGGAGAATTTTGCCTCTGTGAAAAACATCTTGTACTATGTAAAACTTTTCTTAAAGTAATCAAAAAAACTTAATTTTTTTGTTTAAAAAAACTTTCAAAATTCTGACTCTATGCTCTTCAGTTGCAGAGTTCTTGGTCAATATGATTTTCTTCTAATAGTATCCTTTCCAAAATAGCGTTCATTCAATAGCCCCTTTCCTCAATTTATTGTCAACTAAGAATGCTTTTTCTAGATTTTTTTTTTTCAGTCATCCTTTAAAAACATCCTACATCACTCCTATATGAACTTATTTTATTTAAGACTGATTTGCATAGATCTTATTCCTAGTATATATGTATTTTAGATTTTCTTATGTCTTGCTATTTGTTGTATTAAATTGATGAATAAGTAACCGAAGAATTTCTGGTTGCTATGGTTAAAATGTATACAATTTTTCTTTAATTTGCAGTATAATTTTTTTTTTTTTGGTTGTTTTATTTATTTATTTTAGACTCTATATGTAAATTTTGCATTGTGGATGTTCGTTTTTTGTCTGTTCAACTCTTCGATGATGATAGTAAATCTAAACAGTTAATCACAGAAGCGGTTTTTCGGTAATTTAATATTGAAAAAATTTAAGTAATTCTATATTGTAATATTTTTGTAATTTTATGTTTTTATAAATTAATAATAGAGTCCTTTCTTTTGGTTCACATAGATCCAAAAGAAAGACATGTTAACTTTCTAGTTTGTTATCAAATAATATTAAAATTTTACTTAAATTTCTCTATAGTTTTTGCCAAGCTATAAATTAATGACATTTTTTTCAATAGAAGGCATGAGGATACTGTGTTTCATAAACGGCTGACATATGAAGATGGAAAAATATTGGACACTTATTTTTTGAGTGTAGGATGCTTAAACGGGATCAGACTAATTTATATGAGGAAGGAGAAAAAAGATTTTACAATTTTTTATTTAGGTATTTGTAATGAAATTAAAGGATATGAAGATAGATAGTGGAACTAACAAAACAGCTTTTTTTTAAATAGTGTGGGAGGGGAAAAAAGAAATGAATTATGATTGGAAAAATAATTGAGTAATTAGGAGTAAGAAGTGGATGTGTTTATTGTGATATATATAAGGGGTTTTAAAGACAAGGAATATTTAACTTGGAATTTTGAGTTTACAACCAATGAATAAAAACTTATGATTTCATTTAAGGAGAAAGTATTTTACAACATACTATGAGGGATAAGAAAAGAAGTCAGATAAGTTATTAGAGAAAAAGACAGAATTATGGAAAATGAATAAAAAAATTAGTTTGGAATTATGTAAGAATAAAGATTATTATAAGATATGAAAAGATATATGATAACACTAGAGAAAACTTATTATTATTTAATATAAAAATAAGTTTTGGACATTAGGATAAGGAGGTCAAGATGGGATAAGAATTTATTTTTTTAATGTGGTTTATATAAAGACAGGAGAAAAAGTATTGAAAGGCAATATGTTGAAAATGAATAAAAATAAATTACATAGAAAATAGAAGAAACATTGAAAGGAATAGACTTTTTATTTAGACCCTTATGATAAGTATGGGGAATATGAGGATAGTATATTGGAATTAACTAAACAAATTTTATTAATATGGTCAATAGTAGAAAAATTATCTATATATATAAAATCCATGTAAATGTATGTTTGTCCATAATGCTGTCAAATTCACAACTGAAAAAAAAAAAACTAAGTTTATTTTTATAAATAAATAATTATACCTAACTAAACCTTATACAAAGGAAGTAACTCCACCTTTTATATTTAATAATCTGTAATTTTTATTATGAAGCCTATTTTATGTGAAGGAAAAAATTCCGCCATTATTAAACCTTAATTTTTATAGTTGTCCCTAACACTGTCAAATGTGCATATCAAATATAACACGTATATTTAAAATTTTTAATTTAGCTTTATTAATATTGAACCGTATTAAAATAAATATTGTTCATAGATATATTGTGATTTGGTAATATTTTTTAAAAAAAACTTAAAAAAAAAAAAAAGTAAAATTTAAAAATCTCTAAAATACACAATTTAGTTTTCTTTTTTAATTAGTATAATTTTTTTTTAAAAAAATGTACAATGAAAGTTAATTTTTGTTTCGTATTTATCTATGTAATTTAATTAAAGTTGAAATTGGAAATTATAAAAAAGACATGCAAATTACTAATCCAGATAAACAGAAAGACATTCCAACATAAAAGAATATGATCAGAAAAATCTTTCTAACACTAATTAAAGATGGTGGAAGTAATTCATAAAAAAATAAACTTTGTAGCTGAAAATAAGAAATAATGTACAAGATTATTATTTTGTATTCTGATAAAAGAACAAAAGATAATATATGTGCAGGAGTCTAAAAACTGATCGCAAGTATAGAAAGAAAATAATGGCTATCTGGGTCTTGTCTGTTTTTCTTTTGGCTGGTTCTGAATCACGAAATATCCAGGACCACTCTATGCTGAAATAATTCATCACGCAGGAGTGGACCGGAGTTTTTGCCGACATCATTCATCATGAAGACATCAACTCCAAAAAGATTTCGTGACTAGCCTTAGGATGGACCAAGAACAGTTTAAAACCAATGGCCACAAACTCATTCTACTTCTCATGAAAAACCATGCATGGCAATCAATAATCTATGTAAACTCTCTAAGCTTACCAGTAATATTATTCATATCCTAATTTGTGACAAAAAAAATTTTCGCAACTGATGTTAGTTATAAACTTATAATACCAATAGAGACATTAACTTTAAATATGAAGCTATTAACACCCATATAGACATACACCATTTTTTATTATTCCAAGAAGTGTGAGAAATTTGTGACAAGACCTTTTAAATATTTGATCAATATTATTATCTGGATAAGCATGTATGTTCTTTCAATTATATTAGTAATTTATCATTAAATATTTTAATTTGTATTAATAAAATATTTACCATTAATATTAACTTCACTGTGCGTTATTAATGTTAGTTTATTGCAACTTAAATGGATAATTTACCTTTGCCAATATTTATTAATTAAGTCCCGGGAGAAATATTTTCTGAAATAAATTAAGTTATGGGAAATCATAATTCCCGATCTTTTACATTATTTGCTTTGTAAGTTATGATCTGCTTTATGCAGAATCAGTAAGTCTAACAACTTTGGTACCCTCTTTTCGAAATAAAAAACTGATTCTGCCAGTAATTCAAATTGTAATAATTATTAGGTTGAGTTAATCAGGAAATATAGCTATGTTTTTTAGAAATATGAACGAAATATTTTTCTTCTTCATAGCTCGATTAACTCACACATTCTAGTATGTATTAGAAGACCTAACTGAACAGGAAAATGTTACAATATCTTGCCAGGTACATTTCTGAAGTGTACTAAACACACCAGGTTGTTCCAAACATTTTTTTTTTCAATTGTCAATTTCTCACATTTATTTATATAATATTAGGGTATATGAGCACAGACTTTCAGATGACCCATCACTCTCCACTCTATCTAATAACACTGATACACTCAAGCACATATATGCTGAAAAGATAAATAATCACCAATATACGTATTTCATGCTAAACCAGCAATCATCAGTTGGTCCAGATTACCATCTCTACACATGATTGCTGGTTTAGCATGAAATACGTATATTGGTGATTATTTATCTTTTCAGCATATATGTGCTTGAGTGTATCAGTGTTATTAGATAGAGTGGAGAGTGATGGGTCATCTGAAAGTTTGTGCTCATATACCCTATATTACATATATAGACACAGGTATATAATAAGCCTGTGTTTCAGTTATTATATAATATTAAAATCTTTGTTCTTTAATTTACATTAAATTTTTAAAAAAAAATTATTAAAGCAACTAATTAAAAAAACTATTACTAAAATGATGGTCTTTCAGGCCGGATACATTTATTTATATAATATTAAAATCTTTTGTTTAATTTACATTAAATCTTAAAAAAAAAAATTTAGGAAAGCAACTATTTAAAAAAAAAACTCAACCTTTATAGGCCGGGTACATCTGTTTCAATAATAAAGAATAAGAAGTAGATGATTTTGCTGTGATATATAAGGGCTTTAGTGGGAGGGAATATTTAATTTCGTTAACATGATCTCCGAATATATAACCTATGCACAAAAATTTCGGACTTTATCTAAGGAGAAACCATTTTACATTATCACATAATTTAAGGTATGGGCAAGGATTATAAAGAAAAAATAGTACTAACAAATGGAAAAATGATTTAAACTTGTCATGTGATATATATATATATGAAAGTAGGATTGAACATTTTATTCAAAATATACAGTTTAGCAAAGACAGCAAAAAAAAAAAATGGAATGGTGGCTTAAATGATGAGTAGGAAAAATTGATAAGTTCCTTTCTAAGAGGATAAGAAATAAGAGATATTGGGAATAAAATAGTGAAGATCCTTGAAAAATGGGATAGACGGAATAGAAATGATTAGAATATTTAGAAATATGTACTAATAAATTGATAGTAACTAATAGTTGTTAAAAATGAGTGTACATAAGAAGTAACTATATTAAGTTATATAATTAAATGATATTAAGGATCTATGGAAGCATTACTTCTCTATTCCCTTAATATAATTACATCTTTTATTTTTTTTATATTTTAAGGTTTTATAAGTTCTTAACTTTTTTTTTTTCAAAACAAATTATAAAATCAAGTATTTATTTACCCTAGTTGGTCTGATTAATAAAATGTACTCTTTAATCCCAAAATGCAGTGCATGTTTTCTAGTCTTGCCACATTATCTTGCTTAGCCATATGAATCAGTGCTAATAAAAGCAATTTTTGTTAATATGGCATGACAGTAATTCAGCATAATAAACCTATGCAGCATTTTATCTTGTGGAAACAAATTTTGAATTAAATACACATGTAACATGAAGTTATCCCATCGTTTGTTTACATAGCATGACATGGGTTTGAAGATATTTATAATAGCTTTCACAATATTTTGTCTTATGCCTTAAATGAATTGCATATTACTATAAATTTGATACTGTCAATAATATTTTTATTAAAATAGCAAGGTAAAAGTAATATTTTAGTCTGCTCTTTGATTTATATAGAATTTATTCATATATTTTTTTAGAATCTTAATTTCAAAATAAACCAATGTTTGATGAATGCTGCATAATCAATTCTTTGTTGGCTCATTTGGATTTCTTAGCTTTGTTTATAAAGAAATAATAATAAAAACAGAAAAGCGAAATCAGAAATATCAAATTTAAATCTGAAAATTAAAAGAAAGAACTTATTCTCCAGAATGAACATTCGGATGTTGTATAAAATGGCTTTACCTTAAACATAGTTATGTTTCTATGAATAAGCTATGTGCCAAAAGCCCTGTTAGCCAAGTTAAACATTCCCTCCAAAATGCTTCTTTCACAATAAATCTACTCCTTATTACTTATTTTCCAGCCTTCGTTCATTTTTTTTACTTCCTCATATACCATTTTAATAAGAGTTGTTTCATTCATTTAACTATCTTGTCCTCGTTTTGTTATAAACCTAAACAAAAAACAATCTATCTCCTTTATCTTTTGTACTTTTAAATTTCTCCTATACTCCATATAATTATATCTTTATCCTCTTTCAATATCTACATTCCAAAAATAAAGGTTCAATACTCTTTTTATTATTTCCACCAGATGTATATCTATAATCCAAATCCTTATTCCATTTTTGCCTTCTTTTCCAAGTATCTAAAATTCCTGCCCTTGCACCAAATAACAATAATCTGTATTTAGTCTTGTTACACATTGTTTCACATTTTGTATAACTGTGTTCTTATATATAATATCAAACTATTTTTTTATTCCCATTCATGTAATAATTTTTTTTCTTTAACCAATTTATCTACTTTTTTCTCATATTTCATAATTACATAATTATAATACATTCTCTATATATTTATTTCATTTCTTAAATAATGTAACAGTAAGAAAAGTAGAGCTGCTTTAATCTAACCTAGAAATATAGACAGAGGGGGTTTGAATCTCGCCTACTCCAGATCGTTACCAAGCGACTTACTCCCCTAACCTCACAAGAGTTAAATTCTTTTAATGTAGCACAGTGGTCAGGTAGAGATGAGACTCAAAAGGGAATTCTGACATGTGATGATCAGGTTTATATATGTGAGAAGGAAAAAAAAAACAGTATCTACAAAGTTTCTATAATGATGAATGAGAGTTTATTATTTACATAAAATAACAATTAACGATTGAATAAGATGGTTACAAACTACATTCCTCGCAAAATATACAGATATAGAAAAGATCAAATGAATGAGAGTTTATTATTTACATAAAATAACAACGATTGAATAAGATGGTTACAAACTACATTCCTCGCAAAATATACAGATATAGAAAAGATCAAATGATCCTTTGTAACATAAATCAATAATTATAGAAACGCTAATCCATATTGTCAACTATTGGGTTATTCCATTTAAGAGAGAGACAATGCTGAGATTGCTCTATAGTGTCATTACCGGGTAGAATTAACCGGTTAAACTAGTCAAAAACACTTTAGACTGAATTCGAATACAGCCTTCTTATATTTAGATTTTAACTATAGAAACCCCAATAGATATTTTCAGATTTATAAAGCAATACATCGATCAAATTTAAAGAAGGCTTTAATAAAATAAAGAAATAAAACATTGTGACTCTTGGTGATTAATTATATCAGTTTGAAGAGTAGGTCTCGAAATACGATGGCTTCATTTTATGCTAACTTAATTCTGGATAGCTACTTCATCTCTAATCCGTAGTTAGAGAAAGGAAACCATTCGCCTCAGCGTGAACCAGGTTCAGGAACGAAGTTTTAATCGCTTGTGTCCAGTTTTTTTTTTTTGATTGCTTACGAGATTCAATCTTTCAACCAATTGAGATCTTGCTAACGTACATTAGCTAATGAAGATATGAAGAAAGGGGGTGATGAGTAAGTGCCGAGATACCCACGGATCATCAAGTATCACGATACGACAAAATGTGGTCAGCTGATCCTGAAGTTAAAGCCTTATTATGCTAACATATATATAACTGTATAATCATGAATATTACTATGCTGAGAAAATCCTCTATAAATAATTATTTATTTTCTTTTAGAGCTACTAAATACGCTCCTATACTGGTCTTACACTACCAGTTATACTTATGATGGGTAATATTAATCACTAATTACTATTTAACTAGTTTTCCCATAGAGTTAATAAATATTACAGAAATTAATTTATATAACAGTTGTACTGTACTCTCTTTTTACACATAAAACAATTACGAACGCTTAATTTAAATTAAGTTCCTTATAAATATACATATATCTTAATAAACCCTTAGATCGACTTAAATGCATATAAAATGTAATACAAGTGAGGATTTCTTTCTTTTAAAATACAAATCAAATATTTTAAAAACATAAACGCATGTCTTTTATTTTAACTATAAATTGAAAACATTGCGTCAATTTAAAATTACAATTGCGCTTTCTGGGTTTTCTCTCTTTTCTAATAATAACATTAAAAAAAATTCTAAAAGAAAAACAAACAGGAAGTGGATGGAGTAGTTCTATCCAAAGAAATTTTATAATAATTTTAAAATATTCCCATATTTATTATAGTGGGTAAAAACAAATAGAGATAAATTAAAGTGTATCAATTTAGTTACCTTCCAATTCCTCCTCTATATATATATTCCACATTATATAAAAGAAAACGTTTTCTTTCTTTAAAAAAAATACACAAAATAAATTATATAAATTCCGAGGTATATTGACAATCTACTAACATATAATAAATTCAGAGGTATATTGACAATCTACTAACATATAACAATTTACATATGAAAGAATAAAATTAGCGATTGCCACTATACATATTAACAATCTATCTAAGGCGTAATTTATGGATACACTTAAATATTATAAGACGTTACCATTTATGAGTATAAAAAGATTTAATTAGAACAGCGTAGATAGATTTTAAAGTATGAAAGTTTAAATTATACTATTACAAACTATAAAAACTATATAATAACATACAGATAATTACAAATATAAAGTTACTTAAGATGTGTGTGTGGATATAGCAGGTTGGTCTGGCAATGAGAAACTATCCATCATGGGTAGGTATTGTGGCATAGCTCAACTTCTAACAGCTATGGCAGCTTTCCCTAAGCCTCAGTGTTCATAATACATTTCAAGTGATCATCCAATATCAGGTAGCAGGCATTGGTCAGGCACTTTCTTTAGATTCTTCAACTGAACTACATTGTTCTGACTATGGTCCAAGGACGGACAGGAGAGTGGAGATAAGGGCACTACTCTCACATATTTAAGGCTATGTACATTTTAGATTTCTTACAAAACGAAAAGACTGATTCAAATATACAGTGCGAGAATTATTATATCTCTAACAAAATAAAACTTCTCTATTTATACCCTTTTTAATAAAATCCTTTTACATTCCATTATGCTAATTAGTGACTACCAATGCCTCCATTGTTTCATTTCCCCTGATTTTTTTGGTTGTATTGTTATACAAACAATTTACATTTTTAAATAATTGTTGTTTCAATGGATTTTTTTAGATTAATTCCTATTTTAGTAGATTTTTGTACATCAGCAATTTACATTTGTAAGCTAATTCTTGTTTCAATTGATTTCTAGAGTACATTCCTATTTTAATGGATTTTTGTACATTACTAATTTACATTTTCATTTGCTGATGCAATTTTTTTTTTATACAAATAAAATAATAATTTAGAATTTTTGTCTTTTCTCTAACTGTCTATCTTAAACCAATTTCATTTACAATTTATTCAATGCTATATGTAGTTTATCTATCTATAATCATTAGTTTTAAAGCACGTTCACTGTGGTTGGATTTATGGTCTTTGATTAGTCCACAGTGAATGATCAAGCCAGCATATACAGCTTCAGTATATACATAGAAATTGTCTATCAACTTTGCTTATTATAAATCCTTTCTCATCATGTTTGTTATCCTCTCCATGTAATCTGACTAAAGACTTTTTTATACTAATTTATTTTCACTTTATATATTATAATCTTATAAACATTTAAAATTTTATTTTAATTTTCTTCATTAAAAAGAAGTCCAATGCAGTTTCTCTTGAATAGTTTCAGTCTACATATCTACTTTTTTTATATATCTTTTTTATTACTTTTGCACCATCTATTGTAAGCTAGTATAATTAATGATTACCAAATCACAGTACAATTTAATCTCCAACTCCAAATGATTTTCTGGCTTTTGTGTTATCAATGAGGACTTTTTATTTAAAGTAAAAAGAATCTCTTAATTGTAGTTGGAGTAGAAATTAGGTTACTCAAATATAGTTGTCAGGTCTACAGAATTGTGCAAACAGATTGACTAAGATTCAAAATCTTAAGGTTTTTTTAAATTTCAGCCTATTAGCTTCATTGTAAAAAAATTAAAGATGGCTGCGTTGAGTTCCAATATTAAATTTCAAGTTGATAAAGAAAAAAATCAATAACTTCTGCAGATTAAAGTGTACTACTGTCAGATACACTGATTACTCAAGCTTACAATAGATGTCGCTAGAGTACTAAACTGAAAGTGCCAAGTGGCATTGTGTTGGTATTAATAATTATAACTATTTTCCAGTCTAGCAATTTGTAATTTTATTTTTTTTTTATAGTTTGGAAATTTTTTTTTCCAATTTATAAATTAGTCTCTTATAACCTATGCATTTTGGAAATTAATTAATTAAAGTTGAATATTAATTTACAATAACAACTAAAAAATATTATTATTATTATTTATAGATTTCAAAGAGAATATACATCTGGTGCCCCTGATGAATGGATTATTGGCAAGATAAAATTTGGACGACATAGTTTTACATAAAAAAAAAATCACCTACCAAAGTTTTCACACAGCCATCATAAGCAAATATAATTTTAATATTTCTTACTTTTGATTATCATTTATGAGTTATTTGTACATTTTTTATTAATAAATTATTTTTACTTTTTTGTTTTGTTTTACATATACGTATATATATAAAATGTAGTCAAATAACATTTTAAATATCTGGGCATTAAGGATTTAAATTAGTAACAATAATAGTTACTTACTGTTTTGATAAAGAGTATGAAGAGACAATATTAGTATTTTCTTCATATATCTTTTAATGATTAATTATCATAGTCTTCATTTTCTTTACTAACATAGTTTATAAATTAAAAATCTTTTAAATATCATTCACACTTTCCAAATAAACTTAAATATGTAGAGAGAATTGCAGAAAAAAGTTTGCTATTATCTGAAACTTTGATTCTTCTTTAAGATCTTAAAGAAATCGAGGATGGCAAATTACTAATGTCCATTCCACACATTCTTCTTGTTGCAGTTACTACTATCATGGATTATTCATATGGTATTCGATGAAGGATAGGCTGCATCAGCTAGCATAATGAGTTTATTGACTTTTTATCTCGTGAGTTAAACGACCAAGAAACACTATAATCTTTTTTCTCAGTTGCCTAATAGTTCTTAAATGAAATAAATGTCAGTTATCTTGAATGAAAGTTTATGTGACAATAATTTCTCTTTTATTAAATTGTTATAATCATGTCAGACAAAGTTAAATTATAGTCCTTATTCCTAGAAGTTGTAAGAACATCAGCCAAGACAGTGAATGGTGGCCAAAAATGGAGAGTATCAAGAATCATAATTGTAGATTCAGTCTGCCATTCATAACTGCATGTCACTTTCAAGTAAAAGAAATTTGTTAGACTTTGTGAAATTAGGAGAAAACGTGAAGAGACGATATAAAAAATGGACATATACTTTACTACAAAGACAGAAATATTAGAAGCACAAATGGAATGGGGTTTATTGTAAATAAAAAAAGTGGAAGAACAGCATTATGGAGATTGATGGAATATCAGATAGAATGACAAGGTAATTATTCAACTTATATAAAGATAATAAATGCCCAACAAATTCTCATTGTGATGAAGATATAGAGGATTTTTATTGTAACAGTCATATTTGAACATCCACGCAACAAAATCCAGAGTTTTGGTAAATTATACCAAGGCTGATCTAGAGGAGGGTTTGAGACCAAATCTGACCGCACCTCAGCTCCTTCACCAATACTCCTGACTTACTATCTTATGAATGACATATATGAGGTTACACTCGTAATCTCTCAATTTCCGCGCCGGCAATAGCAAAGGGTAAAACGAGAGACTCGGGGATATTTAACTAAATGTTTTATAGCTTAACCAAACACACTCACACAACCTATGGCTGATTATCTAATGCATATAAAATCATTATGGATGGTGATTTAATATAAATAAAATGAATAATATTGCAGACGTTAATATGTTTTTAAAATTATTTAATATTGACAAAACACAAACAATAACAATTAAATATACTGAATATTCCACTCGCAGGTGGGATGGTGAAAATACGAACTACACGTTCTGTAATCAATTGTACTTAACGATCATTATTCTATTATATCGTTTATACGTTAATAATTATTTTACGTCTATACTGATGTCTAAATTATGTCTGCCATTCCTACTCAGTATGTTAAGGGTTAAACTCTAAGAGAGTGGGAACTTTATACAATGTGTACTTAAATTTATCATTACGCGATGAGCAGTCAATGTGCTCTTTATGTAGATATTCTTAGATAAACTAGATCTTAGGTTCAGATCAATGCTGAACAATTAATATACAACAGATGAACTGGCGTTTTGTAGCATAACTTCTGAGGCTACGGCGCTATGCAAATTACATCAGATGCGGCTTGAATGTGCTTTTACTCATGAGATTCAGTAACGTTTACTCGGTTCTCAGATACCGCTCGCCTGCTATACATGAACTTTTAGTTCGGATGCTCGAACAGCCACGATATAAGATGCTGGATTCCGGTGTTCCAGTTTTTAAAGGAGGAAATGGGAATGACCCTTAAAATCATTATCCCATTCAAGAGAAGGCTGTCCGAACTAAGGATGATAAGATAGCCCTTAAAACCTAATCTTATCTTAATAATTATATGATAGCAAGGCGGAATGCACCTCAGTGCTTCGTAAAAACTCATTCACAACGCTTTTGGAATCTTAATTATAACAACTAGTAAAGCGCGAAATCTATAGTTTCTTCTGCAAACTACCCTACGCCAGTTAATTAAATAAACACTGAAATTGTGCTAAAGAGGACTTTATTAAAATTGATCTAGTTTATTAATTAACTACATATTATATGCAATTACATTAATGGGGTCTAAAGCATATCTGGGGCTTAAACTTGGCTAACTACTGAATATGCCTTAAATTATCACTCTCTTTTATTTAACCAAACAAACCTTTTAATAAGCAACATATGTGATATTAAGCTACGCATAGCAGTTCAAATAATACATCAAAGTAGGTTTCGGACCAGAGACAATCTATAGATATGCCAAACAGCATAATTACTTTACTTGAGAACAAAACGTCTCTTTAAGTTATAATAATTAATAGTCTCTGCTCCGAAGGCAAAGCATAAATCAATAAATGCATTTTAACAAAATATATATATAGATGCAAAAGTATAGACGCAAATAGAGAAAATAATAAGGCAAATAAGCTTTTATAAGTTGAATTTAAAAAAGAGATTTAAGAATTTGTGATCAGGCAAGATTTACATTTAACTTTTAAAGTATTTTAAATTATACAGGTTGAGATACGTTTATCTAATACAGTTAATTACTTTAAGAGAGGATACACCTTTTAAACATAGTGTGATTAATTTATAAGATTTGAATGGAAGAGTTTGTGCACATTACTTATTATATAGCTAGCTTTAGGAAAGATTTATAGATGGCTATAGCTTTTAGATTTAGTTTGATTGAGAAGTGGTTACCGGTTATTTATCTGGAGGCTTGCAGCTTGAAAGTATGAAATACACGCATGGACTGATTGATCTGAGCTGGTTCATCGTTGGGCTATTCTTTAAGTAGGGCTGTGGTTTGGATCTCCGGGCTCCATAAAACGGTTCTTGACCATCGGGAAGATGGCCTTTGCTTTTCTAGCCAATTATTTGCATGGTAGAAACTGGGCCTGCTGCCTGGATATAAGTTGAAACACGAGTAAAGCAAAAAATGGATGACAATTTTCTTTCAACTGCCTTTTTTATACTTTTTTAACCCCCCCCTCTTACAGTTCATTCACAATCTTTATTTTTAGACTTTTAAAACCTAAGAAGTCTTAATTGCATCAGCTTCAAACGAATCGGTTGATTGATTTCAGGTTTATTCATTGTTCCTTTTATTTTTCTCAGATTCCAGTTCCAATCTGGATTTCAGTGCAGGTTTAATTGTCCAACTTTTATTTTATTAAGAATCCTAAAATCTGAATTTGTACCGGCGGTGTCTCATGAGATTGGTAAAGTTCTTTTTTTAAACATTGGATTGCTTCTCCTTTTCTTTTACTGAAAGAGATTTAAGCTGCTAGCGTTTTATCCTAGACGTGAGACATCTACCTTTGTTTTTAGTTGCTCTACATGGTTAAGTAATTGGGTACTTTAAAGCCAGTTTGAAATACTTTAGAGAATTCTGTTCTTATCTAATATAATTTTCCCAGCTTGAAACCAATTCAATTATTTAAAATCATAAGATGAATATTTATAAAATTATAAGGTGTGTACGTTATCTAATGATAATATCATTCAGATGTGAATATACCATTTTTAGCAAATAGAATTATTACAAAATATATACAATTATAGCAGACGTGTGTGCATATACAATTACACACATATACGTGTAAATATACGTTTTTATACATGTTAAATTCCCAAGTATATTGTTATATATATGTGTACCTTTAGGGTTTGAACTAGGGAAATGAAGGCTACTGATTTCTAGAATAGGTGAAACGTATGATGATGAAATCATACTGTTTCATTATGCAGATGTACAAAATGCTTTTGATTAGAAGAAATATTTTAAAATTGTCATGGGAGACTTTAAATGTTAGAATTAGTAAACAATTGAAAGATGCAAGAAGTAAATTTAATTATGGTGGCAGAAATGAAAAAATTAACAGACTTATAGAGTTTGTTGAAAAAAATGATAAATGGACATAGAGAATCCAAATGAAATTACTGTAAGCATAGTTTGATTATATTTTGATTAACAGAAAATATGTATTTCAAGATTGTAATATTCTTAATAGATTCAACACAGGAAGTGATTATTGATTAATGTATGCTGTGTCCTGGGGGTCTCTAAAGACCAGTCAGGGAACTAAATAAATAAACAATATATTTTGAAATATATATTATAACGATCGAAATGAAAGTGAAGATCGAATCTAACCGCAAAAACAATATCTGCTCTACAAGGCGCCATCTAGGCATTTAAACCTAGAAAAATTTATAGAGTAGGCAGATACGCGCTGTTAAGATTCCACTTTATCTAAATATTCCGATCGTTAGCCCATGTCACTAGCTCAGCGGAGACGCAGAGATAATAAAATATAAATTTTATATCTTAAATATAAGAGAATAAAAGCCACTGCCAGAAATTAACACATAAAAAATATTTATTTACGCACATATAAAATCATTCTAAATTCGAGGAATAGGTTTAACATTTTTAGATTTTTATTTAGATGGTCAAGTATGAATAGACTACATAGATTTGCATTTGAAAATAAAACATTCTATCCCTATTTAACCTTAGGCTAAAATTCGCAGTCAAACCGGCATCAATCCATCTGATACATTTATGTATTCAATGTAGCATGAAAATACAACAGCACAAATATACTATACTGTCAGGAATGGACATCTGAACAGGATAGTTAGAGAAAACATTGACTCTTGTCCAATACAGGAATATGACGTCTGTATAGCAAGAAGAACAATAAAATAAAAACTCCATAGGAAGGGACCGCGATCCTTTTTGCCGACTTACAATCCCATCCATAGGCAAAGGGTTGGTGCGGTGTATTCAGCGATTACTACATCTACTAATTACACAAATATATCCAATCCATTGACCCAATTCAACAACGACACAAATAACCTAAGATTACCCTCCCCTAATATAACTTTACAAATCTATATAGCCATTCACGCCCGACTTAAATTTAACATTTAAATACGTTCGCACAAATGAATTTTATAAAATTTGTTTTAAAATGTTGAGTACAGATCAGCTGCACAGATTCCACGGTCAAAAACATTCCAAATTAAACACAACCGATCAAAATACAAAGTCATCGATAAATGTCACTTGCATAGGGAATATACAAATCCCATTAGCATTCATCGTAAGATGCTTGCAGTGATATCGTTGACATATATTCTAATCGAATGTGAAAACCACAACATTATCAACCGCTAACGAATCTATGCAACGTCTATACCCAACCTTAAATTTCCTCATTTAAAATTTAAACAATAAATATTAATACAAATAAATAATAAATGGAAATGATTTTTTTTATCAAACGCAAACATATACAAAATTACACATTATCAATTGAGTTGACACATAAGTCAGAGAAAAGTTCTTTTTATAAAATTTAAATTAACTTATCAATCTTTAAAGTTCTTAATTAATATTATGATTTTAACAATTGTTCAGTTCTATTGCTTACGGTAGAAGAGTCCCTGTTCCCGTTGGCAATTCCCACGGAGACTTTCCTGGAAGACCGGTCTGATATTTTGGAGGTAGCATTAGCTGGTTCTATTCTGGTATCACAGTCTTTGCATTTTTAAAATAAGTGAGTGAGGACGACAAGGGCGTCTTGTCGCCAGACTCACCAAAATCAAGTTGGAAAAAACTGACTGGAACTCAATATTTTTTTCTTTTTATAGTCCTCCTATGGATTCCATGAACAAAAACGTCACTGTTCTGTTTTTTCATTATGGTCCGGGCCTTTATTTGCTTCCATTGGTCAAGCTAAAATCTCTTTCTTCTCTTATCTAACTTTTCATCTGACTTTTTAATTAAACAGCTTTTAGATAATTAATAAACAATCATTTCCATTTATAGATTACAGGAATTAATTAATACCTGTTTTTATTTTAACTTACGTTATTTTTTTATTAAAATATTTTTATATTTCAATCTTGTATTTTTTTATTTAAAAAAATACGTTCAAATACTTTTTTTTTTTTTTGTTTATGAAAAAATATTTTTAAAGTTTAGCATCTGTGCGAATATATATATGTTTAACAAACATTTTAATTTTAGCGTTTAGTTTTTTCCTTTTATTTGCGAACTTTTAAGTTTTTATTTTAAATTAATGTAACGACATATTTATATATCGTTACAATATGTAACAAGTTTTATTTAATAACAATAATAATGTGATAAAAACAACATAAAAAAGTAATAGTCCATTATTAATATTCATACACTTTTTCTCGGGTGAAAATGTATTCTTTCACATTAGGAGTAATCCAGTTATTATATTTGTGCTTTCAAATCGAATGTCTTTTGAAGCACATGCATATATAATTTCCATAAAGAATGACTGTTAAAGTTCACAATCTCAGAACTTACATATATATTAACTATCTCTGTTCCCAACTTGTCTCTTGCAGTTCAATTAAGCTTCAGTTAATTACCTTTCGTCGGTAATAATTTCTTCTATTCACAAACACATACTTCTCATTTGCCGCTATTCCATTTTAGACTTAATCACTGCTAGTCGATCTTCTAATCTATCATTGACCATTTTTTACTGCTGATCTGTTATCACTTCAAATCCACATTAACTAATCCAGTCTAACCATTTTACTTGCTTTCTCCTTTCTTCATTTATGACAGGGTGCCTTATATACGATCTAATTTGTATACAACGAGCTTTATTTCCATATCGATTCTATTCTAATTTAGTCTATAATTTGGAACCATCTCTCAAACGAACTTCTAAAATAATTTTCTCCAATAAAGTGAATGTTTTTAAAGTGAAGAAATCCATGCATATTTACAAAAATAAATCTTTTATACAGTTTTATATGTTTGGACATTTCACTCTTCCCTCTCCTCTAGAAATAGTGATTTAATTTATTACTATATCTTTAAACTTGTCAGGTGGTTTATTTTTACGTTTATGTAGAGTTTGGGAATAACTTTCTTTTCAACTTCTTTTGAAGTAGTTCCGCCTTCATTTTCCTCCTGTACAAACACCTACCTGTTTATCAATCTTTTCTCTAATTCTTCCTCTAAGGATTTATTTAGATGAATATCTGGCAAGGTATCTTCATAGCGATGGCGAAGGTGTTTAACATAACTTTTCAACTACCACTCATTCTGATTTTTCACTTTTTTGCCGGTGTCCATTTACAATTAAGAAAGTCATGTATCCATATTTTTTTCCCTATTAAGAACTTGTCCCAATTTTGAACTTTTATCATTTTTACAAATAGATGGTACTAACATTGTTAATTGAGTTTGAAGAATCCTAGATTTTTTTCCCTATCCAATTTACTTTAGCCACACTATTTAATGTTCTGGAGGTTAACAAGTTATTATTCACATTTACATGAATACCCAGTGGTCAGAACCAATTTCTTCCTAACAATAGACTGAAAATTTTATTTACTACAGTATATATAAGTGTCAGCCAAGTCACATTAGAAATTAATTTTACAGACACAACCACTTTTCCTTGAATATTAATTTTATTGACCTTTATGTCTGCAACTATCACATCTGTATCTTCCTTTTACATTTTCAGCAATTTTAATTCAATCTTGGTGAGATATCATTGACAGACTGGCTCCACTACCCACTTCCATTTTTACTGTTTGACTGTAAATAATTATCTAAAAATGTGGTCCGTTTTTTCTGTCATTCAGTCGCTTTATACTAATATTCTCATAATTTAATTTCCTTCAGATTTATAGTCCGATTTTATGAACAGACAGCTGCTAAATGACTTTTTTACCACAGTCTCTGCATGTTTTATTTCTATGTTTATATTTATTTTTTAAATGTCCAGATTTATCACAACTTCGGCATTTTTGCTCTTTTCTATCACTACAGAGCTTTGTTTATGAGCAAATTTTTTTCCCGATTGTTGTGGCCATAAACTTCAATGCATTATTTTGTAAAACTTCTTGCACAACACATTTCTCCAAAGCTCTTTTATAACTTAGGTCAAGATTGTTCAGCAATACTCTTCAAAAATTCTCATCCTCTATGCTATATAGGAGTTGTTCCAATAATACATAGTTTATTTCCAGACCAAAATCATAGTATTTAGCCAGCTTCCTTAGAACTAAATCATAGTCCATGTATTTTTCTTGTGATAGTTTTCGGTTTCTCAAATCTCAGATGCACTAACCATTAGAAACTTTCGGAACAAAATATTCATTTAAAATTTTTATAGCTTTTTTATATGGAAGTTCCTCCGGACATTTGGGATCACTAAGTCTATTTGCAAGTTGTATATCATTTGATCTGCAAAATAGAGAAGAGTTAACACTTTGAGATGTTCATCTTTCACTTTATTTATAAGCATACAGTACTCCACATAATTTTTCCATGAGTCCATATTGATTATATTGAACTCATGGATTGCAGAACTTAGTACTGCCACATTTTATTATTCATAGTAAGAAGATATCCTGTCTAACTGCTGGGTTCTGAGGGTCTCTAAAAAACAAGTCAGAGAACTAAATAAATAAACAATATAAGTTGAAATATATAACAAGATTTATTTAATAACAATAATAATGTGATTAAAAACAACTTAAAAAGGTAATAGTCCATTATTATTCATACACTATTTATTTTCCTCATGTGAAAATAGCCTTCTTTCACACCAGGAGTAATCCAGTTATTATAATTGTGTTTTCAAATCGAATATTTCTTGAAATACAAGCATATATATATATTTCCATATAGAATAACTTAAAGTTCGCAATTTCAGTGCTTACATTGGCACACACAATCTGTATGTTATATGTTAACCGTCTGTTCCGAACTTGTCTCTTGCTGTTTGGTTAAGCTTCAATTAATTACCCTTCGTTGGTAATAACATTTTCTATTCATAAACACATACTTCTCATTTGCTGCTATTTCATTTTAGATTTAATCACTACTAGTCAGCCATTTTTTATTGCTGATTTGTTATCACTTTAAATCAACACTAACTTTTAATCCACTCTAACCATTTTAACTGCTTCCTCTCTCCTCTTCATTTACAATGGGAGTATCTTATATATGATCTAATTTGTATGCAACTAGCTTTATTTGCATACAAATTCTATTCTAATTTAATCTATAATTTGGGATGATCATATTTCTAGAGTACTTTTTCCCCATAAATAAAATAAAATGAAGAAATTGTGCATATTTACAAAAATAAATAATCTTTTATTTACATATAGAGTTTTATATGTGCAGACATTTCAATATGAAATACATGTTATACAAAACTAGAAATGAAAGCTATTAAGAAAGATAATATCATTTGGTATTCCTAATCTTCAGAAACAGTCCAATGAACTTAAATTAGAATTCAAGAGGTTTAGATTTGATTGAAATCAATAAGATAACTGATACAAAAAAACAACAATTCACTGATAAATTTTTAAATGAGACAAAAAAATATATGAAAACATTCAAAAATGACCCATTAAGAATTGAATATCTAGACTTTTGTAAAATGATATGTAAAAGAGTGTATCAGAAAATATAACTGTGAATTGATAAGGAAAGCTATAGAATAAAATAAAAAATTTAAAAAGTATAAACATTTTGTTATTGGAAGAAAAGTTATTTCAGCAATAAGAAGAAAAGAATGGAACTATTATTAAAATGAATGACATGAAACGTATGGAAGAATTATATAATAATAAAGAACAAAAAAAAAACAAGAAACTTACTACATTTTCTTAATCGCCAAGCAAAAGCTCTAAAAAGAAATGGAATTATTGATATTCTAAAAGAAGCAGGTGAAAAAATAGAAAAACTATTGACAAAACTGTGTACCAAATATCTAAGTGATAAAAATGTGCCATATGATTGGAGGAATATAGTAGTAACATTGATATATAAGAAAGATGATAAATAAAATATTGGAAATTATAGTATACAAAATCTTTATGAAAATAATTATAACTGATCTACATTGAACTTTGGATCAAGCCAAATAGAACAAGTTGAATTCAAAAGTGGTTTTAGCATAGTGGACTATAACCAAATAGTGAGAGAAATTATAGAAAGGACAATCAATATGAGTTGCTATTATGCTTTGGCCCATCAAGATAATAGACCAGGATATTGTCATATTCTGAAGAATATTTATCAAAATGCAACAGCAATGATGGCAATACTAGGACAATTAACATTGAGAAGAGTGTATAACAATGTGATTTCCATATCTCCAGAATTTTTTACAGCAATTTTACAAGATATATTTTATGTAGGGATTAAATTATGAAGCTGCAGGAATAAAAATGCATGGATTATTTAAGTCATTTAGATAATGCTTTCTTCAGGAAGTGTTGCAAGAGTTACCAGATGAAAATAAGAAAACAGAAGATAAAACAAGCAAAACCATACAGCAGTGGCACTCAGTGCAAGCCAGAGTAATCAATGGATGCCAGAAGGCTTTGTGCATAAAATCCCTGTCTATTGCCTACTCATCCAATATCCCCAGACTAGTTTCTAGCTTGTGGCTTTCATCAGTGAGGAGCCTTGGATCTGAGAGCACCACATAGATCTTAGGATCTAATGCAACCCTCCAGCAGCCACCTTTTATCTATTCTTAACTACAAAACTATGAGTCTACAATTGAAACAATATTTTCAATCCAAGCTCATTAGCCTATATAGGTCTGAACTCAGTTCAGTACTCATAGTTTTGTAGTTAAGTAGAGATAAAAGGTGGCTGCTGGAAAAAGTTGCATTAGATCCTAAGATCTAGGTGCGGTGCTCTCAGATCCAAGGCTCCTCATTGGTGAAAGCCACAAGATAGAAACTAGTCTGCGGATATTAGATGAGTAGGCACTAAATAGGGATTTTATGCACAAGCCTCTGGCTTGCACTGAGTGGCACTACTGTATGGAGAGTTTTGCCTGTTTTAATAACAGTTATGAACAAACATAAGAAATGGTGATCATGTGATGTTTAGTGGTTTAGTGGATTTTCTAAGAAGATAAAAAGACTGATAATCATGAAATAAAAGAACTTTATAACTTTAAATATCTTAGATTATTGAATGATAATAATAATGGAATTAACTTGTTTGAAATGCCTTTGATAGAAATGACTTAATATTATCCATAATGTATGAAAAGATTTTTAATAAATATGAATTGCCAGTTCTTATTTGTGGATTTGAGATGTGGACACTTAACAAGAATAATTTAATGACTTCTGAATCACTCGAGGAAGAAGGAAGTGCGAGGAGATATATATGTGGGGATAATAAAAGAATCGAAAGCAAAATATTTGGTTAAGAGAACAAACATGTATCACTGACATCAATGAATGAATTGGGGGCTGAAGTAGAGCAGGGTTGGACATATTGTCAGAAGAGTCTATAATATATGAACAATTGAATTTTTAAGAAAGTTCCTAGCAAGATCATATGTGATATGGATAGACAAAATAAAGATGTTAGAGTGATGTAAGGAAGATAGGCTATGGATTGGAGAAATTAAATTAAATTTGGAAAGACCACCTTGCAAAGGATTGATAATTTTGAAAATATTATATGTAGATAAATAGATATTATTAATGCATTAGTATTAATTAAATTAGTAATTATTTCATACTGTAAATATTCTGAATGTAATGACAGAAAAATAAAAAAAGCTTGGTATATTGAAAAAGTCAACAAAAGTTCAAACAGCATTCTATTAAATATTCATTGGAACATTTAAATTGATTTATTAATAAAACAGCCACTACAAATATGTTCTAATTAACTCAGCAATTACAGGTCACAATTATGGTACATTGCATGGAATGTGATTTAGAAATACATACAATAGGGAATAATTATTAACTTCGTGAATGCACATTTAGTGATCCATCTTATTTTATATAAAGAGTATGAAGTACATCGATTATTATATATAATTTAATAACATGCCCATATAAAAATTTATCAAGTGAATATTATCTATGGTATGAAATAAAATATATAATTTGTACCATACAAATCACCATGAACTGAAAAAAGCTACCAATTAGTAAAGCTTTTGAATTTATAGTAATTTTAATTATGAATTTGATCTCATAATATACATAGGATGGTATGATTAATTATTCATTTATTTTCTTTATTTGTATATATTACCAAAATCACATTTTTCTTTATTTTGCTGTAATATCCTATAAATACAATTTATCCAAACCACTTTGAACACTTTTTAGCAAAACTCTTTATATATATATATTGTACCCTTACTTCTCGATGTATAATATAGTTTGAAATACAACTAGCTCAATTAAATTGTAATGCTTAATTCAAAATTTGCATATCTATCTTTAATATACTTTTATATTATCATATTCGAATTAAATTTATTATTAATTATCAAAATCAATATATTTCTATAGTATGTACTAATTAAATAAGTATTTATTAAAATCATGAGACTGTGAAGTAAAGTTACAAAGCAATAAGTAGATTTACATTGAGTCAATATCTTCCAAGACACTGTCTCAATGGCATAAGAATACTATTACTACCTTACTATCCTATCATTACATCTACAGCATTCTTATGGCTTTTAAATAAAGTACATTATCTTTAATAATAAAAATAAATCTCAACTTTTATTAAGAAAATATAATTCAATAATCTCAGGTTCTTCTAATTATCTTAAAGTAATGATAACTCATGTAAATAAGTATGATAAAGGATTTTATATCAAACCTAAATACACCTAACTTATTCTAATAATAATAATACTCAATACTAATCTTAGAGTATAACTTAAGCTTATTTATTTCTATTATATCATCAATCATCAAATAAATAATAATATGTATATCTTTTATTTTCATATAGTATCTTAATTTTAGAATAGATCAGAATCTTATAATTTAATAGTCTGTGGCAATAAATAATACTGTACTCTTATATTATGCATTATAATTACTCTATGACCATTGCAATATGATATGTTAATGTCAATCAATTCTCATAAATGATAATCAGGAAAATATTGTATTTATTTCTAAAATAATATTAATAAATTCACATTGTGCAAATATTATGTTTATTCAAATTATCTGCTGTCAAATGCTGTGGTGCAAAATAATGAACTCGACACACTTTTAAAACAAATTAAACAAATTTATTTACATTAACTTTAATTAAGAATCTATTTACAATATTTACAGTTCAAAATTAGAAAACAAAGAAAATAAAAATATAAGAAAATAATAATACAAAATGTTTACACTGTTATTAACTTATACTCTTAAGAAATAATTTACATTCTTTTAAAATGCTGTACTAATAACATTGAAGTATGTTTTTGAACTTACACTTTAAATACATATCAGTAAGCTTCAATTATTACAAATAAATTTATGTAAATACTGTTTATGTAGCATATATAAACAATAAAACTTTAATAATTAAATTGCTACATCAATTAAGTATTACTGTTATTCATTCCATAATGTAATAGTATGTGTTCACTTTACTATTAGTACTACTTTAATATTATAATATAAAAATTAATGTATCTTTGTAATGTAATAACAAATAATTGATTATAACTTTATATTTCACTTAATGCAATTCATGCTACATGTTTTATCAAATATGCATTACATACATGTATTGTTAAAATAATAATATTATTTAAATCATTCATTAATTTCAAATTCATAAAGTATTATATTAGATAAATTCTATGATTCTTTTTATGTAAAAATATTACTTTACTTTATGTGTTATTCTACTCCTTCTTAATAACCTTCTATCTACAAAAACATCCTCTAAACTTATTTAAACTTTCCGGAAATACAATCATCAAATTTAAATAAATAATAATTATCCAAACTATTTATACTTCATCATCTATATTCGGTAAATCTTCAACTCAAATATAAACCTCTACATAAAACTTAACTTAATTTATCCAATAAAGTAAAATAAAATATAGACTTTTAAAATCTCTTTCTAACTTGCAATAAAAATAATTACTTATGAATAACAAATATAATTCTAATACTGTAACATAAAACAAAATATCAAAATTTATTTACGAAAGAATCATATAATTATTTCTAAGCTTCTTATGTAATGTTGCATCGTATTTATATCATAAATTCAAATTATGCATATTTAAATAAAACTGTCACTGCCAATATAATGTGTGTGTATTTTAAAATATTTATACATTCATTCAATAATATCATATCATTTGGTTGATCTAAAGAAAACATATTAAATACATCAAAATTATTCTTATTATAAAATTTTTACCATAAGCAATGATTTAATGTACAGTCCATCTTCCAATATTCTTCGGAATTACAGCTTCATAAAATAATTCACATTTACACTCACAATCATTCTTTAATATATTACGTGTTATATTAATTATAAAATAAACTTATATAATTAATTATTATATTATTTTTAGTTATTATTTTAAGAAATGTACCTATTTTATTTTAAATAGATTAATAATATTTAAATTTTATATTAAATAAATATAACAGAATTCATATTACGTAACTCCAGCGATGTCTCCTTTTCACCATAAAGTTCTTTAATCCTAGGCACACATTCACTAGAACACCATTTCCTGTTTCCGGTCCATCACATGTTTTAAAAGTTTATAAAACGAAAACGTTTTTTTTTTTAAAAATAAGTTTCCCACAACAAAACAAAATAAAATTAAAATAGTTTATAGGATCCTGATTTACTTCTTTCTAGAATATTATTCAAAGTTATTATTTTAAATTAGTCTATAGTTTATGAAAAGTTATCATTTAATTATTTTAAATTAACTGGGACGTCCACATATTATTTGCGCATTCCATAACCAAAATATCCAGGTAAGAATAAGCTTCTTTATCTATAAACGACCAGCGTTTAAATTATTTCAATATAATAATTTTTATTATATTAAGACTTTTAGCTAATTATATTTTCAATTTATTTGCCTTTTAAAATTGTCAATATTCAGTCTTTTAAACATAAAGACTTAACAAGGCAAGTATTTATAAAACTACTTTCATTTTTAATATCTTTACTTAAGATATACATTTAAATTTATAGCTTGCAAAATACTTTCTTCATAAAGAAGTATTTTATTCTCTAAAATTTCTATTTTCTAATAGTTCAATAGTAATTAGCTTTTTAAATTATATACTGTCCAAAATACTACTTTTCTCCATCTCGTAATTTTCCGAACTAATCCAGCGTTTGTCATACTTCTAGTATAAAGTTTCCGATATATTTTCACTATATATGATGTTCCCATGACTATTTGCTTGTAAATTGAGCTCAATAGAGACGACCGATAGGGAAAAAATTAAGTTAACACTGCATGTTTATCATTTAAAATTTATATAACTTATTTACAAGACACTCTTATAATTTTGAAAAATGATTTTAAAAAGCGTCTACAAAATTTACGTAGCTATCTTAAATAACACAATTAACTTTAAAATTCAATCACGAAGTCCTCTCCTAACAATTGACCTGAGCTTTTATACCGGAAGAAACTTCCCATCTGATTGGTACATTTAAACAATCAACTTGCTGGCTTATTTACATATTTACCAACAACACAAAATTAAAAATAAATAATGACTTATTTAACATTTAATATTTATTATATTATTAAATCTTTTAAAATAATCTTTATCGTTTATTTAAATCTATTAAACACTTTTAAAAAGTATATTATCTTACTTGATTTTAATTTTAACTTTTATAAGATTATTTTTAAATAAACTAAGTATTTTTTTATACGTCATATTTTTAAAGTAATACTTTTAAAACCAGATTTAATATTCTACATTGAATATCTTTATTTTTATCTCGTGATAGTTCACGTATTATTTATAAATTTTATAACATGATTTTTAAAATAGTTCTGCAACTTTACTAAACAACTTCCATGCATGTGTGTGTATATTTAACTAACATCTGTTCTTTACAATACAAGAAACGCTTGTCATCGTCTAAAAATAAACTAACAATTGCATTTTTTAAAATAAATATTTTTTAAATAAATAAGATATTATAATAGATTTTAAAATAATTATCCAATATTATTAAAATCAAATATTAGTCTTATTTAAGTACTTTCAATAATTAAAATATTTATATTCTTTTATAATATTATTTTATCAATAATAAACATATGCATTTAATTTTAACTTGTCTTTTTAAATACTTTAGCTTTAAATATTTATTTATTAAATCTATTAATGCAGTATTGATTATGGCCATTTTTCCCAACTATATATTATAATCATCATCATTTAAAATGTCTCTCTCTATATCAGCACAATTTCACATATCAAATATTCATAGATTGCTTTAATTAGACCCTTTGAAATATTACCATAAGCAAAATTAACATCACATATTCAAATATATCTTAAATTTAAAATTTTTAATAGATTAGCACAAAAATTAGATGGTGACCCATACAAAAGGGCACATATTCCCCTCCGGATAAAATTTTAAATTTAACATCTATCTTCATCTTCTTTAATCCACATTTATCATCTTCATCTTTCTTATCATTAAATATTATAATAAATTACTTTGACATAAAATTTTATAAAGCATTGAAATCTCATTTTAAATCTCAATTAGAAAACACTTTTAAATAAAATTACAATAATTTCTTTTACTTTATAAATTAAGTTTCACTTTTCTTTACTCATCTCTTAATTAGGTAACTTTTATTTTCCTAATATTATTATAACATACCAAATATTTAAATTCCTTTAAATACACCTTTGACATAAACTAACTTGTAAATACATACTCCTATAGTTAATACTATATCTTAAATTACTTTATGTATTTTACTTCCAAATTTATTGCTAGTTTCATCAGCAATTTCATAGATCATTGTTTAATAAATCTATATACTTTTCATTTTAAAGAGATTAACTTGATCCCCTAAAATTGATCAATTTCATGATCACTACTATAATATAAATTAATCTTTCATAAAATCTACTTACATATAATCTAAACATATGAGTCTTTATACTTTCTATCTTTATTACTCAACTTTTGCTTAAAATATTTACTTTAATAGCTAATTCCACTTTTATTTTAGTCATTCTGACCAAAATTTATTTCTCCCAAACTTATTATTTATTAACTCAATAAATAATATCTTATTATACATATTTTGTAAACTTCTTCAATTAAATCTTTATCTATTCTGCTAACTCATCATATATAATAAATTATTTCCTTATGTAAAGCACTATATTTAAACATTACATTAAAATCTTTGTTCACAATACATTCTTAAAATTGTAACTCACACTTCAGAAGGAAAGGGAATTAAACTCCTTGCATTATAAGTTCCTTTTTCCCCATCTGGTATGGTTAACATAAATGTATTCTCCCCTACTTTGCAAGATATTCTATATGGACCTTCATATAGACTAAGAAATTTTTTGAATTGATTTCTTTGAAGGTTGCTAACATGGGAAGATTTTATATTTATTTTGCAAAGCAAAAAAAAATAATAATATAATGCCATAATACATTATCAAATACATATCTTCTTTAGGAATTATTTGTCTTAATTATTAAATATCTTCTTCTCTGAATTTAAATTTTAATTCTCTCTCTCCTTTCTAATTTAATTTTTTACTAGTTTTATTAGCTGGTCTCTTAAGAATTGTGGTCACACCACTAGTAGAAGGCTGATTCTGCGAATCATCACTTCTATCCCTATTTGTATCATATTTTACAGATTTCTTAAAATATGGAGACATTCTATCTCTGCCTTTGTACTCAAATCTTCTCTTAACACCTCCAGATCTCACCCCAGTATTAACACTAAGACTTGCTAATGGGTAATTATTCCTATCCTTATTTACCCTAAACCTATTATCCATAGATAACTCCGCTACTTCCAGAGCATCCAATATTTCAGAGACTTCTTCAATTGACCCACGGTCCGCAGCTATTAACAATTGCTCCACATTTTTAGGTAGGTTGTGCCTAACTATCCGGACAATCTGTCCTTCCGATAATGGACAAGCAGTCAACGTCTTCAGACGAACAGCTTGACTCCTGAAAAAGCTTGTGTAGCTGCCTTTGCTAACATGGTACTTCTCTTGGGTAATTTGATACCTAATGCAATCCTGTTTGTCGGAGTTCCAAAAACTCCCAACAATAAAACATTTGAAATCACCATACGTCATTGGTTTTTCAAATAGGGATTGCCACCAATCTTTAGCAACTCCATATAAATGATTGCTACACACTGCCACTTTTTCTTTTTCAGACAAAGAACATATTGAAAACAATTCATCCAAATTGTTTAAAAACTCTGAGGGATTTTCCATGTATTCCCCTTTAAATGGTTTCACTTTCATAAACCTTAGGGCCATTGAATTATTCGCACTTCCCTCATGATTAATCACTTCTCTAGTCGGTCTATTGTCAATTTCCTTCACAATAGTATTTTCTGACTGATTATTATTATTACTACCTTGCTTAAATAATTCTACATTATTTATTTGTGAAGAATCAATATAGTCCTTATATGCCTTACTACTTATTTTCCCTTTAAATACCTCTGCTTTTGCATTACTTATACTTTTCATTTCTATCTGATCATATACTTGCTGAAATTTCCCTTCTAAGTCCATTTGCTCAAGCACTTGCTTAACATATCCTTTTTGTTCTTTTCTAAACTCATCTAAATTCTTGTCTAAAATTTCTTTATACTTGTCATTATTCTGTTCTATCATACCTACGTGATCCTTTATATCCTTTTGAATACGCTTTATATTCTCTCCTACTTTCGATCTATATTTATTTTCATCGACTCTTTTGACATCTAAACCCTTAAATTTTTCTACTAACTCCTTCTCTATTTCATTTTTTATGTTCCCTTTGTTCTGAACTAAGGCACTCTTAACATTTTTAATATCATCATTAATATTACTAACTTGGTTCTTAACTTCACCAATCTCACTATCCACTTTTAACTTATAGTCATCAATTTTTAAAGTCAAATTATTATTATTAATTCTACATTGATCAGTAGATTCTACTATTTGATCTTTTAGACTTTTAATTGTGCTTTCTGAAAATTCATGAAGTTTTCTTTCTAGAAATTCTTGATTTCTATCATCAATTTTTAGGATTTCTAATTTTAAAGACTCAACTACTTCTTCATTTTTATTAAATCTTATATCTATATTATCCATTCTATCTTCTACTTCTTTTTTGAAATTCTTTACAATTGCTTTAATAGAATTACTCTCCTCTTTCATTTCTTCTTTTAAAGATTTATTCTCCTCTTTAATAGTATCAAATTTCATATTCATATTTATATTCATCTCTTTCATTTCTTCTTTTAAAGATTTATTCTCCTCTTTAATAGTATCAAATTTCATATTCATATTTATATTCATCTCTTTCATTTCTTCTCTTAAAGAATCAAACCTAACACTATTTTTATAACTCTCTTTTTCCATTTTTTCTTCAATTCTAATACTATTTTTATTATTTTCTTGAATCATTATTTCAAAATATTTCTTAAAATCAGACATTGAAAAGTTCTCTACCTCTTTCTCAGCTTTTACTATTTCTTTTTCTTTAGTTTTAAAAATTATCTCTTCCTCCTCCTCTATTTCATTATCCATACTTTGAGTATTTTCTAATATTATTTTTGTAACTGCTATTTCCTCTATTTCTTTACTCTCCCCACAACTATTATCTTCAACAACAAAATTGGACATTTCAACTTCTAGATCCTTATCCCAATTACTCATTTTTATTTTAAAAATTCAATTCTATTATTACGCAGTATTTATTATCAATATTTTTTCAAAATAATTCCCTATCAACCTTCTCATCTCCACCCAATTCACTTTTACAACTAATCATAAAATAGTATCTTTGAAAACTCTACACTATTGATCATTAAATAACTATATAACTTCCAGTAACAAAATTGTGTCACATCATTTATTTTCACACCCATGATCCACAGACAATTTGCACATAATATATGATATTAAGTATTCATCTAAAATATTTTATGAATTGATATGGTCATATTATAAAATAATTATTTGCCACATTTCCATAATTTACCTATTTATCTACTTATTAATTCAAAATTAACACAGTACTTAATTTTTAAATAATCATATTATAGATACCACATGAAAATATAATAACTTTACTAATAAGATCTTTATTCTACTCTTTACAATCAACATTTAATCAATTATAAATACTATTATAAAATACTAATTATTTCTATTTAATAAATATAATAACCACTAAATCCTAAATTATACATTTTAACATATACACTATTTTTACTAACAGATTATACCTATCATTTTATTCTATTAACATATACTATCCCTAAAACTATGTATCCTAATTCCTAATTAAATATCTAAGCCTAAAATAATTATTCACTAAAATCTTTCTTTTCCACCTATCGGGCCGATAAAATTGTAACTCCAACATATCAATGGCCCACCACGTTGCCGGCGCCAAAATCCTTCTTTTCCAACCATCGGGTTGATAAAATTATAATCCCAACATATCAGGCCCACCACGTTGCCGGCGCCAAAATCCTTCTTACCCAACCATCGGGTTGATAAAATTATAATCCCAACATATCAGGCCCACCACGTTGCCGGCGCCAAAATCCTTCTTACCCTTTGTACCCTTACTTCTCGATGTATAATATAGTTTGAAATACAACTAGCTCAATTAAATTGTAATGCTTAATTCAAAATTTGCATATCTATCTTTAATATACTTTTATATTATCATATTCGAATTAAATTTATTATTAATTATCAAAATCAATATATTTCTATAGTATGTACTAATTAAATAAGTATTTATTAAAATCATGAGACTGTGAAGTAAAGTTACAAAGCAATAAGTAGATTTACATTGAGTCAATATCTTCCAAGACACTGTCTCAATGGCATAAGAATACTATTACTACCTTACTATCCTATCATTACATCTACAGCATTCTTATGGCTTTTAAATAAAGTACATTATCTTTAATAATAAAAATAAATCTCAACTTTTATTAAGAAAATATAATTCAATAATCTCAGGTTCTTCTAATTATCTTAAAGTAATGATAACTCATGTAAATAAGTATGATAAAGGATTTTATATCAAACCTAAATACACCTAACTTATTCTAATAATAATAATACTCAATACTAATCTTAGAGTATAACTTAAGCTTATTTATTTCTGTTATATCATCAATCATCAAATAAATAATAATATGTATATCTTTTATTTTCATATAGTATCTTAATTTTAGAATAGATCAAAATCTTATAATTTAATAGTCTGTGGCAATAAATAATACTGTACTCTTATGTTATGCATTATAATTACTCTATGACCATTGCAATATGATATGTTAATGTCAATCAGTTCTCATAAATGATAATCAGGAAAATATTGTATTTATTTCTAAAATAATATTAATAAATTCACATTGTGCAAATATTATGTTTATTCAAATTATCTGCTGTCAAATGCTGTGGTGCAAAATAATGAACTCGACACACTTTTAAAACAAATTAAACAAATTTATTTACATTAACTT